>OY982580.1:8963227-9563227 GCA_963859945.1 Euplagia quadripunctaria
GACAATCTCGTGGGATAAGTCCAAATATTTTATTTGTTTATCTTTTTCGGCTTTTAAGAGATTGTCGTCATGGGGAATGGTGATGTCAATAATCATGCTCGGCGCTCTAATCGGTCTATCACCACTATATCAGGCTTATTGGCAACAATAGTCCTGTCAGTGATGATAGATCGATCCCAGTACAATGTTGCACGACCATTTTCGAGAACTGGGTCGGGCGCATACCTGTAATATGGTAACTCGACAGTCACAAGGTTATATTTAAGAGCAAGTTGCTGATGGACTATCCTGGCCACTTGGTTATGTCTATGCAAGTACTCGCCGTTGGCAATACGAGAACAACCAGAAATTATATGCTTGAGGGTTTCTCCGGGACGATGACACGCCCAACAAATGTCAACTGTGCCGTCCTTCAGGATATATCTCCGATAGTTATTCGTCATAACAACTTCGTCCGTAATTGCACAGACAAAACCTTCAGTTTCTCCGAAGAGGTCACCGAACCGTAGCCAGGATACTGATGCTAATAAATCTACATCGGGCCCATTTAAGGCCCGATAAAAACGTCCATGCAACTCCTTGCTCTTCCATATCTCCATGCGATCTGTAATACTAAGTACTGCTGGTTAGCGCCAGTTCTTTTTTGCTAGAGCAAGCGGAGTGAGTCCGTTGTCAACTACCACCACATCCCGATACACATCCAGTTCAACGGAGAGAAAGTAATCTCTAAGGTTGCATACCTCGCGGTTATGGAGGGTCTTGGCATTTAAAAAACCACGACCCCCACATTTCCGCGGGATATACAATCTCATGACCGATGAACGTGGATGGTGCATTCGGTACGCGGTAAGCAGTGTACGAACTCTTCTATCCAGGGCATCTAGTTCAGTTTGAGTCCATCTAAGTATGCCAAAGGAGTAGGTTAGAACAGGTATGACTCAATCGTTATAGGCCCGCACCTTGTTACCACCTGACAAAAGACTTTTTGAGTACTTTTTTCAGGCGGCCAAAGAAGCGCTCCTGTAACGATTGCTTCATAGACAATTCATTTACCCCTAACGACTGTGACATACCTAGATACTTGTAAGTTTCGTTGGCGGAAAGACATCTAAGGTGTTTGGAATCTGAGAGTTCCATCCCTTCAGATTCCACAATCCTGCCTCTTTTTACATGCATGACTGCACATTTATCCACACCAAATTCCATACTGATACATTTACTAAAGTTTTCAGTTACCTCTAGTAATTTTTTCAATAGGATTTGCTGCAGGCAAAAAGTTTCAAATCGTCCATGTAAAGGAGATGGGATATTACCTGACCTCCTCTCCGCAAACAATAGCCTAGTCCTGAACCCTCCAGCAAAGTGCTAAGAGGATTCAAAGCTAAGCAGAACCACAAGGGACTCAAACTGTCACCCTGGAATATACCCCGCCTGATCTTTATAAACTCGCCGTCACCCTGAGACCGCCGACATCGTGGATAGCAAAGGACGGTTCTCCATTGCCGCATACATGCCTTCAAGAAAGTGCATAGAGTTGTATTAATCTTGTACAACTCCATCACCCTCAAGAGCCACGTATGCGGCACAGAGTCATAGGCCTTTTTATAATCTATCCAACATGTCGCCAAATCCTTTCGGTTACGGCGAACTTGCTGGTTAATGATCGTGTCAAGTATAAGGAGCTCTTTAGTGCCACGGCCCTACTTCGATATCCATTCTGAGAGTAAGCCATAATGGTGTTTTTGGATAAATGAGATGTTATCTTTACGCTCAGAATGGACGTGAGTAATTTATAAACTGTTGGTAGACACGTTATTGGTCTGTAGTTTTTGGGATCTGTGGCACTGCCAGACTTATAGAGCAGATGAGTTATGCCTGTGGTCATAAAAGTCGGAAGCGAACCTGATTCTAAGCATGATTGAAATTGAGATGCCAAACATACATGTGAGCTACGGAGCCACTTTAGCCAAAAGTTATGCAGTCCGTCCGGTCCCGCTGCTTTCCAGTTCGGCAGCGAACGAACTGCACAAGCTATATCAATGTCAGAAATTAATATTGGCTCCATGTTATCAATCAACTCACACGAATGTTCGACATCTCGCATCCAATCACCCTCTGTGTGAGTGACAGGCACTGCCCAGATGTTAGTATTATTATATTATAGTTAATAAATAATTAGGTTTGTATACACTATGAAATGTGACAAAACAAAAAGTTCTTCACTTTCATAAGACATTACACAGAAATGTACATTATGCAAAATATACAATAAAAAAGTAAAGTGTTATATACCAGGACGTGGTTGTGATGGCCTGGTGACAAGAGGTTGTAGCCCAGACGGTGTGTCCGACAGTACGTGGAAGTGAGATGTCGGTGGTGGTCCCATAGCTGTCGGACGAGATTCTGCCTCCAACTGTTAAACGAAATAAAGTCAGTACAAATTGATGACAAAATTACTTTAAGAATTTATTTAAAATGACACCGAACTAAAATTGAGAGGGGTTATTCATCTTTGGATGTAATTCTTTTTTAAGAATTTTACTTACTTCTTAATTACATGTGTGTCAGCCGATTTTCTTACTCGTTTCTTGTATAGTAGCTGTTGTAGTGATATCAATTTAAATAAATAATTGGACACGGCTTATTGTTTTCAATAATTTAAAGTATTACGGTAAAATTTCGACCTTTGCGAGACCACAAGTTTTTTAAATATACTTATACCAATATGAGATCTGGCTTAGAACCTGATAGTTGATGAGTCCCCACTGCTCGAGGAAGCCGTGCACTCTCATGATGGCGCACACGTCTCCCGCCAGGTTGCGCCTGCTGGCCGTACTCGTCAGGTACTCCGTGGGGTTCAGCCGGTACGTGTCGATCATGAAGTTCCTGACAAGTAATATTACATGTCAGTTAACAACTACATCTCTATTTTCTGAAGACGTATTTGCAAATGTTGATGATTGGAGATTTTGTAATTGATTTTAATCTACTAAATGCTGATATCAGATTTGTAGTAAAAAATAATGTTGTATCCATATGCAAAAATACCAATAGTCTATGCTTAGAGGATATTATAATATGAGCAAATATACCATAATTTTAAAATAAAATAAATAGGTACTTAATGATAAATATTAGGTACATTTTATTATAAACATTAGCGACTATGTAGTATGTACTTAAGTTTAAGGACGAAAAATGTTGAATGTTAATAATACCTATGGCAATATGTAATCAACTAAAAGACTTATAATAAATAAAAATAAAATTCCCACTTCATCAATAGAAAAATGTCTTTTTTTTGTATAAATGAAAAAGACGTTTAGCACTTTCATTTGGAAGACAACTTTGTCTGTATTGCAAATAATAGTCCTTGGCCTGGTATAAATAAACACCTACCTATAAGCGAGGTAAATCTCAGGTGTTTTGGACTTGTTCTTGCCGTTGAAGAACTCCGGTAGCGCCCGCTTCTCGATAGTGTGTATGGAGTTATAGTCGAACCAAGCAGAATATGACGGCACCACGATGTGATGAGTTTGATCTGTTACATTGTCTTCCAGTTCCTCTTTAGTTAGCATTTCCTGGGAAAATGAGGATTTATATTTATCTTAAAATAGTAAAAGATGTTTTATATGGAATAGCATCCACTACAGATAACGTTCCACTTTCAATAATCAATTAAAATTCAATTATGTGGATATAATAAAATTTCTTGGCATATATGTGCATTGTATTAGAAGGTGAAAATTGTGAGGGAGTTTTAAATGTCATACTGTTGCAAGCGTGAAAACCACTTACTTTGGTTTGATACTTTAGTTGTAGAAAAATACACATCTACATCTTGTAAAAAAAGAAAAAATATATATATATACAATTCGACAATTGAGAACCTCCTTTTTTATTCGTCGGTTAATAAAAAGTGGAACAAATCCAAACAGTCGTTGCTCTTTTTTTTGACGACATATTTCGATTTTCCAAAGTCCTTTCATTTTAATTACGATGTGTTCAAACAATAAATCACTCTCCAGGGAGCTTGAGCCTAGAAGCCACTGGATTCTTTCTTATCTGTTTGATTTTACAAATTACCTGTGTGTTAGAGTCGCTATGTTTGCCCTGCGAGTCATCATGTGTGTCCAGGGGCGGGGCGGGGGTGGTGGGAGCTTCTGCGGCCGTCGCCGACTCCGCGGCCGGGCCGCTCGACGCGGGCGCTGCAGTTGCTAATTGTAATAATATCGATAGTTTTTAGTTACTAGTCCGCGTTGATGTGAAAAGATGTTAGATTACTCTTATCTAATATTTATCAGACATTATCGAGTGCTTACCGATTCTTCTTAAACTTCTCAACGTTACAAATAATAACAAAAAGAAAACAAAGATGGAATATTACAATAATCACTCCTAACACAAGCATTTTAGCTTAGCAGGAGGGGACAGCAAGAATACTAGTATTAGGAGACCAAAATACATTTCGGCCGCGATAGTCGCGATATTGTCACTGGCAGTGCCTCGGTGTATCCACATCCACGATTCTGTATCGCTAGAATCGCGATGTTGTCGCGCTTCGGTAGCGATACCAGATGCAGACGCGCAACTGTCGCATCGCAACTTCTATATTGGAATCAACGCAAGTCAGAAAAAAGTTAAGAAAAAGCCACAGTTGAAAGTCAGAAAAAAGTATTGCTTATGTACTGATGCAGACACGCATTCGGCGTGAACCCAGAAGTGGGTTTACGTCGATAATGTACTAGGTAGGGTTTAAGGTTTGCCGGGGCTCTCGGGAACTTCCTTCCTAGATTATACCCGAGTCCCTTGCAATAGACCCACTTATGTCGGAACACCGTGTGGTTTTAGTCGGTTCGATTCCGACATACCACTTCACCGCAAGCCCCGGTGAAGTAATGACCCGTGAGGGTTTCCACACGATAAAAAAAAAAAGAAAAGAAAAAAAGGGTTTGAACCCGCGACTATGCGATTTCAAGTCCGACGTCTTGACTATTAATCACCGCTTGTGTTTAATAAATAAATAAATATTTTTCTAACACGTAACACTAGGTTGGCATACAATACAAATTTTAAGATGTCTCTGAGTTTCGGTTTCGACCGAAACTAACACCGAGGTCGAAGGTTCGGTTTCGGCTGAAAATCCTGTTTCGGTCGAACACTACCTAAATTGAAATGTAAGAATTGAAATTAGGTTGTTAATTTCTAGCGCACCATGGTATTTGATTTTTAAATAGTACCTAATTAAGTGAGTGATCAGATGTTGAAATACTTACGTTCAGCAGCTCGTTCGCTCTCGGGTGTAGGCGCAGCATCAGTATTATCCCTAGACGCATTATCCTCTTCCTCATCAACGTCGTTTTCTCTTCGCTTTGTTGTGCGACTGTTAAAAAGTATAGTCATTAAATCTCTGGCACATAAAGGGTAAAAGTTAACTACAATCACAAACGTTGGCAACGATATTTTTTTTTATTTAGAGTTCATTTTTAGGGTTCCGTACCTCGAAAGGAAAAAACGGAACCCTTATAGGATCACTTTGTTGTTCGTCCGTCCGTGGGTCTGTCTGTCTGTCAAGACCCTTTTTCTCAGGAACGCGTCGAGGTATCAAGCTGGAATTTATTTCAAATACTCAAGTCTACTGTCCCTTGGAGCTGTGAAAAAATCAAACTTCTAAGCCAACGCAATCAAAAGATACAGCCGTTTATGCCGCAAATTTCCGCAAATACAGGGTACTTCCCGTGAACTCAGAATCTTGAAATTTGGTACGAAGCAACGTTTTATAGCACAGATAAAGGAAAAATTGGAAAAGGAAATATATTTTTAGTTACATCATATAATAAAAATATTTTACGGAACCCTCGGTGCGCGAGTCCGACTCGCACTTGGCCGGTTTTTTATTAATACTAACGGTTAAAAAGTACCGCTTTTACAAATAACGAGTAATAATAATGAACGAGATTAATGAATGAGTAATACCTCTTCCTTTTGCCATGCTTCTGTGGCGGAGGGGACGGAGAACGTTTCCTCTTGCTGCCTTTCTTTGACTTACTCGAGGGCTCTGCGCCCGGGATCAGATCATCAACGGATAACCGCATCTTGTGAACCTAAGAAAATAACACGTGAGAACAAATCGCTTGAGGAAAAATAGATTTTCTGAAAAGTAGCCCTTGTCACCATCATTTTATTTAGTATTCTCAGTCCAATGTTTGGACATGGAATTAATAAATCCGGTTATAAATTTACTATATTTCAGTTACATACCTAATTAAAACAAAATACAATACCCTTGAATAGATTTCAAGTTTTTAGTACACATAAGCTATGTACTGTACTTTTTTTACTTATTGAACATCATTGATACTAATTGTATAAAATTCACATTATACATTACCTTCTTCTTGCCATTACTGTCGACTTCATAGTCTTCTTCGTTCATCCACTCGTTGTACTGCGGCAGGTCGAGCGCCCACGACGCAGATACACGCCACGGTTCCGAACGATTACATTCCCAGCTAACTGACTCTGGTACATCCACCTAATAATAATAATAATAAAAGATAAACAAATAAAATATTTGGACTTATCCCACGAGATTGTCGACATGTGGGATGTGGATTCAGCAATCATTGTGCCGATAGTCATTTCGGCCCATGGGTTAATTGCTAAGAGCCTCGACCAACACCTTCAGAGGCTCACGTTAGGCAGCTGGATCAAGAGCCTAATGCAGAAGGCAGTCCTTCTCGACACGGCACGCATACTGAGGAGGTTTCTGTCTCTGGAACCCTAACCACCGGTAGCTTGGTCCCTGTACCCGATACCGGTGGGACACTATTTTTTATATTTTTAAATATATATTTTTTTACATAATAATGTATTTAAAAATGTAATTTATATGTTTTGTAAAAGTTAATAAAGAGAATAATAACTTGATACATCTCACACACGGCCGTCTGATCCCAAACTAGGCAGAGCCTGCACTACGGTAACCGGACCGCTGATAAACATACTTATATATTTCTAAATACATACATATTATAGATAAATTACACCCAGACACAGAACAAATGATCATGCTCATCACACAATTATTTGTCCTGGGTGGGAATCGAACCCACGACCTCTGGCTCAGCAGTCTTGGTCACTAACCACTAGACCAACAGGCCAGTCACCCTTAGGTGACACATACGTTTTATTAAAATAAAATACTTTTTATTTCATTATAATAATTTAGAAAAATTTTACCTCTCGGTGGTATTTTAATACTTTTTAATATTAATATATAAATATAATACATTATGGAAATCGAAAATAAAATAAATCCACTTGCTTCCATAGCAAAAGAGAGACAAAAGATCAAGTATAATTAATACATACGGGTAAATCTGCTTGCGCCCAGGTGTCATGGCTATCAGGGAGGTAGTACCAGTGGACGAGTACGTGGTTGGCACGACGGAATACAGGGCGCGCGTACTCCTCTTCCAAGGGATCCACAGTAGGGAACACTATGTGTGTCGCGTCTTCTTCATCTTCTGCATTAATAGATAGAAATTGTGATATTTGGCGAAAAACTATATACATTATAAACTCTTAGTAAGCAGCTTTCTTTGTAAGCATTTTTATTGTATTTATCATACTCTATGATAGCAATAGGTACTATTTATTGACTATGTACATATGTATATGGCACCGTATGATTGTGAACGTATTAAATTTCGATAGTTTATAATCTGTCTATGTCATCAAATTAGCAGACAACGCCCGTAGTGCACGTCACCCGAGTGTGACTAGTACATGTTCTGTACATACTTTGATGTTAAGAATTTAAGATCTTGTATATAATGTCTTTCAGGCATACTTACCGCAAATCTCTCCCTGATGATTGACAACGATGTCTTTAACTTTGTTAGCAGTCGCCTTGTCAACCTCCGGTCGAATGTAGACGCAAGGTGAACGGATAACTTCAGCGCTGAGCAAAGAGGAGTCAATCTCCATCATCATTTGCACGTTCAGGTCTTTGCGCGAAGGATTCTGCAAATGCGGGAGCGGGGAACGGGACCAGAAACGATGTTTAGTGTTAGTATAATTATGATCTTTGGAAAACCCAGGTAAATAGGTAAATAAACGCTACGAAAAATTATTCACCAATTTGATATCAGAAAGTTTAATCTAAGAAAATTTTACTTTTAAATTAATTTAATTTACTACTAAAATTTATTTTACTACTAAAAACACCATAATGATCTACCTCAGTTTTATTTTAGATTAGAACTTTGTTCTAGGCCTCATTGACACGAAATTTAAAAATTGTTGCATAAACTAACATTTAGCTCTTGCGAAGAATTGCAATTTAAAGTTACAACATAAGGTAGATCATTAGAAATCAGTTTTATATGTTATTGTATGTACCTCGAGTTATTATTAACCTCTCGTGTATAATAATCACCATTTATATCTAAGGTAATGAAATTTTCGTTTAAAGTTTAAAGTTTAGTCATAGAATATGCTATGTGCGAATGAGGTCTCAAGATTTGATTTTTTTTTAAACAAGTTGGTGATTAAAGAACTAGTCGATAATAAATTAACATATACTTTAATTATAGACTCTAAAATAATATAAGATTGAGTTTAAACCAATCGGGTTATTTTAATATTCTGAACTATGTTAAAGAGAACTATATTTCAAGTTCATGGGAGAATAAAGTTTACGCATGCACAAGTAGTAAGTGATTCAAGAAAACCCACATTTATTAGTGACAAAACATAAAATTTATGGTTATTTATCACACAAACACACAGTACACGGGTTATGGTAAAAAAGATCCCCACAAATACTTTATATACAACAATCAACCATTCGTCACAGGTTCTGAGTTTTAAATTGTATAACTACCGTATGCCAAGTTCTATCTATCTACTAAGTAACATGCTCGTCTTATTATTATATTTTTTGAGTTTGTTTTCGTTAATTGAGGCTATAATATAGGGGATAATTAAAAAGAAGACTGAAATGAACCGTTGCGGTGACTATGTTCATGTGACTATGTTTATTTTCTATGATTTCTATTCCCGTGTCGGAAAGTGTGTGTAGCGGAAAAATCACCGCGATGGAAAATTTGCCTTGGTCCGTCTATATATTTTTCTTTATATTACTGCAGTGGCAAACCGGTTACCCGTGGTAAGGGTTAAAGGCGGTTAAAATTGCCTACAAACGGTCGTCCTCCACATGTAAGAGTGCGCCGAGGTGTGATTTAGACAGTCCGGTGCGTATGCCACAACGTAGGGTAGTACTTGGTTTGATCATGATATACGATATTGCTGATAAGTCCCGGTGAGGTATCTAGTAGACTCGTCAAAATTGTACCTTATTACTTTGTGGTAAGTGTTTGTCCTCTTTATGTAAATATCTTGTTAAAGTATGTCATCTGTTGTACCATTCAATAATCTCTCACAAAAGTACAACTGTTCTCAAAAATATTTTTATTAAACGTTAAAAAAGAATTCAGTCCAGAATGTCTCCGTCTATGTTATTATACCAACGTGCGCCACAAGTATTCTTAAAATATGATTATAGCCTAAAAAACACACGGTGTTTATACGACTTAAAACTCTTTCCTGAATACTTCAGAACGAGCAATCGAAACATAATGAACCCTTGCATGAAATGGTACGAGAATGAAGAGTTGGAACTGCTACCTCGTAAGCAAGAGAAGTATCATTAAATGTTAACAGATACCGTGTGTGTGATCTAAGAAAAATGTGATCAATAACAACACATCACTAATAATAGAATATTTAAAAAAACAAAGTGCTAAAAGAGAAAAGTGTAAAAATAATATAAATTACCGGGGTTTACTAAAGTTAAAATAAATTAACCATTGGGAAACTACGTCTCAAAATTATACAGGCAATTGTTTCATATTTGAAAGATGCTATTCATTTAAATCAATTTTCCAACATTAATTTCTTTGTACCTTTGTTAATATGAATACCCTGATTTCATTTCGTGCATTTGAACTAGCAACAACATGCGTCTGATTTTACTTTAATAATTTCTATATAAACTTGCCTACAATATTGTTTTAAGTATAGCTGTTATTAATTTTACTCCGTTACAAACACATTGGAGGCAAAGGTCAAATGGTCTAAAAACCAATGGATGAATACTCGAACGCTACTTAATTATAAGATGCTGATATTGTCGTTTATCCTTATTTGAGTGGTATTTTGTGCTTTATTTAAAATTCGCTTTCACTTTTGTATTTTGTGAATTTAAAACAAGCAAGTATGATCTTTATCCTATGAAGATTATTAACAAATATATAATTTTTATATTTTTTTTTTATTTAACTTAAGTCAGTAAATGTCATGAAAAAAACATAATATAAGCGTTTTGTCGCTACAATAAACCTTAAAATTACAGTTACAGCATAAGTCTCATGACTTAACGACATGTCACAATTGAGTAGCGTTTGAGCATTTAGCTGTAACTCATTAAGTTTATATACTAATACGTTCTACTTGTAATTTTGAAACCTATAAACATTGTAAATCTGCTTTCAATGATTTTGAGTTCCATTCATATTAGTCTATAGTTACTGAAACTCAGAACCAACGGGTATAGTTGAACAAGTCTAGTATTCTCATTTGTAAGTTCATTTGGCTTTATAATTATTTTATACAGTTATATATATGAATAACAAAAGGTGTACAAATACTGTATTGAACAATCAGACGCATATAGTGACAGTACAAGTGATGCATTGTTAGAGAGCCGCGTGGTGGCAAGGTCTGGCGATCTGGCGGGGGCTGCGGGGTCTGCGGGAGCGGCGGTGAGCGAGGCGGGCGTGCGGGGGAGGTGCATACCTTACCGACCTGGAAGTCGAATTTGCGCCACCGCTGCTCCGACTTGAAGCGGAACATGGTGGCGAGCACCGTGCACAGGGATCCGCCTGGCTTCATGTCCATAAACACTTTCATCTGTAAAAAAATAAAGATTAATAGCATAAAAATATTTTGTAAGACAGGGCAGGACTTCTGCTCGAAGTGCGACGACGACACACGGGTTAATAACTTCGCCTTATAGAACTTTTTCCCTGTAGATTTATTTTTATGGCGTAGGCGGCAAACGAGCAGACAGGTGCCACACACGGCGGCAGCCAGCAACTCGCGGCCGCGGCGCGTGAGTGTCGCCGTACTCCGGGTCAGGCAATGGCCCGAGGAGCCAATTTGGGCCTCAACGGAGATTTGGTAGCCGTCCGGATGAGAGGTCAGCAGAAGGTCCAACAGTGAAGGCTCGTGGCTTTCTACATCTGGGATTCGCGTAGGCGTTGCTACCAGTTGTGTCAAGCCATATGTCAGGGCGAAGTCGTGAGCAGATCTCCCCGCATGATCGGTTTTGCGTGAGCCAAGCCATTCAGCGTGGTGGGCGTAAAGTCGCCAAGTATCACGATCTCTGCGGATGGGATCTGCTGCAGCACAGAGTCTGTAGCCATTTGGACGTGGTCGAAGAGTCGGTCAGTTTCGGCATCACCGCTATGGGACCTATAGAGGCATGTATAGACGCGGGGATGGTCGTCGCTGTCTACACGGAGCCACAAGATGGAAAGGTCCCTGCCTTCAAGATTGCCGAGGCGGCGAGAACTGATATCGTCTCTAACGTACACGCACACACCAACCCTAGGAACAAAGGAGTGCTCCAGACCGTACCCAGGGTAGGAGAGATAGGATGTGTCCGCTGGAGACGATATCTGCGTATCGGTTAAAAAGAGCAAGGCTGGCTTTGCTGTTTCGAGGTAGTGGTGAACAGCGTTGAGGTTGCAATGTATGCCCCTGATGTTGCAGAAGTCCACGGTGAGCGTGGCAAGAGGTGCCTTGTTATGCTTGCTCTTGCCCCTAGCAGATGTTTTAAGCGCGGTTGTGCCCTCCCCAGAGTACGAGGGGCAGCCTGGGCGTCCACGTCCAGGTGCACTGTGTTCTGAGCGTGGATGCCCAGAGGGGGATTCTCCAACGCTAGCGCAGCTGGTACCCCCCTGGGGTAATGTTCTTTTTAACGGCGCCATCATTGGGGGGAGGGGGGGTAGGGGTTTGGGCCTCCGGTAACCTCACTCACTCGGAGAAAAGCAATGCAATCATTACTTCACTGCCTGTCTTCTGTGAGGCCGTGGTATCGAGCGGAGTCGAGCCGGCCCAAACGTGCCGAAGCATGGCTCTCCCACAGTTAGAGTACAGTAGAGTAGATAAGAAAGAAGACCATAGTTTTACGCACAGTCAACTTAAAAAAAATAGAAATACAATTTCATGTTATTCTTTATTATTACACGAGATACACATACAAGTACATACATACACTCACGCCCGTATCCCTAAAGAGGTAGGTAGAGGCGCACTAAACACACACATTTTGCCAACAATAAATTGGTCCAGGCAATTGCCGCTAACCGGGCACTTTAGGAATTAAATATGTTATTGGGAGTAGGTATATTGTATTGAAAGGGGAAGGTATTAGATGTGTAACTCGGGACTTAATCGCGATAATATTTATAACGTACAATACCTTTTTGGTATCGCGATTAAATCCCGAGTTACACATCTAATTTCTATTAAAGTCGCGAAAGTTTAAAAACAAGGTAGACAAGAAGAGCAGGAAAAGAATATTGGGTACTTATGCGGATGGATTGGGCAGTGTAAGCAATAGCTCGAAGAAGAATACTAATGTAGTACTTTACTATTCATAAATAATACCAGGAACTTATCCTATGATTGAACAACAAGTTCAAGGTAGAGGGCATAATAAAGTTACTAAAACACTTCATTGTAGGCTGTATAAGGAAACAGGAGGCAATTAGTTTTCAATGGGCCATTTGGCACTGCAAAATGACTACCATATTAAAATTTATACTATACACACATAATAAATTATTTTATATAAATCCTTCGATCATATAGTTAATATTGTAACGGGTTGAGTGGGACAAGTTTCGACTGGATATACTTTCAAATTTGGAACCGGCTGGCTAGTATCTTGGCTCCACCAAAACGCCACAGCTATATAAATTCAATATTTTTATGCAATATACAAATATATAGAACACTTATAATGTATTCAATACTACCACAGTACTGTTGTATTCAAGAGCTGGTAAATCACCTGATCAGGTAACAATTGTCTTCAAGTATTGATATTTTTATTGACAGACAATTATTTTTAGTCTGAGTTTACTTTGAGTTATTAGATTAGCAAAAGAAGCACCCTGAACGAAAGCGGCAACGTCTCTTTTCCTTTATTAGGGGGTGGAATTCCGGCTGTTTTGCCGTGGCGGAAATGGCTTATGTTTAAAGCCTCTCCGTCTTTCCGCGTCTCATTGATTAGCAAAGGTTACATCAGAAAAACCGCGAAGGAGTAAATGTGTTCGGGTCTCTACATTCCTTTGGTCAGCAATAGACCTTCATTTCGCCCAAACCGTAACCCAGATCAAAATTGTTATGGCTACTAAGAAGAGAAGGTTCTCTTCTGAAAAAATCGCTCTAACTTTGATATTGCTATATTACTAGATATTGTTCTATATCTGATGATATAGGAAATAAAGGCCTCGGTTCTTCTACACGATACGAATCTAAGAATTCGGACTCTCAGTAACCAAACCTACAATTTGCTGCACCTATTCTTCTACTAGTTAAAACCATACCTTCTAATAGCATATTCAAGTAATGTCGATCAAGCTGATACCAATTCTGATAAACATCAGTAGTCAAAGAACATACAAGATTATCTTGTTATAAATGTTTCCTGCGTTTAGTGCAAAACAACTGATCATAGTTATTGTGTTACTAGATAAGTGTAAGGACGATCTATGTTAATATATTTTTTGTGATACTGTAGCAAGAAATTTTATCTACAAATAAATAAAAGAAATAAAATAATTCGGAAAGAAAGAAAAACGGTCCAAGCAATTTCCTGCGACGGTTGTCTGTATAATTGAAGACCTTGTGCGAGGTCACGGTGCCGCGGAGTCATAATATCCGATCCGTGACCGACTGACCGAACATAAACCATTTGAGTGTGCAACTTTTTTAATTAATTAGCAATGTGAAGCGACATAACTAACGATCGCATCGTTGATTTTACGTTATGGTTTATTAAATCTCACGTGGACACTTTTTGTGTTCTTTTTTTAATTGATGGATGATGATGATTGACTTATTTTCTGCATTTCCTGAGCCTTGTTTGAGGTGACTCAAATATTTATTTTATAGATCAAGTTATACAACACATCAGTATTACAAAGGTAAATACATCACCATTTTCACAGTAAGTTATGTTTAAAACTTATCAAGACTACTATTTATGTGCTACTTAGGTAAGTCCCTAAATTAGAGGGGGGAGGAAATCAGTAGTCCGTTAGGTAGTCCTTTAGGTACATACATTTAAATCTAAGGCCAGTTTTTTTTAACCATGGCTAAAGCCATAAACATCCTAATATGTAAATTATGTAGATCTATGCTATACCTACTGACTTGGTAAAAACAAATGTAAATGATCTAACCATCTTATAATCATATTGTTAAAATGTCACAAAAACACGATGAGATAAACTCTCAGTAATTAACTCTGTAATAGTTGCAGCGCACAATATAATACATTCACTAAGCCAAGAACACCCGCGCTAAGTAACCGGTTACTTTATTAAGCACCAACTGTTTTGGAATAAAGGCACGAGACGCCAAAGAGACCAGACGTCAGATAGTGTTCAAGTGATCATGATTCTCTTAAGAGAATTTGTTGTTACGCTTCTCATAGTGAAATGTTTAACTTTTAGGCCGACTACACCGCTTATAAAAAATGTAAGTTTATATTTGATAGTTATATCCTCCCTTTGATATGTGTAAAATATCTGAGTATCTATGTGAAAGTTTGTAAAGACGTTTGTAAGTCAAACATGCCCTAACCACTAAAAGATTTTGATGAAATTTGTTACACGTATTGATTGCCTCAAAACCTAACGGGGGTAAATTTAATCACTGCTGGTTGCTGAATCTTTAAAAAAATTTACTCTTTAAAAAACGATTAGAAAAAAGGAATGGTTTGATGTTTGCAAACAAGTTCACTGATATTCTAACAAATTGATACATGCGTTTAATTTGTTACAATGTCGGTGATTCTTAATAGTTTTGACCTAAACCTAAAACTGAAGTCCAAAAATATTGCACGTTTGGTTGCTTATATCCCTGAGGACTTAAGTTCAGGTAAGAGGTATCCAGTAATGTTTTGAGATGGGCAGAAGATAAATTATTTGATTTCGTTATAGGTAAAGTTGTCTTAATATTTATGTCCGCACAAGCGTAGTACGCTGCCTAGACCTAGTTTGTTGTTTAGTATTACGATTGAGGTCAATTTTTTATAGCTATAAAGTAAAAAATAATACATTGTTTACCTAAATGCTGAACTCTAATTACATTAAGTAATTTTAGATTATTTTACACTAGTGTCACTTAATGCTTGTGTAAAAAGACAGTTAAATAGTAAAAAAATGTGTTTAGGAATTATTTTAGTTTCTCATCCTTACGTAAATTTTCACACAAAACCTACAGAACCGATTGTGATGAAACTTGGTGTAGATAGCTGGAGATCTGGATTAACACATAGGCTACTTTTTATCTCAATATTCCCACGGCACCGGGACTTACGCGGGTGAAACTGCGGGGCGCAGCTAATTCAATATAAAAGATTAATTAGTCATTAGATTTTAAAAGTTAGTATATCTGAAATATTTCAGAAAGTTGTTTTTGTGATTTTTGTTTAAAGTAAAAGCTCCTGATTCCTTAATTAAGGAGGTTATCACGGAATTATAGTAGTAAAAACTTTTAAAAATATAACATTTGCCCCACGTGAAGATCGTGGACGCGGTGACAGTTGACTACACTAAACACTGGCATCACTGCGATCCAATAGGCTAAGAGTAACAATTGTTTATTATATAAGTAAGCCCCAGAGTTCCTTCTACATACTATTAACTTATAATTATGTATTTACACGGGAATTAACACGATCACGAAAATATCATGGAACGCGAAAGTTTAAAAGTTAGTATTAACTTATGTTGGGTATAATAGGGCGTGAAGGTGTTAATGTGTTTTAAAAATAATGCTATTTATAAATTCATTCATCATTTGAATATACATAGATACAGCGAGGCGGCAGACATTTCGAAGGTCCACATTGGTCAACTACAGAGAACGCTTTGTACTGGGTGGACATAGGCGGCCAGAAGGTGTATAAACTGGACTCTCAAACAAATAATATCACCTCGAGGACAATCGGTACGTAATATCGTTGTGATAGTTCATTATTTATTACGATCCTTTTAGTATAATAACGCAGTGGTAGCGAGTCAGTTCGTAATGACTCGCTACTACTAGTAGCCACCTATCACTTAACTCTCTTTTATCAAGTGTTTCATCGTCCACTTTTTATGTTTATTATAATAAATTGTTCACTTTTTAACAATCGGGCGTGGAAATAAAAAAAATATTAATAATAATCACACGCTAGGTAGGATCTAGGAAAAACCGTTTTGGGATACTAATATTTGTATCGTAGATATACATTAACAGAAAGTATTGCTATTTAACAAGAAGAAGGGACTCGCCAGTGTTTTCGAACGAAGTATAGAGATAGAATAATGTTTCTTAGTAGATTTAAGAGAGTCATGAGTTTTCCAGCATCGTTACAGTGATGAGTGAAATAGTTTATGGAGAAGTGGTTTTTTAAAAGATCAAGATAAATTACCTTGTGAGACACAACTGACTGACAGTAAAAAGTCAAAAATTTCCAAACCTCTAAAATAACTTAATGGAAAATCTAAAAGGAATTATGGAATATACTAAGGTAGTGTAATTTTTTATTTTATTTTTAGGTTACGGACCAGTATCACTGGTGGTGTCAGTGAAGGACAATCCCAACTTGATTCTAATTACGGTGAGGTCGGAGCTATATTTCCTGAACTGGGATGAACCGGAAGGTGACAGTTCTCTGAGACTACTCAGTGCAGTCGACTTAGGCCTGCCCGACAATAGGTGCAATGACGGGAAAGTCGATGCTGCAGGAAGACTTTGGTTTGGTTTGTATTTTTCTCAGTAGATAAGGTCATGATCTTTCTGATAATAATTAGATGTACATTTCATGTTTTGAGAGGAGTAGAATATAGTTTCTATGAGAGCAAGTAACGTAATCAAGTATATTCTTATCAGCATGATATCTTTTTCGGGTTTCAGAAACTTTATTCTCATTAAGAATTGCATTCACTTACATGAGAACATATTTATAAAAATACAAAATATGTATCGAGCAGTATGATTCTCTGATCTTTTTCTTAATAAAAACTAGGGTTGTTGTGTTTTTTTGATATAGGTACAATGGGTAAAGAGGTAAAAGAGACAGTTCAACCGGACCAAGGAACATTGTACATGATGGATGCAAGCAACTACGTTGACCCCGTACCTAAAGTTCGGCCGGTGACTACCTCCAATGGAATCGCATGGACGTCAGATAGCAAGTTTATGTTCTACATTGACACACCTACTAGGAACATCGACGTATTTGACTTTGACCTTACAAATGGATCTATTCGTGAGTAAAATTATTTAAAGTGAATATCTTTTTTTTGTATGGTGATTGTAAGAGCAGTTGTTTTACCACTCAAACTTGGAAAAATCTCACTTAAAGAGTATAGCGCCTCACTACAGAAAATTGCTAGGTACTTTTACTTATATTGTGTTATAAGAAGGCTTCAAGGGTGCAGCAATGTCAGAGAGGAGAACCATATATCTCTCTTACACGCTTTATATTAGCTTGACCCGTATGTATCTATCCATGTAATGAAATCTTATAATATTGTTTTCAATCAACTTCAAGATGTTTGATTAACTGGAAAATTTGCACACATATCAACGCCAAGGTTATCGACGCCAATGTGTATATTGTAAAAAAAGGTTTATTGCTGTAATCGCATCTCTTCTGTATTAACTTAATTTTTTATCGAAAACTATACATGAACAGACAAAAAACAGCCTCTCTCTCTCTCATATACAGAAAAAAAATTACGATGGGTTTTATATTTATACTAGCTACCCGGCCACGCCTTGACTAAGTAATTTACAATAAAAAAAATATTGTGACTATAAGTTGAGATAAAAAACTATCCTATCTCTCAAGTTGGACCAAACTGCACACAGTGTGCAAAATGTGATTAAAATCGGTTCATTATTTTAGGGGTTCATCGCGAACAAACAACGTGACACGAAATTTTTATATATACAGATAGATTAGCTTTTTTACTATATTTTTATAGTAACTCTACTTCTATAAACTATTTGAAGTCAAGCACCACCCGCTTTATTCAAACAATTATTTTGTTCATGACTTCCTTCTTGTTTTAAACTTATTAGAATTTTCTTTATTATAATGAACTAGTGGACTTCATATTGCTATAGAATAAAGAAAAATATTATTTTCCACTTTTTAGTTCAGTTTGCTATTTTAGGGTATTTTTTTTCAATGAAGTATAACTTATTTTTTTTATTTTTTAGTCTCGTATTGTCGTCGGTCCTTAACATGTGTGTAAATTTTCAAGGTAATCAGACATCTTGAATTTTATTGAAAACAATATTACAACATTTCACAACAATATAAAGAGTGTAAGAAAGACATATGGTTCTCCTCTCTGACATTGCTGTACCCTTGAAGCCTTCTTATCACACAACATAGGTATAAATACCTAGCAATCTTCTGTAGTGTGCTAGTCTTGACGTGATATTATTCCAAGTTTGAGTGGTAAAACAATTGCTGTTACAAAGAGGAACACTGCAGTTTCTGAAAAAAATGCTTGCAAAACCATGATAGGAGATTATAAAAGACCTGACATTTTCCTATTGCAGGTAACAGAAGGACACTTTTCAGCTTCCAAGCCAACAATGTGACAGGTTATCCTGATGGAATGACAATTGATAGTGATGGAAACTTATGGGTAGCTTGCTTCAATGGATGGAAGGTAACAGTAATGTCATAATAACATGGTACACCTGAGTAGTAAACAATATGTAGTTTGTGTATGTAATAAAGAGACTGTTTTAATTATAATAGGGATGAAAATATCTATAACTCTTCACAATCAATACAAATACTTAAATAAAATTGAAGTGTCTGTTTGTAATGTCAAAATAATATTTTTTTTAGCTAACAGTTGTTTGCACGATAACTATGCCTAAAAACCCGTTTTTAAAATATTTGTCTGTTTGTTTGTTCCGGCTAATCTCCGGAACGGCTGGACCGATTTCCACGGGACTTTCACTGGCAGATAGCTGGTGTTATAATGAGTATCTTACGACTACTTTAATTTTAGAAAAAGAATTAGGGTTCCGCGCAAAATATATAAATATATATACTACCACTACCTTTCTACTCCTAACTACTACTAACTTTCTGACTAAGTTACTCACTTTTTACCTTATCCAATTTTTATATGGTCCTTTCTACATAATGTAGATATTAATATTCTTTCCATTCTTATAATTTATATATGCTATGCCTGCCTTGTGATTTAATTGTGTGATAACAGACATTTTTTTTTCAAAATGTTGCCCTTTTTTAAAACAATACATAAATCAACATCTAACAAGTAGTTTTCTTTGAGAAAAGAATTATTTGGAATCTTATAACAGTGGATAATTTAGAAACTTAAGTATTTTTTACTTTTAATGCTGTTTAGCATTGAAAGGTTTACAGCTTAGGAGAGTGACAGTGCCGATCTAAAAAACTGATATGAACTTGAAAGAAACTGATACAGAAGACATGTTTATTACAGGTAATCAAAATCGATTCAAGGGCGGGCAAGTTGCTGGAAGAACATAAGCTACCAGTTGCAAAAGTAACATCAGTTATGTGGGGCGGACATGACTTGTCTACATTATTTGTGACAACAAGTCGTGAAGGTTTGTCACAGGCTGAACTTAATATCCAGCTAGAAGCAGGGTCACTATATGCTATAGAGGGTACAGGAGCTAAGGGACTCCCAGAAAACCAGTTTGTTTTTGATGATGCAACAAATTACTAAGATGTTGGAATAATTTGTTACTAACTGCTAACATAAAATCTTGTTCTTTGTATCCATTATGTTTATTAAAGTTGTAATCATTTATAAATAAATTTATTGGACTTGGGATTTTTCTTTTTAAAGTAATCTGAATAATCTGCTAAATCATAGTTAAATTGTGGTTTTGCACAACCTTCCTTTTATGCTTGGAAGGATTAAAAATAAATCAACACACAGAGTTTTAGAAAAAAGAAATAGTTTTAACTTTATTACTGCTGATAAATATCATGTTTTACAGTAAAACCTCTAACGAGTAGAAGAGTAGGAAGATAGAGTTGCGCAAATGATGTCCAAACAAACAAAATAATACTGAAATTAAAAGTGGCAAGTCAAAAGTGAAGTTATTGAAGTAGACTTTAGGTAAAGGTTTTTATAATATAATACTGAATTACACTCGGGTACCTACAGCTTTAATAGACTAAGCTTATCGTTTTTATAACTTAAAAATAATAAGCCCCAAAAATAAGAATTATTATCATATAATTACCCAATAAGTCTGAGGTAAGATTACCTTATGACTTTCTTATGGGAAATTACTTGTAAATGTTTAAAGTCTCACTACTTTTAACTAAGTTAGAAAGAGACTAAATAATTTATAGCTTATTTTTTTTATGGGCTCTAAGAAGCACTCGCATAGTTTAAGTTATTGCATTTTCAGCAGAAAGCAGATAATGCACAGTTGCAACAGCAGTTTTTATGCCTCTATAATAGGTCAGTATTTTACTTACCGGAAGCCTCAAGAAGGGTGGATCAGAAGCATTTTTCCCGAGTTTGTTTTCTTGATATTGGATAAGTTGTATAACAAGTTGAGCCAAACCCTCTTTTGTAGGAGGATCAGTTTGAACATGCTGAAAAGTTTGCATAAAAAAGTCCATTACCATCTAATGATAAATGTAAACCTATTAAAATACACTTTGTTTGTATTATATCTCTAATGTTAGTTTGAATACAATTTACACTGACAGATAACCTATCTGCTGTATTAGTACATAGTATAATAATAATAATTTAAATAGTTACAGTAGTGCTATGCTCGGAGTTTCTTTGGACGACAAACCAAGGTTACCGACATAGTGCGCAGAATAAGCTTGCTGAAGTGGCAATGGGCTACCCACATCGCAGAAGACCTGATAGCTGTACGAGCAAACAGGTCCTAGAGTGGAGAATCAGTAAATGTAGCTAGAGATGGAGCCCTCAGCTAGATAAGCCGATGACCTCAGGGAGGTAGCTGAGATAGATTGATTGCAAAAGGCGAATTGGAAGAACCCTATGTCCAGCAATGGACTGCAACAGACTGATTTATTGATAGTCTAAAGCTTATCATTAATATTGTACAAACTATATTATATAGCAATAACGAAAGACTCTTCACTATAATCGGATAAAAGGTACCTAAAATATAAATCAATATCAATGTTTACATGCTCAAGTATTTGTTTTTAACGGTACGCGTTGGCCTAGACAAATATCTAATAGCAATCGACTTGGTATTTCAATATAAAAATATAGCTATGAGCACGACTGTGGATATTAACACTGTACTGATTTAACTAACCTTTTTGCAGTTTTTTTGCAACCAAACGCGAATTTGGTCAAACTGTGCTAGTGACTCTGATGACTGAAAATATTCGACATTGGGCCCCCCATCCTTCTTGGGACCTATAGTTGCCATTTTATTTCACTGGTCTCTTAGTCGCGATACTACGATTTGCTTTTTGATGTGATTATACAAAGAATTCCTCAATTAGTAAAATCCAAATTACACGGCGTCGCTGTAAACAAATGACATTAAAGCTTTAGTGTTGCCAGGCTTGCCAGCCCGCAACAGTGTTGCCAATTCCAAAAACTATTTACCCCTAAACTAAAGTCAAAAACCCCGAAAAATGCCACAATTACTAGAAATCTCCCTAAAAAATGTAACTCAGGAAAACTACAAAAAAACTTAAATGACATATGTATTTCTTTTTTCAGTACCGAATTTAGAAGTAACTTGCATTCGAAATGGTCTAGCTAAATAAAATATTCTTCTGAGTTTTATTGAAGAAGGTTTTGTTCGTAATTCGATTGCGCTGGTGATTCTATGTTGAAGGATTATAAATTTTGGATTTAACGTTGTCCATCTTGATCATTTATAAATTTAGCTGTCAGCTGTTACGACTAGTATAGAGACATATGCATCAGCACCATCTAGTAATAGTCAATGACAGTAGTATCATTTGATCAATTCAATTTTTTTAATAAACTTTTATTGAATACAAGTATGGAGTATGGAGAGTAGTGCAATTAAAAAAACACAATTAAAATTTTATTACTAAAAATACCCCCAAAAAGTTATTTCCCCTAAAAAACCCATTGCATAGATTTTTTCTCCCTAAATTTAAGGAGAAAACCCACAAGTTGGCACCAGTAGCCAGCACAATTTGTAGACGAAAGACTTCTAAAGTATATTATCTATGCGAAAGACAATATTCACCAAAGACTAAAACACTATATGTTAGAATATTTATTTACGTCAAAGAGATATATTTAATTGCTCTTAGATTTATGTCATTTTCTGAGGTTATTTCTTTATACTGCTGCATGCTGTGCGCAAACGAAAAACAAAAACCTTAATGAAATATATCGATAGCGTCGTTCGAAGTTGTACCTAACGTAGTGTTTGTAAACTCTTTGGTAAGTACCTCGTAAAATAGTAATACCGGTAAAATACAAGAATCATTAGAAAACCTTGTTGACCATTTAAGTAATATTTATTTGTTTTCAAGGTGATCCGAATCTCAAATCGCTACACAGGCAGACGAATGGTATGTGTTTTAAACACAGTTCAAATATTTTTGTTACGATATATATGATAGTCTCAAACGAAATCGTTTATTTTTAAAGAGCATCTAAAGTTACCACTGCCACTGCATATTAAATTCTATATGGAATATAAAAAATAAAAGAACTGTGTTTTAAGGTAGGCTTCAACCGCTATACACGACCGCGCCCATGCGACCATGGTCGCCCGTTGTCCGATGTCAACGACCGCGACATCGCGGCATCGCCAGTTGTAGTCATAAACTAAAATATATTAAACTGAAATAGACTGGCAACTCGTTTTGTGTAGATCAGCGCCTCTGACCGCAAAGCACGGGAACTTTAGTTCCCTACTTCACCTATAAAGGCGCTGACTACAGGTGTAAAACGTGTAAAAATGTATTATTATTTATTACTAAAGCTATAGCTATTATCCATAATTATGAGAACGGAATAAATAACACAAAAGTCTAATTTAATTAGTTTATTAATAACATATTTTATTATCATTTCATTTACAAGACTATAGAAGGTTTTGAAGCATATAGGAACTGTCACTGTCACCACATACATTTTTATAAAATGTAGAACTCCATTTGACTGTGAGAATATTGTTCACTTATTTGCACCAATTCATAACCAAAAATAATTTACTATTACAATAAATCTTATCACTTTTATAACAAACAAGAAATTATTTAAATTATTTATTAGATAACAAACCGTCGATTTTTTTTTCTGACATTTGACATTTAGACAGAGACCAGAGTTGCCAGCGTGTTATATTGGTTAACTACTTTATGGTCTCGAGTAATAATTTATTTTATTTCGAAACAATGATTTATTATTTTAAATATATATGAATAAAAGTTTTAAACTTTTTTTACTTAATATTAATCACGGAATTAAGAATAGCAAACCTGGTGAAATGAATATACAAACTTGACGAGATATATAAAATACCATAAATGTGTGACGGTAGAATATGGTAACCTACAATAACAGTTTTATGTATCAGGTGAAGATGGCTCTTTTAAAAAAATAAAAATTTGTTCCCGAGTTGCCAGGGCATGGTTGTAGTAGTTGTACGGTTGACGAGCAGGGTGGCAGTTGTGTCCTACTGAAGTACGAAATGTCGGACAATTTATACGTAGCTAGGAAAAAAGTTATTCGGCAGCTATTGGAGGATGAAAAAGATGATGATATATTTATTATGTTACGTCTCCAGAAAAAGGCAGATAGACTCAATTTTCACATCGCGAGAAGAAGAGGGTTGCTTTCAAATACTCATAAAACGTTAAATGATAAAGAAGAAAAGTTCAGAAAATATTGTAGGTTAAATTATAAACAGTTTGAATTTGTACTCAGTTTAATAAATCAAGATACAAACCAAGAAGACGCGCCTACGGCGCCGCCGCCGCTCTCTGGCCACGCCCTACGGTCACGCGTCGCGGTCGCGGGATTTGTTTCGTACTCCATATAAATTCATACTAAAGCGCTAATTACACTTGGCTGAATTCAGTCGCTACTGAATTCAGTCAAGTGTAATCGCACTTAGCAAGTTAGCATCCTGAATTCAGAAGCCAGGATGGTTTCTGACCAGGGTTGCCAACAACTAAAACAACTAAAAATCTCGTACTTTGGCTTTAAAACCTCGTACATTCATCAAGCATTTAAAATATTATAAAACCAAAAATGAGACATATTAAATGAGTCTAAATTTAGCAGACATTTGTTAACTTAAAATTTTTTTACTAAACATGAAATGTTGATATTTTTTTAGGCAAAAAAATGCCGATTTCATAACCAAAAAATGTATGTGCATTTTGTTTTTCTTTTGTTTTTTAATGAGTTCTTAATTTTTTAATTTTAACATGTCTGCTAAATTCACACTCATCATATTTAACTATTGATTGAGGTTTAATGATAATGTACGGTGGCCGGCACATCAGACTACTACAATCTGCCAAATTTCCTAATTACATTTAACAGGTTTTGAATTGCTGAGTAACAATCTGTGGTGCATGTATCATTTCCACGTAAATTAGAAGTATATTATATGTCTGCGCTAATATTAAAATGAAAAAATCGATTCTTCGATTTGGTAATCAATCTTCTAACTTCTGAATTCAGTAACTACTGAATTCAGACGACTGAATTCAGGCAAATGTAATAAGCACTTAAGCAGTGGATCAGACCCGGACGCGGTCACGGGTCGCGGTCGCCAAGAACCGAATGCTACCTTTACACTTAATTGTGGGCAATGTTTGGTCACCTGACGTCATGTTTCCTTTTAATTAGTTTATAGAAAATCAATAGAAAGTAGGTACTTTCTTGGTATTTGGTAATGTGGGTAGGTACCTACATAACCAAATCTTTTTGAAGTGAAAACTTCTTTAGCGGCGTTGGGCACTTTTTGAGATGGGTAAAAAATGTTGAATTCGCGTCAGAATCCAGGGTCACGTGGACCCTGATCGAAAATGTATGGAAAATGTGTCCGAGTGTAATATGGTCACGTGGACCCTGATCGAAAATGTATGGAAAATGTGTCCGAGTGTAATATGGTCACATGGACCCTGATCGAAAATGTATGGAAAATGTGTCCGAGTGTAATAAATTAAAAAAAAAAAAATTATGACGAGATCGAAAATTCTTAAGACGGAGGTGAGTTTCTTATATTTACATGTACAGCGTCAGAGAGACATGGAGAGGGAAGGAGGGAGGGAATCTAGGGAGTGAGGGAGGGAATCTAGGGAGAGAGGGAGGGAGGGAGTGAGAGAGGGAGGGAGGGTATCTAGGGAGTGAGGGAGGGAGAAAGGGAGGTAGTGAGAGAGAGATGGAGATAGAGAGGGAATCTAGGGAGGGAGGGAGAGTGGGAGGGAGGGTTGGGGAGTGGGGAGAGTGGGTGAGTGAGTGAGTGAGAGACGCTAATAGATCCACTAGAGGGCGCTAATCTAAACATTGAGTTCTGTCAGCTCTTTATTAATTAATGTCACCAACCTGTTAATGTGACGTTTTAAGTTCGTCGTATCGTTTAAGTTTGCACTTCTGCCGGCAGTCCCATGACTGCCTCTTTTTTTTTTTTGGTATAGGGGGCAGTACTCGTAGTGGGGGGAGATGGAGAGATGGGGGAAGATAGGGAGAGGGAAGGGTTAGGGCCACCGGTAACCTCACTCGCTCGGCGAAATACAACGTAAGCATTGCTTCACTGCCGGTTTTCTGTGAGGCCGTGGTATCACTCCGGTCGAGCCGGCCCATACGTGCCGAAGCATGGCTCTCCCACTACACAAAAACGTAAGTATGTAGGTATACCTACGTATACTTATTTATTACATATATTATATTACACACACTAGATTATAAGACATCATTAACACAATGCCGTCCGTTTTACTTGCGCTTTTGCGCATGAAAGAGACGTTATGTTTTCAAGGTCGTCGCGCCAGTGCCGCCGCCGAGAGCACAGTATATACAGTATTGTATCTCTTCATACAAACGGTCGGATCGCGAGATATACCTACACGCCTTGCGTTCGGTTAACACTCGGTTCGCAAACATTCGCGATTGCTCCGCAGTGACGAACGAATGGTGTGATCGTTTTTAAGCAGTAAGCGTGCGATTTGTGTATTTCATTGAAATAAATACAAATACTTAAATATTTAATATGGCAAATAGAAATTATAGAATATATTGTGCTGTTCTTAGTTGCTTGAATTCTTCAAAAACGCACCCAGAGATAACATTTTTTAATTACCTGGAAACTCCGAAAGTACGTAATTTTTTTCTTTTTTAATAGGTAGGTATGTAGGTATGAATTAGACGAAATATCATTATCCGCTCAAACGACCATGCTTCGCGGGCCCCCCGCGGAACTGTGCCGCAGATTGGTAACAAAAACCTTTGTAACAGCTTAAATATAATAGCTACAGCGAATATAAAAATACTGACAAATAGCTAGATGTTTATAGATGGAACTTATCTATTTCAAAATTCGATAGTGATAATCTATAATACTTAAAATGAGGTTTATTATGAGGTCTCGAGTAAAAAATAAAACTTTCTATAAATTTGCTTCGTAAGCATAAAATATAATATTTTTTACCAACAAAACACTTAAAAACAAAACTAGATTCATTTTCCTTTAATATGATGCTAATATACTGAAAAATAATTATTTCTCAGTAGTTATAGAAATACGTCCGAATACTCGCGGCCTAGAACCGCGCGGAACTGTAGGAAGTAAGTAGATGAAATTATGGGCAGCCCTATCGCGTGTTTATGTACTGTCCGGCTGTAGGTAATTATTTCAAGGAAAGGGCCGAGTCACAATACTGTATATACGTATACTGTGCCGAGAGTGTAGCTTGCGCTTGCGCTAGGGCTTGCAAAAGTTTATATTTGATTGAATACTAAGTTCGTAAAGCAACGGTTTTTATCGGGTATTTCTCCAACTACTACTTGTCAACTAATAATCTGGTTGAACGATAGTCCGTTTGTTACTAAGAACTAAACTTGAACTAGTGAAATATTTGAGTGAATGCCAACTTTTTTATTTTAGCCAGTACAATTAATTTAGTAATTTTTTTTTGGTACTACTAATCATCAAAAGTTACCTCGTTTTGTTTCTAAAAGTATTCAACAATTTCAAGGTGTACTTAAAATTTGGTCTTTCAACAAACTTACATTGATGCTTTAGCACCTCTTACTTCAGCTGAATTAAACCGAATATCATTTTTGAGAAAATCTGTTATCATAAATATATCCACACAAGGTATATTATCAGACTTTGCTTTTATAAATCCTTTATCACACATTATTCACTCTATAAAATTTATGATAATTCATAAGCAATAATTTTAATTGCACTAAATTTCTGTCGTTATTTTTCATATGTGGCAACCGTCGACCGTGTACTAATGTGGATTGACTTTAACATTATGACGTCAGTTTGGAGTCACGTGATTATTTTAAAAATTTAATCACTAAATTGAACGTGTACGTTACCCCAGCTGGAAAGTTGTTCCTAGAGTGATATGAGTGGAACGTATAATTAGTGCGTAATCTGCTGTAAATGTGCGCCGCATAAAAAATTTGTGGCTGTTGTCGTTTTCGAAATAAACGGAAAAAACGATTCCTGCTGGGGTAACGTTCTTCTAGCAGGAAAATTCTAAACTAATTATCGCAGAGATAAATTTTGTGGATGGGCAGAGAGCTTATATTTGTGCTAAAATGTGGGCCGAAAATATAATTTGTGCGTCTTCAGGTTTTCGAGAAATTGGTTTTCCTGCTGGGGTAACGTTTTGCAGAATCGTGTATCTCAAAAGTTATTGTATGTGCGCCTGTAGAATAAATATACACGAGTAGCTCTTAATTTGTGACAAAATAATATTTAAGAAAATATTTATAATTTTCAAGTAATCGTGCTTTTTTGAAAACCCAAAAAAATATCGCAGCGCCTAAACGAGAAAACGTAGAAGCTCGCTAAAAACTGTATTCAGTCCTTCTTGACGTCTATAATCACCATAATAAGTTTCAAAAGTGAACATACATGCGTTATTGAATAATATTACTAAAAGTCAAAACGATGGTGTCATAACTTTGACTTTAACAAACAAAAAACTGGCTCAACCCGAGATGTGTAGATGTAAACTAAAAATTGAAAATATCCAGCTTGCATGTTTCGCATATAAGTAGATATAAACAAAAATCAAAACATTAAACAACGGCTGGTTATCCGACCAAATTCGAATGGCTACAAAAAAGCGACGATTCATACATATCGATGACCTTCTTAACTTTACTCACGAACCGGTTGAAATGTGTCATGCCTGAGTATACGGAAGTAGAAAAGCAGTAAAAGAATAAACTTAGGTATTGGATAATATTCTACTGGCTGTGCCCGTGACTTTGCACATGATTAAGTACATTATAATAAAAAGTAGCCTAAGTGCTATTCCAAGGTATAAGCTATCTTCATTCCAAATTCCATTAAAATACATTCAGTATTTTTTGTGTTATCGAAGGATGTACATCCAGACACTGTATTTCTAATATTAATAGTAGAAAAAAATGCTATTAAGACCAATAATTTGATTAGCGGTTGTTTTAAAAAAAATTATATATAAGTTAGTTCAAGAAATGTGTGATGAGTAGGTACTACAAAGAGCCTACACATAAAATTTATTGATATAAAAAGCCAATTAATACAACAGTAATAAAGACTTTTTTTTTTTTTTTTTATCGTGTGGAAACCCCCACGGGTCATCACCTCACCGGAGCTAACGGTAAAGTGGTATGTCGGA
Organism: Euplagia quadripunctaria; assembly: GCA_963859945.1. Classification (NCBI taxonomy): domain Eukaryota; kingdom Metazoa; phylum Arthropoda; class Insecta; order Lepidoptera; family Erebidae; genus Euplagia; species Euplagia quadripunctaria. The sequence goes on from OY982580.1 coordinate 8,992,476, forward strand.
ATCGAACCGACTAAAACCACACGGTGTTCCGTCACAAGTGGGTCTATTGCAGGGGAACCCGGGTATACCACAGTAATAAAGACTAAGTAGAAACATTGATTTAAGCCGAAGGTTGAATAAATCAACATTAAGTTTTTCATCATTAATAGAAGATTCCGTTTTTCGCCTCGCCTCGTCGCGTCACAAGGAGTCGATGTGTTTAGCTTGGAGAAACTGGTAGTTTTCCAATTACAGAGCATAATGCGACTCAGTGGCGCACAATACCGAATTATGCTGATGCTTAATTGGAACGTGAATTAGTTTTCCAATGCACCAGCAGAGTGCGCTAAGTTCAGTGTCGAAAAAAAAATGTTTGTAGCTTCATCTATACTTATATTTATTTTTTTAACAGTTTGAATTAACTTTGATTATTTCGAAAAAACTGCAACGAAACGAAAGCTTTAAATTGTTTTTCAACAATAAATAATATTACTAACGATAATATATGAATAAAACATTTCGATCAATGCCAACTTAAAGAAAAACACTTGTTAATTTTCTGTCTGTCGCTCTATTGCTGTAATTGGAAAACTACCACTGAGATAGCTGGTAAGCGTACTGTATTAGTGGGACAGAGACAGATACATAAACGGCGCTCTATCATCAATGATTTGATGCCATAATTACTCTAAGAATCAAAATTAAGAGAATAAAAATAATAATTTCCACATCAACAAGCTCTTTCATTTGACATGGTCACAAGGTGCATTTAATATATTTATTCATCAGCCCGCAAAATTAGGTCATATAAATGCCAAAAAACGTTTGAACGCGACTGTACGGAACACAGCTTAGGTATAATACGTTCAATAGAGGAGGTCATCTATATGTATGAATCCGTCGCTTTTTTGTAGCCATTCGAATTTGGTCGGATAACCAACCGTTGTTTAATGTTTTGATTTTTGTTTATATTATTATCTACTTATATGCGAAACATACAAACTGGATATTTTCACTATATATTATTGACTAAACGCACTAATTTTTAGTTTACATCTACACATCTTGGGTTGAGCCAGTTTTTTGTTTGTTGAAGTCAAAGTTATGACACCATCGTTTTGACTTTTAGTAATATTATTCAATAACGCATGTATGTTCACTTTTGAAACTTATTATGGTGATTATAGACGTCAAGAAGGACTGAATACAGTTTCCAGCGAGCTTCTACGTTTTCTCGTTTAGGCGCTGCGATATTTTTTTGGGTTTTCAAAAAAGCACGATTACTTGAAAATTATAAATATTTTCTTAAATAATATTTTGTCACAAATTAAGAGCTACTCGTGTATATTTATTCTACAGGCGCACATACAATAGTTTTTGAGATACACGATTCTGCAAAACGTTACCCCAGCAGAAAAACCAATTTCTCGAAAACCTGAAGACGCACAAATTATATTTTCGGCCCACATTTTAGCACAAATATAAGCTCTCTGCCCATCCACAAAATTTCTCTCTGCGATAATTAGTTTAGAATTTTCCTGCTGGAAGAATGTTACCCCATCAGGAATCGTTTTTCCGTTTATTTCGAAAACGACAACAGGCACAAATTTTTTATGCGGCGCACATTTACAGCAGATTACGTACTAATTATATCCGCTCCGCTCATATCACTCTAGGAACAACTTTCCAGCTGGGGTAAGGTACACAAATTGAACATTTATTTTTTAATTTTTTTTTTTGTGTTAACTATCAAAACTATTTATAGTAAAGTTTTAAAATACATGAAAAAATTCGATGTTTTTTTTTCAAACACCCAATTATTTTTAAACTTCTTATAAAATGTCGAAAGTGCATAGATAACAATGCTACATAATTTGATTTTTTACGTCTTTGATTTGCCTGACGTTTCTACCAAGATGCCTGGCTATGGACAAAGGCTGACTGAAAAGGTATGTAACTAATACCTTTTAAATACTCCATCGCGTTTAATTCCTATAATTATAATAATAATAACTTCACACATCTTACACACGGCAGTCTGATCCCAAACTAGGTAGAGCCTGTACTACGGTAACCAGACTGCTGATAAATATACGTATATATTTCTAAATACATACTTACATACTATAGATAAATTACACCCAGACACAGAACAAATGATCATCACACAATTATTTGTCCTAGGTGGGAATCGAACCCACGACCTCTGGCTTAGCAGTCAGGATCATTACCACTAGACCAACAGGCCAATCAATCAAAAAGTTATATCGGTACCTATGTAGTCTTTTCTGCTCAGAGGTAACATCACTACATACCTATTATAAAACAAAGTTCCGCCGCGTCTGTCTGTTCGCGAAAAAATGAAAAACTACTTAACGGATTGTCATGCGATTTTCACCAAGACAGAGTGATTCATGAATCATGAGGAAGGTTTAGGTGTATAATTTGTTAACGTTTTGTGTAAATAGGTTGAAATATGATGATTGTTGAAGATGTCTCTACTACCCCTGCGAGTTGCTATTTAGTAATAATTATTTAAAATACTTTACAAGTTAAGTAGTACTGTTTCGCTTCGTTTGAATTAACCTTGTTGTTTACACGCTAGCTCTTTATGATGACTATCGTACCTAAAGCACCAATGATTCTATAGTTACTCTTCGAGCTTGTATGTAGAAACCGTTTAGATAAAGGGTAGTAATTCCGGTGAACGCATATAATGTGTTTTCAAAGGGTTAAATTGGCAGCTACTATTTCACCATTGACGTAGGAATAAATGAACATAAAACCTCAACATAAAGTACAAGGTAATAATAAAATAAAAATGTAAAACACATCGGCACATGGTTAATACGTTTAATCAACAAGCAAATTCTTCAACAAAGCGTGTGTGTAATGGTTACAATGTGATCAATACTAGTACCTTTATAATCGTGTTCGAACCAATGACAACGGTAGTTTTCCAAAGCTTAGTTCATTGCATTTAAAGACGTTTTTAAATTCGAGACACGACGAATTTAGCATAAGCTGAAACCAGGGGCGCAACAACGGGGGGTGTCCAGGGTGTCCGGACACCCCCCTAAAACCTATGGACACCCCCTTCGAGGGTGTCCAAATATCCCCACATAACCCAGAAGACGATGCGCCGAGGAGTCTGCGGAAAATTGTAATAAAAATATGAATCTTGTAATTAAACTGTTGTTCGCCGTAAAAAGAATGTTTATCGTAACACCAACTTATTTAGTAAGACTTACAATACATCAATAAAGCGTTTTGATGATTTTTTTATTTTCCTAAAAAATATTTTGGACATCCCTCTACTTTTTTGAGGGTTGTTGCGCCCCTGGCTGAAACGAAAGCTTGTGTGAACTACTGTTTATTTTAGTACGTATTATTTACATACCTAGTTCAGTGAAGGCATCGGACGTATTCCAATCACTATGCTATCTTCGGGTTACACGACTTATTTATACTAATAACACCACTGGTTTATTGATCAAAAACATCTATTCAAAAAGGTATCGTGTTTAATTTAATTGACAATACATTAATAACATTTAATAACACTACATTCACAAGTTATTGTCATATAACATATGTATATATTTTGCTGGTTTTAGTCACGGGAAAAAAATGTGTAAACTATCCGAGATTATAGAGAGAGGGGGGTTAATTCGAGCATTGGGAGGCGCGCGTATACCTAACATTTATTGAAAACCGCCACCGCCTAATTACAAATGGTGGACTAAGAAAAAGTCAGTTTTAAATCAATATTTTTTGTTGAAATAGTTTTCGTTAAGAACTTTCATTGGGTTACGTTCTGTTTTGTTTTTGTTTAAATTTCAACAATAAAGTCAAATGCATTATTATTATAAACGACTACTATAAAATAATTGATATTATATGTATTGTATACCTAACGCAGTTAGAGATTTTAAGGAATAACAATGTAACACAACATAGTCAAATACATTTCATGCATGAAACATTGATATCTAAAATACTTATCGTTATTTATGTAATTATGATAACATTCAGTTGTGTAGGTGCGACAGTCACTTCTATTCATGAAAAATAAAAAAATTAACGAATTTCAATATCATTGTGCTACTACATGTTTGGAAAAGTTGATAGGTAAGTCTTTCTATATCAATTACACTCTGATAGGACTACTCTTTCATGTTATGATCAAGATAACGCCTTTGAACAAAATAATGGCACTTTTTTACCTTTACATGATATTTTTTCATTTCAGCACCAGGTATGAAGCATAGATACCGACGAAATGTCTACCACAAAACACTTTTTAATTTTTAGTTACATGGGCTGCAGTCATTTATTTGATCTGTGGATGCAGCTAATTATTGTCTTTTATAATTTCGTTAGTGAAGCAGATATTCTTAGTAGTTAGAACAATTAACTATACAAACAATACTTTTTCTATGAAAATAAGTATTTACTACAGCGTAAACATATATAAAATACGCCTGCAAATGTAAATAATTTTCCACCAAAATCCAGAATTTAAAGAGAAATTGGAGTTGAATAGCGAAAGATAAGGCCAACATTGCGAAACAGGCATTTACGGTTTAACATTAACAAAGTTCGTTCAACCAAAATTACAAACAGTCTTTATATCGAGATTGTACCTAGATTTGAATGATTATTGATTATAGTCCCGGTTGTATAAGAACTCATATCTCACAACTAATACCATCTTCGATATTAAATAGAGACCTGTATCTAGTTCGAATCCAATAGAAGTTGCCATTGCAGTTGACAATACTCAATCTTTTCCATTCGCAGACCAGGGAATTCTTTTTTCCAAATGTTAATAATGTTTTATTCGAATATTTGGAACTACTTTGAAATACCTTCTTGACATGCACACGAATTTTTTTTTTTCTTATGGCTCACGGTCATGCAGAAGTTACTCATACTGACGTACGCATTGTTCGTTCACAAATAAAAAGTAACATAGGCTAATCAAGAGAAAATGTTTGTAATGTAATGTATTGGTATTCGATAAAATATATCAAATGTAATAAAAAAATAGTAATTTATGAAGTCGTGGCCAGAAATATTGCTATACGACAACGTTTCTATACCGAATTATACCTGATGCATAGGTATATCATAATAAACTCACGCCCTTAAACACTAATAAATTATAGTCAGTTTTTTTTACATTTTCTTCAAATAATCAAACGACAAATTAAAAATGTTATAAAATGATTACTTAAAAAAACCTTAAAACAAAACAACAAATAAAATAACAACGTGTTTGAACAAAAATAAATGTAATAATATCACTTCATACACTTCCAACATACATGTCAATCAATAATTGAGCTATTTTGCTTAAAAAGCAGATTTAAAATATAATCTGCAACATGGAAATAGAGCGTCTTATAGATTATTTTATACTACATAGTTGAACAATATAATAAATATCTCACTAAGCTCCTTATATCCGAATCTTTTCAGTGTACCTATATAATTAATTAAGTTAGGCTAAGATCAGGCTCTACAAATAAAATACCTGGCATCCCTCGATTACAAATAACAGAAGATCTGCTTAAAAAAAAGATCAGCATTCCGAAAGATTTAAATTCCGAACAATCAACACCATGAAAGGCTTTGCTATATTGGCAGGATAACTTTTAGTTGTCAATTGTGCTGTAAGTAGCAAATGATGCCAAACAGAAATTAAAGATACGGGTGACTCGGCCATGGACTTTCTATCTATGTATACTCTCAGACTTTCTATCACTAACGGCGCCATGTGAGTATAGTTTCTTCACTTACAGTATGACTGCTATATAAGCGAGAAAATTACTAGAATACATAAAATTAACGCCAATAACTAGACACCCCTATAACAATGTAAAAAATAATGTTTACTATATAATATAATTTTATTATAGTTTACAATACTGTCCATATATGTGTATGTAGAGAAGTAAAGTAAAATATTGTAGAACTAGCGATGGTACGTAATAATCTAGTATTATCTTCGCGAAGTAACGTCGTCTCCAATGGCGAGTCGAGGCTCTGGTATTGATGTTATTTTTGTGGATGTATATGTACTTCTTCACATTATGTCCGGCGAATCTAGTATTAGGTCTTTTTAAGTTATTGTTCTGAACTTGCGACTATCGAAACTATGGATCGTCGATTTCAAATACTAAGTACAAAATCGTTATGGTGAATACGAGACGATGCAGTACAGTTTCATAAATTTTAGGAAAAAATTCTAAAATCTGCGTACACTGAATGTCATGAATAACCAAATAAGCGTTTTTCGACGGGTTTACTTAGCAGACCCAATATAAATTAATGTCTAAAAATATATCAAAAATAATATACATATAATACAAATTACATTCTATTTTCTGTCATTATTAATAACACAGGCTGTTTTGACTATAATATCACTCCAGTGATTAGTTTAAAAGTAAACTAAAATTTGGATACTTACGGTTAATTTATCAGCAAGTTACTAAGATTTGAGAGATATCCCAAGACAATCTTTTTATAAAATATCCCACATAAAAAAAAAATATTTTTTCCTTTGCAGTAAAAAGTGTTAATTTCATAAACATACCATATGTCCAATTATTTCAGAAACTACAGCAGCGTAATTCATACACTATCCAATATTATTTTAGCCATTATACAGTGGACTCCGAGTAAATCATTCGTGTATAATTAACAAGTGTGTTTCGGACAGGTTTAGAGGCCAAACAAGTGTTCAGCGATGCCTAGGTAGTAGACGGTTTGCGCTATACCGAATAGTGGAGCAATGACTATCATACGGCATGCACCTCCCTTGAAAAATGCTGTGACTCCTTCATTCTTCCACGTCGACCTGTTGACAAACACTTATAATATTATTCAACTCTAGCAAGTAATAACAATGATGGGCAGGAATGTTAATATTTCTGATCTAAAGGATTCCTTGGTAGAAATAACAAGAATTATTTTTCACGCACGCGACTAAAGCAATTATGTATGTGTGATGTAAGATAATAGGTAACGGTATAGCTATAAGTTAGAATAGTTTATGTAGTAGGTAGGTGCACAATCTTTCTGTAATATTAGTACGGAATAAACCCTACGCCTGTCATTTGATAACTCCGCAAATATAATAATAATAACTGGACACATCTCACACACGGCCCTCTGATCCCAAACTAGGCAGAGCCTGTACTATGGTAACCAGACTGCTGATAAACATACTTATATATTTCTAAATACATACATATTATAGATAAATAACACCCAGATACAGACAAATATATTTCAGTATGTATCACCACTGGTGTTCAGCACACCTTTATATTTTAACTTCTTACTTAACTTAAAATTTATTACACAGGAATCGTACCTACATTTTTTCGAGATAAAAAGTAGCCTATGTCCTTCCCCAGGATATAATCTATCTCCTTCCCAAATTTCATTACGATCCGTTCAGCCGACACAAAAAATAATTATTATTCACATTTCTACATTTTTTAAGTCTATTAAAAGCGTATTAACTTACATGATACAATCCAGAATAGAATTGTAGTGTAGTTCTCCGGAGCCTTTGGTGATAGTTTGCATGCGAGTCTTAACTACGTCGAATGGGTTAACGCACAGTGCTGCCGTAGAACCGGCCGCACAACCCGACAAGAACGACCACCTGTGATGGCGAGCAAGATTTAAATCTGAAGTTTATAACCTTTACAAGTTTACGTGTTATTAAAATAATGTTGTTATATTTATAAAATCCAGCTTATTCCAGACGATTGAAGGAATTTTCTTGAAGAAAAATAGTAAACTGTAATTACCAGAAGGGCGGCGTCGCTCCGGGTGAACGCTCTTTGACACCGAGTTCTGCGAGTGTAGCGAACAGCGGAAAGTAAATAACGCTGAACGTGACGTCACGAGCAGCCGTTGCTGTGATTCCTTTGTACAATCCAAGTATGCCGCGCTCGGCTAATAGTTGCCTAGTCAGTGTCATAGCGGTCAATCTCTTCACGGCTGCTACGCCATCTGTAAATTGCAACTTAACATAATATTTATTTCCTTTTCTGGCGTATCTTGTGTAAGATTACAAAATAATAAGTCAGTAATAAGCACAGAATACATAATACATAGTAGAGATACGGAAGTATCACTGCGCCAAATCTTTTAAATAAATAGTGACTCTTGTCGCGACACAATAAAGTCGCAAAAGACAGGCAGAAGCAGCTCCGAGAGCCCCGTCAAGCCTCCGCACACTATAGTGAGGTCGCTTTTTGTTCAATAAGCGGTGAAGTCTACCGGGGTTCACAGGAATTTCCTTTCCAAATTACAGCTAAGGCCCTGACTAAAGGACGTCGCGATAGAACACCGTGTGGTGTGTCGGTCCGAGTGCGCCATACCAACTTGCCGCTAGCCAAGCCAAGGTGGGTGACAACCCGAGGGGTTTTCTTACCGGCTTTGGCCTGACTTGCAATTCTCCCCTGGTCCTGCATTTGAATCTTGAGCAACTCCATGGGTGTAGTGATAACGATCTGACACGCACCGGCTAAACCACCAGCCATCATTTGACGTGGGATTGATAGAGACCTAAAAATATATTTATGTTTAGGTAAATATTTATTTTTGAGAGGAGTGGATGTATCGTTTTACATCACAAAATTTCTTCCTTAATGATATTGTCAAAATAATAACTTTCTGTGAGCAAGTATGTATAATTAGTTAAAAATGCGAAAAAAAAATTCAATAATGTCTGTGTATTATTAGATAAAAAATAGTGGCATACCCATTTTGTTGTGTCAAGTAGAACCGAAACATGTCGTTCGCAGTTAATTTAATAGCCTTCTCCGGTGTGATAAGCAAAATGTTGACAGCAGAACCTCGATACATTCCAAAGTAACCCTCAGTAGCAAAGGTCTTCTTAAAACAGTCAAGCCTTAAAAATTAAATACCATATTTATTTAATTAATATCTCGGTTTAGAAACAGATTTACTTTTTAAATTCGTTCAGTTCAATATAATATTAAAATACTTTATGTTATACCCTGTTAGGTGTGCCTATACTCACTAAGACAGGGGTGCTCAACCTTGAACTGCTGGCGATCTACCTCAATATTGTTAGACTATGATTGATCGACTCTGAGAGGCTGCAAGTACGTGTGATGCAGGATTGTCGTCTAGGTAGAGTGTATCGTGGCATAGATATTAGTTTTCCGCACAATATGTATTTTTTTGGCTTTGAGATGTATATCTGATATAATCTGCACTAACTCATTTTCAACAGAACAATGTCATGTTAAACTGACTTGCTATTTCAGTAGCTAATTCCTCAAAGTTTTTACACGAAAAAGGATAACTCATAAATGATGCGATATTTGCCAATTTACTGTAATCATAAAAACGTATTTTGAATTGGCCCAAAATATTTGATAATTCTGCCTCATAAATATCATAATTCAATTGAGGAATCCTTGCTTTCAAAGACGGAAAATGTTTCAGATCCTTTCTTTTCAGTTGATCTATCATAAGTTGCAGTTTATTTTTGAACGCGTTTATTGCGCTAATCATCTCAATAATAGTTTTTCCTTTACCTTGAAGCGCCAAGTTAATAGTGTTTAAATGCATTGTGAATTTGTGATGGCTGTCAATGATGCCAAATCAGTCAGCCGTTTTCCGTTTTTCAGCGTTTGAGTGTCATCACCTCTTTTCGTCCAGAAAAGCTGTTATTTCGGGCAATCATTCTTGAAACCTTTCTAGGAATTTTCCGACTCAACCACGTGATGGATGGAAGGAGAAAAATGAAAGGAAATTGTCATTAACTCGACTTAATGCCACAAAACCGTTTTTACACGCTTTATATTAGCTTCACTTTGTATGTTTGTAACCGACTCCTTTGGGCACGATTTTGACCCACTTTAAACGGCCAGATTTCATTCAAATTTTGCACACCTGTCAAAGATTGATGACAATGCAATAATTTGATTAATTTTTTAATTTTTTGAGTGCGGCAAGCACTCATTTTGTACTATTTTTTAATAAACTTTGTATCGACGTATGGCCTTCAAGTTACAACTCAGACTGACTCCTATTCCTGCGCAACTTTTATATCGGCGCGAAGTCTCAAATGTTCCCGTCAACACGCCGCCCGAAGTTTACTAGAATAATCGGCGGGAATCAAAAACGGGGTTACTCTTTAACAAGTACCGCGCGTTCCTATGATAAAGCCGCCTATTACGATAAAAGAAAGTGATAAGGAGGTTATTCTAGCCTAATTGTGGATCGAATAAATTATAGTTGTTTATTCATTACATTTTGTTTTAGTTACCTGCCTACTAAAACAAAGTGAATAGTTCTATATCGGATATTTTTTCTCTAGATCGACTCAAAAAACACTCGCGATCGACCGTTTGAGCACCCCTGCTCTAAGACATAAGAATCCCCATTGAACGATATATCTATATAAGGGACCAGCTAAGAATTCAGAATTCATTTGAATGAAAAGTGAGTTTGGCCACTTAACTATCACTTTGTGTAAACATTTTCAGTACTAAATATTATAAAATATAAGTTACAACAATCTGGTATGAAAGCAATACTTAATATTTCTGGGCGATTCAAAAGTTTCCGGGAACGCTTCTACATCACTGGTCTTTAGTTATTTTATTTTAAGTGGTTTAAAAATGTAAATACTAACATGCTTTTGTACTGCTTTCGGCCATCTGGAGCAACGGTCTGGTTCTGTAATCTGGTCTTTACCAAGTCAAGCGGAAACACCACTGACACGCCAATAATGCCTGCGATGCCGCCGTTAATGACCTTTGGCAGTAACCTGGAAAAGAAATATATTGATAAATATTAATTCCTGTTCAGAAGTGAGCTATCTTGTTTCATCTTTGTTATTCTAGACAGCGATATCCTCCGCGAAGCATAAGTCTCTAGCGAAGACTTCCACAAACAGCTGAGTAAATTACGCTTTAGGGAAATAAAGGCATGTTTACGTGAAATATAAAATTCGCAAAGGAACAATTGGTTACGTCCAACACAAAGGAAAGAACACTACACTGGGTGATCATGCCTGGCGCACCGCGGCCTAATGGTTCTTGTTGGAAAGTTGTATAATATCTATCTTGTGCGATGCCGAGAACCTTCATTGCGCGATACAGGATTAGTAGTTAGTGTAGTTCATTTGTCTTCGCTAGACGACGCTGAAGTAAGTTTTATATGGATGTCACCACAAAGTAACTTAGTAATACGAAATACGAATTTTAAGAAAGCAGGTACTTAACATTTTTTTATCATAACGGCATTATACAGATATGATAAAACAATTCTTACCGCATCGTACAAAGTAATGCCTATTAATCTGTTATCAATAACAAGTGTGTGAATCGAAGTCAATGACTTCGCGTTATATCGAACAAAACACATCAAACTCAAGAAAATATATATTTAAATTCTGATCTTGTCTTAAAACACGTTTAAGAAAGTGTTGTAATCACTGAAAACTACCCAAAACATACACGACCCCATAGAAAAGGCATTCGGTATACCTACCACATACAAATGCCTTAGATGGTCTTTACAAGTCCAGATATACAGTCAGACATATGTATGGGGAAATGTCGAGGGTTGCTTATTGCTTATGTAGTGCAGTGTCATAGTCTCATACATATTATCAAAGTGCTGCTTGAAAATGACTTAGCAATTAGCATCCGTTACTGACTTAGCGACGGTTACGTTTTAAGCCCGGACGGACATTAAGGGGCACTCTTTTTGAAGCCATCGAGTTGATCGGATCCTCCAAACGAGACCGCTGTTTCACTCGCTCAGATAAAGTGAAAAATAAAAGTGATTATGAGAAGTGTAGTTATGGTTCAAAATCTACGCTATGAACCTACTACCAGAGAACCCTACTGATGACCGCTCAGCCGCTAACTTATCGCATTCCCCGTTATATTAATACGCGAAGAGGATTTTTTGTACGTTTTTTTGAGCAAACGCGCTCTGACAGGAATGTGACTTCCACATATAAACTTTAAGTCCTTATCTCCTGATAAGGTCTTCCTGATGTGCGTGAAGTGCAGAAAGCTAATTTTTGAAGTGAAAACTTCTTTAGGAACTTGGGCACTTTTGGTATGGGGAAAAGCACTGAACTCGCGTGACCGTCACGCTCAGATACATATATAGCGATGTGTTTGTGTGTATGTCTGTTTACTAATTATATGTTTACTATATGTGTAAGTTGTGTTTTCACTTCTGACGTGCAGTCCTACGACTGACAGTTTATTTAAAACTATGTGTTATAAAGTTAATTTATGTAAAAACTGGTACGTAAATCTATAGTAGTCCAGTATATATATTGTACCTGTTATGATACAAAAGTCTACAATGACAGTTCAAGTTATACTGGTCAATGAAATAAACAATTCATTCAAAATTACCATAGCACAGGCACTGCCTAGTTTGGGATCAGACGGCCGTGTGTGAGATGTGTGAAGTTATTATTATTATTAAAACGGTCAAAATTTGACCGCCAGACGATCTCTAGTTATTACTATTATTGTTACACCTAACAGAAAAACAACTAATAAAGCATAAGTCGAAGTGATTTGCTCACAAGTGAGCTGTCTCTGTAGTGCATAAACAAGGCAAGACAAATCCGCGGCTCTTCAATTGTTTACACATCATAACAAGCGACACTAGGTATAAATCCGTTTAATGTTTGAAGATTTTCAGAGCCATGTTGGGTCGAATAGGCTTCTTATTTCCTGGACATTGCTGAGAATACGAATAGAGTTGACGACGATAATCATTTATTACTTCATATACCTAGGCGTCTTTTAACATGTGAAACAGGTTGAGCTGCTTGTTTTTTACGTTAATAATTAAAAAAACACGGTGCCAATCGTTATACAGTTTTACGCGATAGGTACTACCTACTTTAACATTTTGAATGATACTAACAAAAAAAAATGTGTCGCAAGATCTATTAAAAAAAAAAGCAAATACCTAATCGACAGAGAGTGGCGCGACACTTTAGGAATCGGAAACGCAATCGTTCCCGATTCCTCAGATTTCTGTTTCGTCGACTGGCAGGCGATAAACTGCTAAGATGGCCTATAAATCTCTCAACTCTGGCTTGCCTTGTAAATCTTGTATCTAACGCTCTATCCATTAGAAGGCAACTAATTCTTATTATTACTATTATAATTTTAAGTTTTGCAATTAAACTACTTAACGACGCATCATAACGTACTCTAGTTACAAATTGTGGTTCTAAATTGTTCACATCCTCAAATGGATTACACGATCCCTTTATTGTACAAATTATATGGTTGAACAAAATTAGCTATTTGGTATGTTTAGATTCAACCGTCCAGTATCTTAAAGATATCCATTATCTTATCCAACGCGTTGTTGGATAGATTAGGGGATATAATAAACATTACAGAAACTCTCCTGGTTGCCAAGGAGATGAATGGCTATAGTGGCGTGTTATACATAATATAACCGCTGCATCGGTTAACAAGACTCCACGGGTAAGAGACTTAGTTTCTTAGTCTATCTTCATCATTTGGGGAGTGATATCATTCTATAATTACCACGTTGGACAGGATTGGTATAGGATTTTATTGCTAGTTTTTCTTCTGTTAAAACGATATTTTTGACAAGGATTAATCTCTTTACCAGGCATGCCTTTTAAATTCTGTCGTTTACATATTTACCGCCAATTTTGAACTGTTCAATATTCGAATTTAGGACTAAAATTAGGGTCGCTAAAATGGTATCATTTTAGTGACAAATGACATGAAGGACGTCCAAAATCTGCCTTTACTCAATATAACACCATTGCTGTGAGACAATTAATTTTCGAAGATCGTTATGTGACATATCGTGAGATAGAGGCGTTATTGGGCATTTCGGGGACAACCATTTAAAAGATCTTGGACGAGGCGCTTGGTGTAAGAAAGCTAGTAAGCCGTTGGATACCGCATTTGCTTTCCGACGATCAAAAGCGGCCCGCGTCAGATGGTGTAAGAAAATTCTTAAAAGGTTTATTAACCAAGAGTCAAATCACGTCGACGACATCATCAGTGGTGACGAATGTTGGATCTATGCCTAAGATCCTGATGCTAAACAACAGTCTACAATCTGGGTCTTCCATGACGAGCCAAAGCCGAATAAAGTTGAAAGTTAAAGTTCGTTGCAAAAAACGGTCATGTTGAGACGATTGCACTTGAAGATCGTAGTATGGTTAACGGAGAATGGTATACCACATTTTGTTTACCACAAATCATCGCCGAACTTCGGAAATCTAACCCAAAGCGACGCATCATCCTAAACCATGGCAACGGAAGCTCACATAGCGCTCATCAAACGATTTAATATTTAAAGCGGGAAAACGTAGAAATTCTTGACTATCCTCCGTACATTCCTGACCTAAGCCCTAACTATTTCTTTACATTTCCTAAAATGAAGAAAAATCTTCAGGCTCAAAGATTTCAGTCCAGTGAAGAAGCAGTCGACGCTTTCAAGTCAGCCATATTGAACACGCCTACTTTGGAGTGGAATAAATGTTTTAATAACTGGTTCGGGCGAATGGAAAAGTGTATTAAACTACGTGGTGAATACTTTGAAAAACAATAGAAAGTACTTTAGTGTTCTAGTTGTTTTTTTCCTCAAACGACAAACTTAACAGGCATGCCTCGTAGTTTAGCCTTTTTTATGATAGCGCTGGGTCGGAATGAGTGTTACCACGGAAGAATAAAAACATCGCTCCTGTGTCAAGTAGGTATGCGTAAATGCGATAAATCAGGTGATAATTTTTTTGTTTGTTTGGTTTTAACTAAATTGTTTTCTGATTTGTGACTTTAGTGTGTCCGTCCTCATACAAAATAAGCATAAGGTAAAATTTCCCCTCCGTTTTTATTGCGTCATGAGATGATACAACATGTATCATCACGCAATAAAAACGGAGGGGAAATATATTCATTAGGACCACTAATTTGTACATAGCACCGGTAAAACTTTCACACTAGGGTTCCTTTTTTCTGGAAGTCAGTCACTAAAGTATATATATATATTTACACCTGTGTATATATACTTATATTGTGAATCGTGTAATTATTTATTATGATATAATAATCTGGATATAAGTACATTGGGGGCGGCAGAAATCTTTAGAGCGAGAAAGATAGTAAATGTCGCTATATTTATCTTCAAAGTAATCTGATCAGATAACTTTTTATCACATTATAAAACACTGTTTGGGCTAAATTATATAACTTCTGTAACTAAGCGCATTTGTTTTACTCTTTGGCAAACATACCTACATTTCCGTAGAACAGAGTACAAAAAATTGTAAATTCGGTATTGGAATACTGCCCACTAAATATTGATCGTAAGACTTTAAGTCGCCATTTCTGTCATTGACTGGTGACGTTATGGGGGTGTGTAGACTACTCACTCAACCACGGAACCGAGAATAAGTATACATTATCAGTTCTGTGCACGTGACGGATCGTAAATGAGTTTATTTTAGGAACACTGGTTTTTATGTGTTTATTTTGGACACTGCTTTATCTGAAAATTTGCTCTAGCCGAAATTATTTTGAGCCTAAAGTCGAGGCCGAAGCCATTGAATATTGGTCGCAGAGAGATCCAACTTAATCAGCCTCCTTGTTTTTCCTTATGTATATATTATGATGGCCAGAGCTCGCTAGATGTATTAATTAATTAATTAATGTATAAATAAAATATGCTTTTTTCTTTGAATATAATAAAAAACTACTTGTAAAAACATTAACCGATAACTATAAAGAAGTGCCTACATCTGATTTTTATGTTGGCCGTATTTGAACTACATAATAAAAAATTGTTTATTAATAGTTTAGTGATATCTCAATGTTGCTGATTTTTAAAAGACGCATGCATACCGGGTGTTGGTGAAACGCTTCCGAAAACTCCGAACTCGCGCGGCCTTTTGCGCCCGCGCGTCCTTTGACCCGAGCGGCAAATGTTTTGATTTATTTTTTATGAAATTATCGTTTCATTTAGCTGTACTAACATGATGAAGCGTGAAAAATGCTGGAAAAAAAAATAAAAAAGAAAATCATCGGGATCGATTTTTTTCTGACCCATCTTTAAAGACACCGTACTATCGTTTGAATAATATAACTTAAAATCGAATTTTCAGTAAACAAGCCATATAATTATGCTAAGCGTTATTAGCCTGCTGAATAGTTTCTCAGTGTGTTTAGAACCTTAAAAAGACTAAACATTGACATACAATATCATTGATTATACTGAAGGCCATTAACATTGAAATAAATATACAGTTTACTGCTCACACTTAACAATGTGAAACCATTTGTTCAAATCATCTTACAAAGAGAAAAACAAATTACTTTAAAAGTCTAGTAATAGCAGACACTTCACTGCAAATAATTTTGTAATTAAATGCTTTGAAATAAGTCTGTAGCTTTAAAATTTATGGCAATTACCAAAATAGGTAGATGATTCTATGTGAGTTTTAATTTTAATACTGTTATGAGCATACATTTCAAATACTACTATAATAATAATAATAACTTCACACATCTCACACACGGTAGTCTGATCCCAAATTACGCAGAGCCTGTACTATACTAGTAGGTAACTGTACTACTAGGTAATCAGCCAGCTGATAAACATACTTATATATTTCTAAATACATACATATGGTACATAAATTACACCCAGACACAGAACAAATTACCATGCTCATCACACAATTATTTGTCCTTGGTGGGAATCGAACCCACAACCTCTGGCTCAGCAGTCAGGATCTATGACCAATAGGCCAGTCAAATAACACCATAATATGTCCTCTCTTATAACAAGCTTATTACACAACTCATATCATAAAATATCATATCATAACATAAAAATATATGTATGTATTTATAAACACTAGAGATCGTGTGGTGGTCGAATCGAAGACTTTTGTACCATGACAGGTCAAAATATATATACTGGACACTCATAGCTGTATGTACCCGTTTTGGCATTTTTTTTTAACTTTGTAGCAAATATTGTTCAAAAATTTTAGCATTTGTCACTTCTTCTCTGTATAAACTATAAGTGTGCGAAATTTCATACTCCTCCGGCCGCCCAATTTTCGTAAAAAGGGATCCAAAGTTTTCGCTTCATGTTTTAATATATAGATTACAAGGATATGAGGTAGATAAATAAGTGTTTCAGTTAGTCAGTTTATAGCAGAATCTCTCCTACACTCAGACAAATATTGTCTGTCAACCCGGGCTGAGGGAAATGTTTGCCAAAAGCAAGAAAAGAGGTATATGTTAGGTAGATTAAACTGTAAAACAATAGGAATCTTCTATTTTACTTTTAAAAATCAAAAATTTTATGTTTGACTGCCTTGTTGGTCTCCTGGTATAAGTTGCTTATGTATGCATGCAATTGGGAGGAACTGGGTTTGTTTCTTGGTTAGGACAATTTATTTTGGAAAAATATAGTACATTTTCAATGACAGCATCGAGTCAGGTAATTGTCAAATCAAATAGAAGTTTCTGTTCATACTGCCAAGTGAACTAATCCGCCCTTCCTCTTCATTTATTTACCAGATAATAATAATAATGACGGCATCTCACACACGGCTGTCTGATTCCAAACTAAGCAGAACCTGTACTATGGTAATCAGACTGCTGATAAACATACTTATATATTTACGTAAAAAAGCCATTACATCATTACATACGTAAATGTTTGTACTATAGATAATTTACACACAGACACAACAAATGATCATGATCATCATACAATTATTTGTCATAGGTGGGAATCGAACACACACCACAACAGTTCAGCAGTCAGGGTCACTAACCAACAGACTAATATAACTACATGAAGATTACCATTTTTTGATAAGTTTTTGTATGTTAAATTTGATAGTAAAATTAATTTAGGATTAGACTTTCTGGCAGCAAAAATATCATCTATGTACTATATAAAAATGAATCCCATTTCCCTTGGTCACACAATAACTTGAGAATGACCTAACCAATTTCATTCATTTTTCTTTTTAGGTTTTCTAATACTTGGTAGAAGGTTCTTACAGAATGAAAAATTAAGAAAATTGTGCAGAAAATCGGAAAATTTCAGAAAACTTCCACGCAAACAAAGTCGCGGGCAACAGCTAGTAAGATAATAAAAATAAAGGAATAAATTGTATTTTTATAACATGAGTATTTAATGTTTAAATTGGGACTTCATTTACAAGGTACAGTACAATCCCACTAATATTATAAATGTGAAAGTTTGGATGCATGGATGGATGGATGTTTGTTACACTTTCACGCAAAAACCACTGAACTGATTGCGATGAAACTTGGTATGAAGATAGCTGGAGACCTGGATTAACGCATAGGCTAATTTTTATCCCAATATTTCCACGGGATCGGGACTTACGCGGGTGAAACCGCGGGGCGCTGCTAGTATACAATAAATATTATTTGATTACCGAACTTTCAATTGAATTGCATAGCCGTATTTGTTGTAGAGTAAGAAAAATAACCATAATGATTTTTAGGTTTTGCCTTTTTGTAGATATGGTAGGACTAGGTATGTTAAAGTAGTATTTTTACATTTGACTAACCAACACCATTACATGTAAACAACTACAATATATAATATGCAGTTGTACCCCCCAAGAGTTAGGCTGTAGTCTGTAGTGTATACTTCTGCCTACCTCTACATACATAGGGGATATAAGTTGTCCCTAGACTATCATGCGTCATGACATGCTGAATCATCATTCTGCATGAAATGAGAGTCTATCATGCAGCATGATCATTCGCTTGATATAATCATTTTATTCAGTCGATATTGACAGTACAGTGAAAAGGTCTTTTGTACTGGTATGGAAATGACTTTGCCAAAGGCAGATTTATAAACAAATAAATGTACAAATATAAAAATAAAAGGAATTGTGAATCAACTGCCAGCACGTAGTTTGCATATCATGCACGTAGTTTGGATGTCATTCGCATCAATCAATACTATATAGTCATGCATGCATGACAGACCGTAACGCATGTCTTAAGAATATACACAAATAAAATAGATTTACAAATGAATTGTAAATAGCCATTTTAAAACTAGTGAAATTGTTACTTAAAAACAAAAGTAAAAACTGGAATGGTGCTTACGAAAAAGTAGGTGCAGTTTTTTCATGAAGATTTGATGGTGGTTTTGTTGACATTTTGGTTTTTAATTATGTTGGAAGGATGCGTTAAGTCCAAGTTTTCTGAAAAGAAAAAACATTACAGTTACGATTAGATATAGTGCCCCCAATAGCATAAACTATAGCTGTGATTTAATTTATAATAAATTAATACTTCCTGTTAAACTCGGCACTTATTGCACTCGACGCCCAGGAATAAATCAATAACATTCTGCATGTTTATATACAATTCTAGTAAAATCTCTGGCTGAAGTACAACACGCCAAATATGGAAAAAGAACACTATTTTTCAAATTTATCTCAATGAGGCCCTCCTGCAAAATTATAGCTCTAACTCTGTCTCTCTCTCTATTCTGTTTGCTCTTAAATTTTACGTAATCAAAACAGTGTTACTTACCCACTCTGTGATTATTGTATAAAATTACAGAACCTGATCATAAATTTAAGTAAAAATAAAATATGCTACAAAACCACCATGCTTAAATTAAAATCAATTTTCGTGAGGCGACTCCGAACCAGTCTGAATTTCTGAAAGTCAACTGCGAGTTACGACTAGGGATATTCACTTAACATCGATATATCGGATTGATTCGATGTTTGAGAAATATTTATTCTATTCGATATATTGATATATTTATTTATAGAAATATCAAATCTTTGTTTTTTGTCAAATCTATTAAAAAAAACTAACTGACTATACTAATAATATCTACAATAAAAACAAAAGTAAATTTTAACACTACCTGATGATTTGAATTTTTAATAATAAATCATTCATAAGTCATGAACAGGTCAACAAAGAAATAGAATCAAAGCTATAAGATCATTTTCATTTTTGCAAAGTTTGTTAAAAGAGCATTGGTCTTAAATAGGTAAAGTGAAAGCAAATTTTTGCAGGTAGATTAAGACTACTGTCTTTTTTTCTTTTACTGTTTTGAAGTCTATTAATTTGTCGTTTTTGCTTCACTTACAAACATATAACTCATCTCAGTCATCTCACCTCTATCTTAGTAGAACAACTCTATTCAAGTAACACTCATAGAAAATCACCATTATTACACTACTAGTATAGCTATAATGTTACTCTGGTCTCTGATTCTACATTCTCACATACGAAATCAAGAACAGGAAACTTTCTACGTTTGGCTGGGAAAAGGTAATATTAAACTAATGTGGAAAAATATTGATGTTATCAAGCGATATATTGGTAAACACCGATGCTGGGATACGATGCTTTACATCGAATATAAATATTGATATATTTCTTTTAGTGGACACCTCTAACTACGACAGACTACACGAAATTTCGTTGGTTGAATTTAGCTTTTGTGACAGTGTAGAAGCTCAATGTTACCAGATGTGATAGTTAAACCAGTGCTATTATTATGTATTCTGTGGCAATACTGAAAATAAACGAGACTCTACATTAGTTTTCATATTTTTTAAATTGTTTGAGTTTTTATTCACCATACAGTTCCATCACAACTAAACCAATATTATTTTGATTCAGAGCGCACCTATTTACAAAGGATTCCTGCGTTTCACCGTAGGATACGTCTGTAAATAGGTGCGGTTTTAGTTCTGAATTGAATTGAATTGAACTGAATTCAATAAGAAACCCATAACCATTCGGATCATATAGCATAACGTTGTTCAAATTCAATGTATATTATGAAACATTTATCAGTGCAGTAGTAGATTATTCATAAGACAAACAAGACACGTTCCTACGGCGTACGGCGTGGTTGAAAATAAATCAGAAACTATATTGCATAGTGTAATATTGTTTATTTACAAAAAGGTACTTTTATTAAGGTATATGATCGATGAGGTTCTCGCCAAGGTCGCACATTTAATTTTATGATTTAGATTTTCGAAAATCGATTCGATTATTCTTTTTTCTTCTTTTACCTTAAAACCTTATAAGTTATAACCCATAATTTAAAAAAAAAAATACACATATCTACATTTGAAATAATTATTTTATTTATTACTCACAGTAGAAGTATTTTTATATACTTCTAATACATGTTATGATATCAGCTCTGTATTAAGATTTTCTTGTTGTTAAGTATTGCCTTCTTTGCTTTATCTGGGGTTAGAGTAGTGTAAAGTGTGTGTAGTAAAGTGGGTCCGGATGTCTTAATAAAAGCTGTTTCCGAAACTCTTCTTATGAGGCGCAGTATGGCGCACCGTGTGGTTTTAGTCGGTTCACTCGGTTCGATTCCGACATATCGCCCCACTGAAAACTCCGGTGGTGGGACGGTAAGGGGGGGCCACAGGCAAAAAAAACCTACCAATGGAAATAAGACGCGCACAATCACTAGGTGCCTGGTTTTAAAAAACTAGTCAAGGACCTCTAGGTATCACTAGGAAATGTCAACTTTGAATTTCCCTTTTGTCGCTAAAGTCGCTATGCGCTATGGTACCGTATCCTAGATTATATATTGTTGTTTATATTTCTACGTGTAGTTATGTATTTATATTGTACTTGCATGTAGACTAGTAAGATATTTTATGTAAATAAGTAATGTACTAAATGTGCACCATACTGCCCTAAATTTATTTATATATTTTTTAAGAGATTGCCATAGAGCGTTAGGGCCGCCAATTGTATAAAACGCAATTTGTATTAATTTTACTCTTTAATGTTTCTGGTGTACATTAAAGAGGTATATTATTATTATCATTCTTCTAATGCTAAAACCCTAAATCTAGTTGTTATACAATAGATAAATTAAACTGAGGTAATAAATATAAAAAGCCATGTCATTGTTTTTAAATCTTTGTTCTCAGATTTAGGGGAACATTTTTAGAGTTTTTACATATTAAATATTATTATGGTTCTTATATGATTTTATTTAAGAACTAAAAACGTTAAAAATGTTATACACACAACGTACATTTTACGGTTAATTTTCATTAATGAATACGTAAAAAAATGCCTACTTACCAATGTACCTTTAGTCTTCGCGTCCATCAATATTGGTGTTATACTTGCAACCATTTTTCAACACACTACGAATTATAGGAATGGTTTTTAGCCATGTAAAGTACTGTACATTTTGGATAGATTCTCCCCATTCGGTCGATTTAAGAGGTTGATTCAAAATTGACGGTACTGAAGAAGATGCTTAAAATATTTCTAGCACAATTTGGTTTGCTCGGAGAGTTGGTCCTCTTGAATAATCGAATAGGCAATGATATTCTTTATAACATTTTATTGTTTTATCACTTTGGTATGTGCGCAGTAAATCGATTCTTTATATTTCAGGCACTCCGTGAAGATTTTCAGGTCGTGAATTACGAATGGTTTTGGACCGGATTTGCAAATCTTTATTGTAGCCCCACTTACTTTTAACTTGGTGGCTTTGTTCGTGATTGAATTTATAGTTAGACGTATATATAATTAGACGAAGCTAATCATAAGAAATTATATTATTTCAAGGCAAAATCTTTCCTATCGGACGAGGATGTCACGTCGTGACGTATGACGTGAAAATAGTTTTCTTGCTCAATAGTGCAAACTTGCAAACACTACTGATTAGTATAAACTTATATATCTACCTTCTTTTGTGGCCACCAGACACAGAGTATACATATATAGAAACATTTGTTCTGTCTCGGCATGTTGGAAAAGTTCCATATTTTTGTTATAAGTAGGTAAGTAGGTGCTAAGATGTTTTGGTGCATTTGTATGCCAGAAATTTCAAAAAAATTTCGTCTCGTGAACCACTTGCTATGTTTTTTTGCACTAAAATAAGGTCACTACCGAAGATAAAAACATGTTGTACTAGGTATGATGTAATGAGAAACATTCTCGCGATATTTCATAATACGGGATAACTAACAAGTAGGTATATCCTTTTATTTATGGTATAGGGGCAAACGAGCAGACAGGTCACCTGATGGTAAGTGACTACCGCCGATCATGGACACCTGCAACTAAGAGTCACAAGTGCGTTGCCAGCCTTTGAGGCCTTTCAAAGTATGTAGTAGGGATGTTGGGGATGCAGAATGTTTGACGCGGATGCGGATGCGGATCTTAATATTCATTTTTAATAAACTTTATATGGAGGTAGAGATAGAGTAAAAAATATAGTAATTTTTAATATTTAATTAGTTATTAATATATGAAATTAAAAATTGGTTCATTATATTTAATCGCGATTTCAGGTTCGAGTATGTTTCGCAGAGGTTCATAAATTAAACCAGCGCTACTGAACAACTGTTCACTAGGAACATTGGCTGGTGGTGTCGATAACAATCTGCTATTGGTTTTCTTTACTAGAGCTTGCAAACAAAGTAAACTCTTAAGGGTGCATCGATTTTAGATGATTTTTTAAAGACGAGGTGGTGCGGCCCTTGCGAGACTAGTAATTATTGCTCTTATGCTACTCTAATGCTACAGTGCTGCTACAGAAATTATTAACAGAAATACTATCAAAAGTCTAAAATATAACGAATCACTAACTTTATTTTTGTTTGAAAAAGAAAAAAAAAATAGATGTGATGTAGTAAGCAAGCGAGCGGTCGATTGTCTACTTCATAGCACTGAAGATAGCTCACTAAGACTTGGTGCAAAGGCTTTGAGGTGCCAGGAGCCCGAATTGGTACTCTAGTATTTCCAGTCTATTTTAGTCTGTGACATGGGTTCTGAACGGCCAGCGTTTAAGCATCGTTTTTACAGTTTCAACAACCTTCACGTAGTTTGTCAAAATAATGTTGTTTCCATTAGTTACAGCAAGTGTTGAAAATATTTTCTAATTCAGCTTACGAGGGCCCCATGCGTGGTAGTGGTAAATCAGAAGATCAGAATCTTTGCTAAGTTTCATCCTTTTCTCTAGGCTAACTTGTGAGAGCTATTAGACTCCTATAATCCGGCACCGTCAAAAAATCCTATAAAATACTTCCCTGCCAAATTTCACGTCTCTAGTATAAAAAACCAAAGACTTTTGTATTAACTTTTGAGAGCCCTTAGTCTTTAATCCGGTCCTGTCACAAAATCCTTTCTTAGCTGACGTGTCCTACCTCTAAACTACCTCCCTGCCAAATTTCACGTCTCTGGTACATAAAGCTAAGAACTTTCATACAAACTTGCGAGGGCCCTTCGACCCTCTAAATCAGCCCTGTCGCAAAATCCATTTTTAGCTAACGTTTCCTACTCAGAAAGTACCTCACTGCCAAACTTCATCTTCATAGGTCAAGCAGTTTTCCAGATTTCATGATTAGTCAGTAGATGAGTGAGTCTTCGTTATGCATAAATAATATATTGTCAATTTTTTTTTCTTTTGATTTTCTTTTCATAGAAACATTTTATTATGAAAAATAAATAAAGATATACATTCTGTCAAAAAAGTATCAGGAATTGATAATTTAATTCTAATTCCAAATTCAATTGAAATACTAGCTTTTAAATTCAAATAACAACAATTCAAATAATTCTTTTTTGTGGTTAAGTTGGCACAACTGTTTTCTATATTGGCGCGAAGTTTGAGCATTATCTGTCATTTAGTTTGTTTTCAGTACTCGATTTTGTAAGCTTTCTTAAGAATGTTTTGCGATTTTTCTAATGGATAAAAACATCTGCATTGCAAATGGAATTTCATCTTCAGAGTTGCTGAAAATGTTACAGCAAGCATACGGTGAATCGACTTTATCAAAAGCGGTCGAGATTTGTTGGAAGATTTAAAAAGCAATGATAATGAAGTCAGCACTTGCATCACGCGTCTTTGGTACATTTTGTGCCCTTTTGGATCTGTAGATAAATGATAGGTAGGTACGCTGAAGTAGAGTAGCATAATTTTTTAATCAGTATATTCAGATAGTGTTTACACTACATATCTTAAATAAACAAATAAGCGTTTTGCAAAGGGTTTGATTGGCAAACAAAATATAAATGAATGTCTTAAAAATGTAGGAATAATATGTAATACAAGTTACGTTCCGTTTTTTATATAATTTAATAACACGGACAATTGACTATAATATGACTAAAGAATTCAATAATTTTGGGTAACATTGGATCAGGGTGGTAATATTGGACCACACCGTGAAAAAACGCTTTTATTGAAGTGAAAACTTCTTTAGGCACGTTGTGCACTTTTCCTATGGGGAAAAAGCACTGAACTCGCGTGACCGTCACGCTAAGATACATAATTATTTAGATCCATTAGAGAGCGCTAATCTAAACATTGGTTTGCTTGAGCTGGGGGATAAAAGTCAAAATCGTACTTAATTTTAATCATAATGTGAATTATTTTTTATTTTTTTACGTGTGGAGACCCCCACGGGTCGTCACCCTACCTGGGCTAAGCGGTAGGGTGGTATGTCGGACTCGAAACGACTAAAACCACACGGTGTTCCATCACAGTCCATATTACCAGGGCTTCAGATGTCGAGCGACACCGCCAACATCACCTCGCCCCGTGACACTGCTTCCTCCGCTAGGGACTTTACGCGCATGATCCACAGTGGAGCGCCCCTTGCGGAAACCAAACTGGTTATCGCTATATAATGATTCGCTCAAAGAGCTTACTCACCTCATCGAGCAACATAATGTGAAGAAATGTCAAGTGATAAAATTTTATAAAATTGATGTGTATTTATAAATTTGTTTGTACCTATTATAAACATAATAATCATTATTTTTGGTTTAAAGCAGCGCACTAAATGCAAATTTTATTACTAAATGATGAGAGTAAATGTTTACGACGCGCCCGCAAACCGTCACAAAAAAAACCGACACCCTGAAGTTAGCTAGTCAACATTTTAGTTTTTAAAAAAAGTTACTAACTACACGATAGTGATAAAAATGGTTTTTACATATTAGTTTGAGTACATTTGTAGAATTTGAGGTTAGTTGACGGTAGGTATGTATTATTTATGATAATTTACTGTGATTATAAGTGATAAAAATGGTTTTTACATATTACTTTGAATACGTTTGTAGAATTTGGGGTTAGTTGACGGTAGGTACCTATGTATTATTTATTATGATATTTAAATAAACTTTATTTAACTAGATAAAAGTATAACTTCTTACTATTCATAGAGCTTAAAAAATAAAATAAACAGGTATCAAAACTTTATTTTTGTAAACCAAACAGCTCTCTCAGCTGTGCGCTTAAAAAAGTGCTGTGTTCAATTTGTAACATTTTGTGATTTTGAGCTAAAAATCGGTACATTGCATATTGCATTAAAAATGCTACAACTATTATTTCATGATTTAAGTGATTTATTTTGAGCAAAACACAATCTACAATTTTATAATTAGGTACTAGCATTAACCTAAAAGTCAAAATATCAAGTAGTTTGGGGTAACATTGAATCGATCTTAATACCTACATTTTCATGACACTATGTCTAATTACAGGCCGGACATTTTGCAAGAAATAAAAATATATCACAGTAAGTTGGGTGTATTAAGCTAAAGAAAAGGTTGCGAAATTTGTCTTTGATCTTGCGTATGCAATAAAACTTAAAAAGCTCACAGAAAACTTATGTAAAAAAACTTCTTTAATTTCTACAAAACCAGGGCCTATTGCTTTCTTGACCTGGTCAGTATTAATTATTATTATTATGTAAGAAAGTGAAACTCGGTTTGAAAAGTTAGTTCCAAAGACAATATAACTTCGGCCAACAACTGATTCTGTTTATATCACAGGATTCGGACATAATTTATATATTTTTCAATGTAATTTATATTTAGAACGTCTAAAGATCACTTAAATCATTCACTGTATTGTTGTCCTATACGAATGAGTCGAACCATAGCAAATAGTCTCATAAGTGCCCGAAATGACAGTAGGTAGGTACCTAATGTTAAAATGAAAATATGTTATTAATAAATTGAGACACTATCTTTTTATAGAATATCCCACACAAAAAAATTTAAAGTAATAAATTTTGTTGGTATTCAGTAAAAAGTGTAATTTTTTTTAAACATAGGTACCATCTGTAATAGTCTCAGAAACCACAACAGCCTGTTCATACAATATCCAATATTTTCAAGCATTTCGCTTTGAAGCTGTTTTGTTTAGATAACTATTCGGCTACGTACAACCGGCAAATCCGGATTTCAACCGCTAAGAAAATGTTACAGAAATATCCGACATGCTTATCAGACTGTTGTATCTTACATTTCGATCGGAAATTTCAGCCATCAATCAATTCGTTCATCGCCATCGCCGAATTAACACACTCAGCGTTGAATCGACGAGTGATAGTTAGTTTGTCAGTCAAGTAATTAGCAGATTTTAATAACACGATAAATATGTTTAGTAGGATAATTTGAACCCACTCAGCAGCTGTAGAACTCAACCAGGGTAGTTGGTCACGGATATCCTGAATAGTGTTTAACAGCTATTCGACATCTTGATTTTTAAAAATAATTCTTCACAAAAATCACCAATATAGTAGAATTTAAGTAAATAACTTAGTAGTTATGTTCCTCCAGTTACCAGTGGCATATTCGTGTATAATATTAACGAGTGTGTTTCGGTCAAGAAGTTTACAGACCAAACAAGTATTCGGCGATGCCTAGGTAGTAGACGGTTTGCGCTATGCCGAACAGCGGAGCCATGACCATCATACGACATGCACCTCCCTTGTAAAATGCTGCGATACCCTCATTCTTCAATATTGACCTGTTGACAAACACATTTATTCAACTCTTGTAAGAAATAACAATGATGGGCAGGAATGTTAATATTTCTGATCTAAGGGATTTCTTGGTAGAAATAACAAGAATAATTTGTCATACCCCACCACTAAAGGAATAACCACAGCTGTTTAGCACACATTCTATTATTTTGATTCTAGATCCTACCTGTGATAGAATCGCTCCCAAGCCGCTAGGTGATGTAGCTTCCGTTAGAAAAAAAATGTTTTTGCTAACGGAAAAGAAAGAACCTGTTTTGAGGCTGAACATTATTTGAGTGAAGATGCATTTACAACAATATTGTTTTAATAATTGTAACTTCCTAATTTAATGTAAATTCCTAATAGCCTGGCTGCTCTCCGTCCGCGTACATCACTAGGTGTTAGCAGAATACCAGCGCTACTTCCCCCAGGCACAGATAAGATAATAGTTACCCAGGGGCCAGGTAGCATTACGCTGAGCTAACGACCATTTTTGACTTATTTTTTTGAAAATTAAAAATTGTAACCTTAATTCAATTATGTACAACTCTGTTTTAAACCCTGTGTATAAGAATTGTGTATGAGATCAAAATAAATTGTTTCTTTCTTTCTCTTTCTTCTTTCTAACATTTGTTTTGGTACGGGCGCGTCAACTATTGCTTTCACTTTTAGTTGCGATTTCCTGAATCTGTTTTCGTCAATGGTATATCCTAAATATCCTATTTGGTTCGCAAAAAATACACATTTATCTTTACTTAAGGTTAATCTTGCTTTTTGTAATCTTTTTAAAACGGCACTAAGCTAGGAACTGTACCTAGGTACTGTGCTTTCGTTGCTCCAGTAATACAAATATCGTCAAGCAAACACATAACTCCGTCCAGTACCGACAGCAATCACTCCATGGCACGTTGAAAAGAAGCTGGAGCACATGTGATGGTTAATACTAATCTTGTATACTTGAATAATCCCAGATCTGTATTGTACCAAGTTATTTTTTGGGACGCCTCACCCAATACAAATTGGGAATATGCTTGAGTCAAA
Organism: Euplagia quadripunctaria; assembly: GCA_963859945.1. Lineage (NCBI taxonomy): Eukaryota > Metazoa > Arthropoda > Insecta > Lepidoptera > Erebidae > Euplagia > Euplagia quadripunctaria. Next base: position 9,021,388 of record OY982580.1, read on the forward strand.
TCTAACTTAGTAAATTAGTGCCCCCCTGAAGTTTTGTAAACAATTACCGAAAAGTCGGTAATGGGTATTGTGGAACTATTAATGGTTTATTAACACTTACCGAATAGTTAACCGTTTTAATACACCTATACGTATTTTATATCTTAATGCAATAGGCCGAGCTTTAAAAAATAAAGATGTTGCATAATCTTTTAACTGCAATTTCACTATGTATTTCGTATACATGCCTAGCTCATCTGAGAATAAATATTGATAAAGTGACATTAATTTGTTCAACAATATTTTCATTTACAATATTAATTTGTAATATTTACAATTTCAACAAACTTATAAAATCAAGCCTCATAATTGGAGGGCAACCATTTTGTTTAACGCGTAGGTACATTTCTGTCATGTGTTTTATGTAAATATGTAAACGGTTAGTAGGTAATTTGATGATTCCCAGACAGTGTATGTGTGCTTTAAAATATTTTTTTCACATCACTTCGGCAATCGCGGAGACACGTGGTTAAGTTTTAGACTAACGGCTCCCATCAAAATAACTAACGTCATTGGTTCACCTTCATGAGAAAATATTTTGTTGATCTAACATCATCGCCTCTTTCGTTCGACACGCCGCCGTCGCGTCGGTACCTACAAAGTGAATTTTTGTACACATCACTTTAGTTCCATTGCTTTCCCTTTCGCTTTCAATATACTCTCAATTTTCCCGAAGTGGTCCTGATTGACGGCAATAGTCTTGCCCCCTGTTACGAGAATGGTACCGAACTAGTATAGTATTATGTTAAATCTGTGGCAAATGTCAGTGTTTAATATGCGTCTGCCTACAGGCGATACAGGCATCAATGTATGTATATACAATTGAACATCCGACCTAAATAACCCATAACATATTACATTTATTATACTTATAGTTGGCAAAGCTACAGCACATCTGTCTTTTTTAACGTTTACGTTATTATTACGAGCGTATTTGTCGTTCATAATCTTAAATAGAGGCTCGCTCACCGTTGGCCTCTGCGCCGACACCTGAGACGATGATGCTGCTGCTGCTCTTTTACGTGCACTGTACATATGCTCTCCGCCAGTTCTACTGCTTTCACCAGCGTTAGTTCTTCGCTGTGCAAATTTGATCATTTGGAGCCTGATGAGGTCCTCGATGTAACGTTCTGCAGTTACGGTTAAAATGGTGAGCTCAGTTTTACCGTGTAAGCTAATCCTACCTCAAAACATTACGTTGGGACCGCTGAAACGGTCATCTTTGTGGATGCAGAATTAAGAAGAAAAACGAAGCAAACATTAAAACATTATCCAACTTAATTTTTGTTCAAATGATGGCCAGTACTTTTTAAATGAGGAACCCGAACACCAGCATGAAAGAGATGAGACACCAAAGAGTTCGTAATGTTAATTTAATACTACTTATCAGTTATTTTTAGTATACTAAAGCGCACTTAAATATAAATAAGCTAATGGCCCTTATTTTGTTTTGAGTATGAATGACATCGATATAAATTTAATACCGATGCGTTTCTTTTATAAGTTAGCAACAAGGTATCATCTTCACGGCACAGAGAGGGAAGTATGTCATTCCACGAGTAAAAATGTTATTTCGGCACTATTAAGTGAATAAGTGTAGTCAATAGCGAATAGTCGCCCTGAAGGCAACAAATTCCCGATGGTTGGTAACGTCACCCAGAATTTGACCCAATGGTCAAAGGGCAGATTATGCACACTTGTCTCAGTAAGTTTGAAGAGTGTTCTAGGTTGTATTAATGGAGCGATGATCAAGTTACCTTTACATAACACTTTACCAACGTTGTCAGGTGTCGCGAATACTGTTATCAGGTTTAAGGTACCTACTAGTGATGTAACGAATGTCGATTTTTCACATTCGCGTATGCGAATGCGAATATTGAGTATATTGGACTAAAGAGCGATTAAAAGGTACGAATGGCTTAACATTACGCATCACCTTCACCATCACCTTTACGCATCACCTTTTGTTGATCCGAGGTACAAATTGAATTTTTTTATAAAAGGTGTGATGAAGAATTTTTTTTGAATTATGAAGACTTCTGTGATGCATGGTTAGAGAGAGAATGGTCTGAGAATATTTGGATACTCCACTAACCACCAACAAGTTTACCACTGAAAGAGTTTTTAGTAACGCTGGACTGCTCTACAGACCTCATTTTGTTTTTGAGTTTATATTTCATTATCTTAATCTTAATTGGTAGGAAAAATATGTATAAGTAGCTGGCTTAATATCGCTTGTGAGTTTTCGAGGCTTAAAATCGTCGACGATTCACAAAGCACGTCTTTGAAACGAGTCCAAAGACCCGAGTTGGTATTCAGGTGCTCCCCGCTCAGACATGACAGTTGTACTCCATATGGGGATGGACTTGTGATTTATAATAGAAGTCTTTGCCCCGAGATGAAGTACCTCTTCGCTCTATTACTGAGCTTTTTGGATGCCAGCTTGACCTTGCCTTCTAGGTGACATCGAAACTGGAAATGTCCACACCGAGGATCCCAATACTCTCTAAGATGATATGGACATGGATGTCTTGGAACTGTGGGACCACAGTCAAAGGATTTCTCTTGGCAGTGAACGGGCAGCCTTTTGTTTTGGTGGGGTTTAATAATGGGAATGAGAGAAAATTATTATTATATTAATTATTTCGGCTTATTCAATGTTGTTTCAAAAGTCTTATAAAATTTCATATGTGTGTCTTCAGATGTTCATGTTTAATGGTCATAAAGTGATTTTTTTTTGTAAATATTTGGCTTTCTATGGTTCAAAAGATGTTGAAATCTATTATTTCGAATTTCGAATCTATTATTAATAAAAGTGGTACAGTGCATTCAAAAGCGGTCGAGATTTCTTGAAAGATTTAAAAAGCAATGATAGTGAAGTCAGCACTCGCTTCACGCGTCTTTGGTACATTTTATGCCCTTTTGGATCTTTAGATAAATGATAGGTAGGTACACTGAAGTAGAGCAGCATCATTTTTTAATAAGTATATACAGATAGTGTTTACACTACATGTCTTAAATAAACAAATAAGCTATTTCAAAGGGTTTGATTCCCAAACAAAATATAAATGAATGTCTTAAAAATGTAGAAATAACATGTAATACAAGTTACGTTCTGTTTTTTGTCATTATTAATAACACGGACAATTAACTATAATATGACTAATGATTAAAGTAATTTTGGGTTACATTGGACCAGGGTGGTAAGACCACACCGTGAAAGAACGCTTTTATTGAAGTGAAAACTTCTTTAGGCACGTTGTGCACTTTTGCTATGGGGAAAAAGCACTGACCGTCACGCTAAGATATGTACATAATTATATAGATCCACTAGAGAGCGCCAATCTTAACATTGAGTTCTGTCAGCTCAGTTCTGTTCAGGACGGTTTGCTAGAGCTGGGGGATAAAAGTCAAAATGCGTACTTAGTTGTAATCATAATGTAAATTATGGATGAAAATTCAATTGATAAAATTTTATAAAATTTATGGGTATTAATACCCATAAATTTGTTTGTACTTACTATAAACATAATAATCATTCTTTTTGGTTTAAAGCAGCGCACAGTGTTTTTCGACAGCCATTTTCGGACGTCCCATTTTTATTTAAACAGCTCATGGGAGCTATTATTTAAATACAAGATTTTTTATCCCCATCTCGCTAGCATAACTAGTTGTTGAGTAATATTTTTTTGAAAATCGCTCAATTTCCATCCAGATATTTACAAAAATTAACATTGCTCATAAAACCATGATGATGTTAGATACATTGATGGAAAATTTTACGCTGCATCTTTGTTATCATAAATGAATCTCCTAGCTATATTAGATACATGATATACATTTTTTTAGAAATTTAGTTTTTCTTTTTTTTCTCGGGAATTCCGCCGTATTGGGACAAAATTTTTACAATCATATACTTAGTACTGGTAAGCTCCTCTAGCGAGTATAGTTCAGGAATATACTTTAAAAATTTAAGTGCGCCTGGAATCTAAGGAATCTTACATTGCCTTTTTAGTCGTTGTAGCAGTCTTTCTGTATGTGAGATAACAGGATCAGATGACTCGAAAGCCCTATGGAATAAATCCGTCATCATTTTCACCCCATTTTTTTTAAATAGAATACTAGCAACGTGGGTCACACATTACTAGTATTCTTGTTAACCCCTCCAGCTAAGCTAAATGCTTGTTAGGAGTGGGTTCACGACGGTAGTGCACTGGGTGGGGTTTGAACCCGCAACCACTTGATCGCAAGTCCGACGCCTTAGCCATCTATCCATCCATCCATCATATCTATTTTTCGACAGTGATGCTCACGATCACTGCTCCAAAATTTAGTCATTCCAGTAGCCACTGCTCAATGTCCAGAATTTGTGCAAAAATTTGGCGGTTCTTGTCAGATGGAATTTGTGGTACCGGAGTTACGTTTGGCGATGTCTACCACTAAGCCTATCTTTTCCCTGATTTGAATCACTAGATCTCAGAAATGGTAATTCTTACGAAAAAAGTGTAGAAACATTTTAATAGATAATTACATTATCTACAATGTTTTTCTGACCTATTTTATGATAACAATTACTGTTTGGCTGAAAAGTACTAAATGCCTATATTTGCCAAATTTGACATTGAATAACTTTTTTTTTTGCAAATGTAGGATCGATAAGGACTTTTCACATCTAATTTATAATATTAAAACATTCGTAATAATTTTCAGCTCTACGCAATTCATGGTAACCGTGAATGTCTATTTTGACCTGACTATCAATAACTTTTTCATTTCGGTATATTTAATAAGAGTATAGCCAGTATCTTAGACTTATACAACATAAACGTAATCACTAATTAATCTTCAAAATGTTACGAGGTTGGCTTTTTTGGCCAAGTCTAATCAAATCCCGATGTAATTATTTATCTGGGTGCTTGACAACCCTAAGGATGTAAAAGCCGGATCAAACGTAAAAATGTTATAGTTTCCAAATTCCATTGAATTGGGACGTGAAATTTATGTCTTGTGTTGAAAAAGTAGAGTTTAAATAACTCAACCCAACATGACGTAATACTCAAGAAAAACAAGAAAAATTAAAAACCAAAAATCTCTCCTATATCCGGAACTAATAAAGCTACGAGGTTCATTTATAATCTTAAATATGCAGCATAAGAAACACCATCGATGCTTCTAACACTGTATTGGTGTATTATGCTTAGTTTGACCACTATAATTTTTGAAGTGAAAACTTCTTTAGCGGCATTGTGCACTTTTTGAGATGGGTAAAAAATGTTAAACTCGTGTAGGACACGTGAATTGATCGAAAATTCTTAAGACGGAGCCGAGTTTCTTATATTTAAAAAAATATAACATTCAAAATTCAAACATTTATGAGCGGCCAGGAGCGTAGAACTTCCAGTGTACACTATGTATACATTTAGATATGTTATTACCTACTTTTTATTTTTAACCTAATTATATATATATACAGATGTGTGTGTGTATGTATTATATGCAAAAACATTGTAAAGTTATGTTTTCTCTTCTGACGTGCAGTCCTACCATTTTTTTTTTAAATCTCGAGATGAATAAACGTCGATTTTCAATATTTTTTTTCTCAAAGACTAAATATGCTAAGTAAACGGGGATAATTAATCTTATGTTTAAATGATCCCATCTATAACATTTTCCATTAAAAAGGGAATGTCCGAAAAAGTGGCTGCCTAAAACTTTGTGCAGCGCAATAAATGAAATTTATATCACTATATTATTACGTTGATGAAAATAATTTCTAATAAAAATACTTCTTAAAGATATTTCTTTAACAACCCAAATAATGTTTATTTTATCAAATCTAACTTCAAGTTGATGGGTTCGTGTATCACCGACATGCTAATGTAAGTTTTCACTTGTGTCGGCAGTCCTATGACTGACTTTTAAGTAATAAACTATTCATAGAGTAAAAAAATAAAATGAATAGGCATAAAACTTTATTTTTGTAAACCAAAGAGCTATCTGTGCTTCGTGCTTAAAAAAGTGCTGTGTTCAATGTGTGACATTTTGTGATTTTGACCTAGAAATCGGTACATTGTTGTGGCATTTTAATGCAAATAACTATTATTTCATGATTTCAATGATTTATTTCGAGCAAAACACAATCTACAATTTTATAATTAGGTACTAGCATTAACCTAAAAGTCAAAATATCAAGTAATTTGGGGTAACATTGAATCGATCTTGATACTTCTATCTCTTCTTCTCTCTTCATTTTGTGGTAAACAACAAAGATAAACACTCGTTAACTTGATGATCTACATGTATGTTTGTTGGTCGTTTTCAAACCTTTATCACATGTAATATATTATAATTATTATCCTTCTAAAGACTAAAAAAAAGAAAACAAGGTGTCCTAAAATATGACACTGTGTCAATTCGAATTACAGGCCGGACATTTTGCAAGAAATAAAAAAAAACCACAGTAAGTCGGCTGTATTAAGCTCATATGCAATAAAACTTAGGTTTTTAAAAAGCTCACAGAACTTACATAAAAAAAACTTCTTTAATTTCTACAAAACCAGGGCCTATTGCTTTCTTGACCTGGTCAGTACGAATTATTATTATGTAAGAAAGTGAAACTCGGTTTGAAAAGTTAGTTTTAAAGCCAATGTAACTTTAGCCAACAACTGATTCTGTTTATATGACAGGATTCGGACATAATTTATATATTTTTCAATGTAGTTTATATTTAGGACGTCTAAAGATCACTTAAATCGTTCACTGTATTGTTGTTCTATACGAATGAGTCGAACCATAGCAAAAAGTCTCATGTGGTCCAATGTTACCCAAAAGTAGGTAGGTACCTAATGTTAAAATGAAATAATGGTATTAATAAATTGAGAGATATTTTACGACAAATTTTTTATAGAATTTGGAATTTTGTTGGTATTCAGTAAAAAGTGTAAATTTTATAAACATACCATCTGTAATTGTCTCGGAAACCACAACAGCCTATTCAGACAATATCCAATATTTTCAAGCAATTCGCTTTGAAGCTCTTTTATTTAATATAATATACAATAAATTCAGATTTTAACCGCTAAGGAAATTACAGAAATATCCGACATGCTTAACAGACTGTTGTGGCAAACATTTACATTTCGATCGAAAATTTCAGCCATCAATCAATTCGTGCATCGCATTCGCCGAATTAACACACTCAGCGTTGAATCGACGAGTGATAGTTAGTTTGTCAGTCAAGTAATTACTTAAAAGACTTAAGCAGATTTTCATGACACGATAAATATGTTTAGTAGGATAATTTGAACCCACTCAGTAGCTGTAGAACTCAACCAGGGTAGTTGGTCACGAATATCCTGATTAGTGTTTAACAGCTATTTGACGTTTTGATTTTGAAATATCATTCTTCACAAACATCACCATTATAGTAAGTAAATCACTTAGTAGTTACGTTCCTCCAATTACAAGTGGCATGTTCATGTATAATATTAAGGAGTGTGTTTCGGTCAAAAAGTTTACAGACCAAACAAGGATTCGGCTATGCCTAGGTAGTAGACGGTTTGCGCTATACCGAATAGCGGAGCAATGACTATCATACGACATGCACCTCCCTTGAAAAATGCTGCGATACCCTCATTCTTGAATATTGACCTGTTGACAAACACATTTATTCAACTCTTGTAAGAAATAACAATGATGGGCAGGAATATTAATATTTCTGATCTAAGGGATTTCTTGGTAGAAATAACAAGAATAATTTGTCATACCCACCAACTTCCCACCAATAAAGGAATAATCACTTGTGTTTAGCACACATCCTATTATTTTCATTCTAGATCCTACCGATGGAGTTTCTTTTAGGAAAACATATTTTTTTTTGTAACGGAAGAGCAAGAACCTGTTTTGAGTATATATTATTATAGTCTTCCATTTCCATTTACGGCCATTTCGTAAAAACAAAGTGGAGTCAAAATGGAAGATTGGCATTATTGGCATTATTGGCAGATTGGAATGGCATTTACAACAATATTGTTTTAATAATTGTAACTTCCTAACATTTGTTTTGGTACGGGCGCGTCAACTATCGCTTCCATTTTTAGTTGCGATTTCCTCAATCCGTTTTTTGTCGATGATATATCCTAAATATTCTATTTGGTCCCCAAAATGTACATATTTATCTTTACTTAAGGTTAATCCTGCTTTTTGTAATCTTTTTAAAACGGCACTAAGCTAGGAACTGTACCTAGGTACTGTGCTTTTGTTTCTCCAGTAATACAAATATCGTCAAGCAAACACATAACTCCGCCCAGTCCCGACAGCAATCACTTCATGGCACGTTGAAAAGAAGCTGGGGCACATGAGATGCCATGAGAGCCTAATACTAATCTTGTATACTTGAATAATCCCCGATGTGTATTGATACAAGTTATTTTTTGAGACGCCTCATCCAATACAAATTGGGAATATGCTTGAGTCAATCTAACTTAGTAAGTTTCGTAAACAATTCCTAAAATTCGTAAAAATCGGTAATGGGTATTGTTAAACTACTAATTGTTTATTTACACTTACCGAATGGTTAACCGGTTTTAATACACTTATACGTATCTTATCTCTTAATGCAAACGCGATAGGCCGAGCTTTAAAAATTAACGATTTTGCATCATCAATGCAAATTGTAATTTCACTATATATTTCGTATACATGCCTAGCCCATCTGAGAATAAATATTGATAAAGTGACTTCAATTGCTCAACAATGATTTCATTTACAAGATTAATTTGTAATATTTGCAATTTCAACAAACTTATAAAATCAAGCCCCAAAATTGGAGGGCACCCATTTTGTATAACGCGTAAGTACATTTCTATCATGTATTTTATTTAAATATGTAAAAGGTTAGTAAGTAATTTGATGATTCCCAGACAGTGTATGTGTGCTTTAAAATATTTTTTTTGGACATCACTTCGGCAATCGCGGTGACACGCGGGCAAATTTTAGACTAACGGCTCCGATCTAAATAACTAACGTCATTGGTTCACCTTCATGAGAAAATATTTTGTTGATCTTACCATCATCGTCTCTTTCGTTCGGCACACCATCGGTACCTACAAAGTTAATTTTTGTACACATCACTTTCCTTCCATTGCCTTCCCTTTCGCTTTCAATATACTCTCAATTTTCCCGAAGTGGTCCTGGTTGACGGCAATAGTCTTGTTACGAGAATGGGACCAAACTAGTATAGTATTACGAGTATGTTAAATCTGTGGCAAATGTCAGTGTTTAATATGCGTCTGCCTACAGGCGATACAGGCATCAATGTATGTATGTACAATTGAACATCCGACGCAAATGACCCATTACATATTACATTTATTATACTTAGGCTGATATCATACTGGCGATTTGCGAGCGAGTTCAAAGCGAGGAGAATGCGCAGCGAGCTCGCTACGAGTGCGCAACGAGCTAGCAACAAACGCGCACCGAACACGCTACGAAGACGCGGCGGGCGCGCAGCCAGTTGGCGGCGCGCGGTCCGCATTTTGAAGACTCGGTGACAGATTGGATTCCGACGAGGAAACATTGCTGTTAGCTTTGTTACTCCGAAGACTCAGGGAACGAAAACGAAAGCAGATACAGCGACGAATATGGGAGGATCCATTATCTATCCGCGACAAACTCGCTGCGCGGCTGCAGCGTCTTCGCGGCGGGCTCGCTGCGCGCTCGTTGCGAACTCGCAGTGAGCTCGCTGTGCACTCGCCTCGTTTTGGACTCGCTTGCAAATCGCCAGTGTGATATCACTCTTATAGCGAGAAAAGCTACTGCACATCTGTCTTTTTTATCGATTACGTTATTATTAGGAGCGTATTGTCGTTCATAATCTTAAATAGAGGCTCGCTGACCGTTGGCCTCTGCGCCGACGCCGACGCCTGAGACGTTGATGCTACTGCTGCTCCTTTACGTGCACTGTACATATGCTCTCCGCCAGTTCTACTGCTTTCACCAGCGTTAGTTCTTGCAGGTTACGCGCAAACAGCTTATCTTTTTCGGGTTCCGGTTGCATACCCATGAGAACCCGGTCACGGAGCGCCGCCACAATGCGCGGTAATACCACGTAGCCTTGCAGCCCACTGCCAATACGTCTCATCCGGTTCTTGAGTAACCGCATAAAATTTCTACCGCTCACCAAATCCACACTTCTTGGGTGTAAAGTGCTTAATTTGTTTATAATTTTTTTCCTAGCTTAGTACCTATAGTTGTCCAAATTACTAATTATTTTTTTAAGCTGCAAAAAATCGCAGACCTGTGTAAATTGTTTATTTTTTTCTATAATAATGATTTAGAAATTTACGAAGTATTTTTTTAAGAATACTATGTAGTAACGTGTTTTGCACTTAACTACCCAACAAACATTTTATAGGTTGCCACGACGTGCCATATCTAACTTTTGGTTCTATAAGCTGGTCGCAAATACGTTGCTATCACATCAACACGACCGAGAAAAGGCCCATTTTATACGAATCAGTGTCGCAATAGAGTCGCCAAGTGGTTGCATTAATCACTAAATAGTCATCTAGTGGTCGCGTAGATGTCGTGAAAGCCCAAATAAAAGTCTTCTCATCGAGTAATGGTGTTTACTATAACCGCTTCACGGCATTTTATCGAATTACATATGTGCTATCGCGACTTTTATGAGGGATTTCGATTGACTGTGACGATCAATTTTATATTGTAATAAATTATTTTCATTGTCAGTATCAATTTTTAACCGACGAAAAAAAAGGAGGTTCTCAATTCGACCGTATATATATATATATATATATTTTTTTTTTTTAGGTTTGTTTAGCCCTCTCCCGGTATTTATGAAGAAGTTGATTATTCTTTTTTTGTTGGATAGGGCATACCTCAAGGGTGGTCCCATGTCAAGGCAGTCAGGATCTGATGATGGGATCCTGATAAAATTGAGAGAAACCTTCGAAAATTGTAGGAACGAATAGTGTTTCTGTTTACCTTTCATTACTTAATCAGGTATTTGCATTCAGAAATTATCACCTCATGTAGCTGAGCTGATGATGAAAAAAAATCATCAAATACAAATCTTTTTAACAAAAAATTAAACCGACGAAAAGAACTAAAAAGCAAAAAATAAATAACTATAAAAATTTTATAATCTTATTTTGAGTCGGCGCCAAACAACCAACTGTACGTAGGTATAATTAATCATTTTATTATTTGGATTAAATATTTTTATGTATATTTATGTATAGATATTTGCATCTTCAAAACTAAAGTGTCCTGTACATTAATCTGTTGAGAAATTAATTTTATCGAGTAATATGAGTAAGTTTTATCTATAAAAGGAACGCGCCTTATAGATTCTTTAAATTAAGCAATATTTTCACAAATATTTTTAACGAACGTGCTAACAGTAACCTTTTTACGACTTAGAGTTCAAGACACGACCATAATACAACGTCTAAACAACTTATTCATTCTGTGCACTTAGTATACGTCAGCCATTAACGTAATTAGGGTTCACTTAGAGATTTCGTGTAAAAAATCAATTGCAAAGCTTTTTTCATTCATTTTAACGTCATATAGTTATTTTTAAGAATCATAAAAGAATGTCTGGTTACTGAATTTTTATACACTAATACGACATCCAGTCACTGTAAAGTTATATAAAAGTGATCAAATTGACTGAAAATCATTAGAGTGCATTTTGTCACTCTTACACGACCATCACGTAAAAGTAGTTCCCGCGACTCTAATACGATTAATAACGGTGTAAAAGTTGTATAGGCGTTACTAAAACGACGGCACTGGTTATACCGCTAAAAGTTGTATAAAGTCATATACGACAGGTTGTATAGAAGTGGAATAAGATGTCTAATACGACTAAAAGTCGTATAAAGTTATGAGACACTAAGCCGTATTACATAATGAAATTACTTAATTACGACGTTTATAGCACTTCGAATAGCGTCAGTTTCACTTTTGCGACTAAAATGTTTATTGGGTAGTTATTCTTGTTATCCCCTGCAACTACGTTAAACCAGTGCTTGGAGCGGGTTTACGTCCGTAGTGTACTAAGAATATAATAATATACTTATATTATAAGGCAATAAAATGAGGTTAACTTACGTGATACATTCGAGAATGGAATTGTGGTGAATTTCTCCGGAGCCTTTGGTCATAGTTTGCATGCGAGTCTTAACTACGTCGAGTGGGGTAACACTCAGCGCTGCTACAGAACCGGCCACACAACCCGCCGAGAACGACCACCTGAGATCATTCAGGTGCATGTCTTAAATCTTAATTTTTAACCGACGAAAAAAAAAGGAGGTTCTCAATTCAACCGTACCTATATATGTATATATATATATATTTTTAAATATGTTCAGCCCTCTCCGTTATTTATGAACCGATTTTGATTATTCTTTTTTTGTTAGATAGGGTATACCTCAAGGGTGGTCCCATGTCAAGGAAGTCAGGATCTGATGATGGGATTCTGATAAAATTGAGAGAAACCTTCGAAAATTGTAGGAATGAATAGTGTTTCTGTTTACTTTTCATTACTTTATCAGGTATTTGCGTTCAGAAATCATCACATCATGTAGCTGAGCTGATGATGAAAAAAAATCATCACCAACTGTATGTAGGTATAATTAATCATTTTATTATTTGGCGCCGAGTCAAAATAAGATTATAAAATTTTTATAGTTATTTATTTTTTGTTTAATTTTTTGTTAAAAAGATTTTTATGTAATAGGTACTTTTAGAAGTTTACGTGGTTCATATAAACTGTTATGACTTGTTTTAGTGGTTTTAATAGTAAAAAAAAAATGAAAGAAACCTCATTGAATCCCACAAGCAGTCACTAATTGCAGGTAAAGGTTAAGTTTCACTATTTGTTTTTGTAATCATTCATTAAAATGAAACAATATTGTATTATTATTATCTTATCTTCGTGGTCGTCAATGTGGATAAATCATCATCATGTTAGTGTGATCTTGACACTGGCGTCCCACAGGGTGGCATATTATGTCCCCTATTATTCTCGATGTTCATCAATTTCATTACTCTCGATCTTCAGTGTGCGTATCATTTGTATGCGGATGACCTTCAAATTTATTCACAGGCCAAACTGGATAATTTGACAGAAGCCATCCAGAATGTTAACAGTGACTTGGAGGCAATCAAAAACTGGTCTGAGCGGTTCGGAGTAAGTGTTAATCCCTCCAAATGCCGGGCAATAATAGTAGGTAGCCCCCGAATGGTAAGCAGAGTGGACACGTCAATATTGCCGGCCGTGGTCTACAACGGATCTATTCTATGTGAAAGATCTCGGCTTGTGGATTGACTCTACCCTCACTTGGCAACCGCACATCGCGAGTGTCAGTCAAAAAGTCACCGGGACCCTGCGATCACTGTATCGACTTAAGAATTTTCTTCCAACCAGCACTAAATTATTACTTGTACAGGCCTTGATCTTCCCAATTATCGATTATGGTGATGTATGCTATCCCGACCTGAATGCAGATCTGCGTAACAAACTTGACCGACTTCTCAATAATTGCATTCGGTTCATCTTTAATCTCCGTAAGTATGACCATTTGTGTCTACTTATCGAAGTCTACTGTCATGGCTACCTATACGTCAGCGACGTAGCCTTCGTGCATTGACAACTCTTTATTCTCTTCTCAATAATCCTACTGCTCCCACTTACCTTTCTTCGCAGCTTCAACTGCTATGTTCCAACCATGACAGAGATCTTCGCTCCACTAATAATCTTTTACTTCTATGCCCTAATCACACTTCTTCTCTAGTTCATTCTTCCTTTGCTGTCCAGTCTATTTTACTGTGGAATGCGCTCCCACCTGAAATTAGGATGTCAACAAACCGTGGCGCGTTTAAAGCTAAGGTCCGGGAATTTTACAGACAACAATTAGCAGAAATATCCTCATAACTTCATAACCATAGGTGTATTTTGTATGTATGTAGTTGTTTATATATGTATGTATATATTTATTTTTATATGTGTATATATACATGTTTATATTTATCTGCAAGGATGTATATATATATTTGTTTTCGGTTATCTATTATTATGTAGCATTGTAAATTGTCTCGTGTATATAACAGTGTATTATCAGGTTATTGTCAACTATAATTTTATTTTTCTCTTTTCTCCCGAAGCACCTTCCATGTTCCTCACTGAATCACCCAAAGGTTGACTGGTAGATAATGCCATGTGGCATTAAGTCCACCCCGTGCAATATAAAATGCAGGAAGTATTAAATAAAAATAAAAATAAAATAATATTATTTTCACCTATATCACAAAACCTTTTATTGTACACTGCTTGTACACTCTGTTCTACCTAGATATTTCATAATAATGTTGTTTACCCCCCCTTTTTCCTTTTCTATCCATTCATTAATCTTAGACCAAACTTTTTTCACATTTTTGTTACATTTTAATATTTCCTCTTTACAAAAAATATTTTTAGCTTTTTTTATATATTTATTAACTTTATTTCTGTAATTAGTGTACTACATTCGTAAGTTCATATCATTCGGTTTATTTTTCCATAATTTAAATAATCTATCTCTATTTGCTATCATATTTTTAAGATTATCATTTATCCAAGGTTTACATTTTATTTTCTTAGTAACAGGTAATTGTATTTAGCGTCATTATAAATGTTGGTAAACATGTGGCACATCTGTTCATATAAATAAAGTGGGCACTTACAGTCCATTAAATTTTCCCAAGGCACTTCCGAAAAAAAAAATTATTTATTTCCTCTCTCGTTACATCACTGATGGCACACCCCATGCCAGTTCCGACATATTATTCACGTACTGACTACATACGCTGGGTATGTTACTAGAACCGGTTTTGCACAATATGTCTTTGTTGGTATCACCCATTAATAAAGCTTTACAGCCAATTGGGATGCTGCATAGTAAATGGTGAATTTCCTGTACAAAACTTTGTTATGCCTGTATAATATCACTATGTCCATTGTTCTCCTGTGTGTGTCTGGCAGTTGTTATTTTAGCGGTAAAGTAATGTTTGTTCTTGACATATAGTAGTACCCCGCCTCCCTTTGTATTTTCTCTAGTATCTATATATGTAACGTATCCTGATAGCTTGTACAGCGGTAGTTCATGTTTTTTATATTTATTTCAGTTAATGCTATACTATAATATCTAAGTATCTCGTGCAGTTATAAACGATTGTTTCAAGTTGGTTAAAGTGTCCTTAACGAACGTATGTTTAGATGTATACTGTTAAAACTCGTATCAGATTTTCTAAGCTCTCCTTGCTATGAGTATTTATGCCTGTGTATTCATTGTATTTTATGCTAGGTTGTATATGTAGGTTTTGGTCTTCGAATGTTAGTTTTAAGATTAATTAGGTATATTTAACCTAAGCAGCTGTATACGTGTGTGTTATACACAATCACAAACATTTCATTTGTTGTTTAAGTACATGCTTATATCAGCTAGGTTACGAAGTGCGTGGATTTTTGCGTCGGGTCCTCCTTTTTCATCAATACTCGGGCGTTTTGTACCCAGCTATATTTATATAAAGGCTTAAGCTCTCCTTATTTTCTAATACGGGAATTCTTTTTTCTAAGGCTTTGTTACTGGTCTTGATTTTTGTGCTCAAGGGCTTTTATATTTTCTCATTTTTCTTCTACTACTTTTTGATACTTCTCCGCGTAGAAACTAATATCTTCACACATACCCTCCAGTGTCTTCTTCATTTTAAATACAATTGTCTGTTTTTCATTGACTTCTGCTAGTATTTTCTCCGATGTGGTCTTCGACAAATCGACAACGATAGGCGTACTTTCAACAGTCGTGGTCTGGCATTCATCCACTAGACCAACAGGCGAGTCAAAATTAAACATAAATTTCACTTTACTCAAATCAGGTTTTCATAAATGTATTGGCACGCTACCGTCATTATATTAATTTCTTTGAATTTCTGCCCCAGTGAATCACGATTGTCTAAGTTAAAAATTGCTCGAATAGCCCTCTTCTGCACATCAGTAATTTTGTTATTCGGCGCCGACTCAAAATAAGTTTATAAAACTTCGATAATTTATCTAAATAAGCTCAATACTCGAGACTTAAAAAGTTTATTTATTTTTTGCTTTTTAGTACTTTTCGTCTGTTTAACTTTTTGTTATAAAGATTTTTGTTTTGATAGAACTGTCATAAAAAGTAGTATTACTAACTTAAATGAATTTATTCCTACAACTTCTTCAAATCCCGGAAATATCAAAAAATTATACGGTATTGCGACCCCTAAGTACTTCCCATTGGCCTAAGAAGCAAGGTTTAACAGCATAGGTAACGGAAAAATCCGAAAGTCGTTAATTTGTTGTTATATCACATAAAAAATAGTTTTTGTAATTACAATCTTTTATAATGCGGTTGGAAAGTTAACTTTGTCGTAAATGGATGTATGGGAGAGTATTTTTAGAACTTTAAAGTATGTCTTTCGAATAAACGGGCAAAAATCTTCGAGAATTGATTCCCGAGATGGACTTACTATCTACATACAAGTTTGTTTTCTTACGGAAACGCGCGAGTCAGTCTCACACTTGTCCGGACTTTTTTTATTTTTTTCAGGGTTTCTCCGACTAACTGCCTAGCACAGCGGTGGTAAGGCAAATTCTCGGAAGTCCTGAAATATCCACGCCCGCTGTCCTGTTAGTGCAGATCACTAGGCTACCTTTGCACGGGACAGGGAGCAAGGCGGTCATTGAAAATTATAATGCATGTATTATTTTGTTGTTGTTTCTATACAATAAAGTTAAACCTTTTCTATTTAGGAATGAAAAATAGGAAAGTATGATTACCAGAAGGGTGCTACCGATTCAGGTGTATGCACTTCGCAACCGAGTTCTGCGAGTGTAGCGAACAGCGGGAAGTAAATAACGCTGAACGTGATGTCACGTACACCAGTTGCAGTGACTCCCTTGTAGAATCCAACTATGCCGTGGTCGGCCCATAGTTGCTTAGACAGTTGCGTAGCGGTAATCTTCTTTGCGGTTTCTACGCCTTCTGTAATTTAAAACTTGATATAAAATACATTTCCTTAAGGGGTTTCGCCGAGTGTTAACTTGTGTAACTTTACAAAAAAGGCGAATTCGAAAATTTGCAGTAGGTTCTCCCTCACACTATAAATAAGGCCACAATAATGTTCCACAATGTGGTGATGTTTAAATTTGCTCTAGCAGTCGTTCCAGTCAACGTAAATGTTTTTTTTATAATCATATCGCTTTTATGGACTTTAGGTATTATACACATTCGTTTCGATATCGATTTATTATTGATCATGGACAATACTGTACACATTCGTTTCGATATCGATTTATCATTGATCATGGACTACCCTACATGAAAATGCAGTGACTCGACGATGGCGCCACAAATGTCTTGTGGCTTGTCGAAAATTAAAGGCCTGTACTCCTAGCACTCAATACAAACGTAAGTGTTACGACTTACGTTTATTATACATTGATTTATACATTTTATACGAAGGTATTAACAAGTAGGTATGCATCTATTCACTGACTGCATAAACCCTATAAAAATATTCTTTGACCTTTTAACACCAAATTAACATCCCACGTAGATAAATCATTACACTTCTGTCCATCCAAAAGTTGCCTGGAAGACATTGCTTTTTGGGATAAGGCCGCCCATTGTGCCATGCTCTGTAAATTTGTTTTTATTTGCTTTTGGTATACAATAAAGAGTATTTATTATTATTACGAGCTGGGAATGATCTGTGTTCTGCGCCAGCAAGACAGCTGATAACTGTATGAAAGGTTTAAAATGTCGTCTGATTTATTACATTGCAGTTTTTCAGCAGTATGAAGTATTTATTGACGTTTTAAGTGAAATAATCTGTTTACTAATTATTATACCATTTATAATCAGAAGAATGAGAAATTACTTATAAAAATATACGATTTTGAACTCGGCATAATGATCTGAATCAACTATTTCAGTTTTAGGCGCCCACAGTTAAGGAGATAGTTCAGTAGACTCTTACCGGCTTTAGCCTTGCTTGCAAGTCTCCCCTGGTCCTGCATTTGAATCTTGAGCAATTCCATGGGTGTAGTGACAACGATCTGAAACGCACCAGCTAAACCACCGGCTAACATTTGATGCGGGATTGGTAGAGTCCTAAAAATATATGTATAAATAAAATATTTTAAATATTGATGTGCACGTAAATATTTTCAAGAACGGTATTGCTATGCATGACGATATAAATTTTTGGTTATTTCAACAATATAATATTTTATTGTTCGTTTTGTAACTAATTACCCACTTGACAGGTTATTATTATTAGTTACTGCGTACAACTGTCAATGAAAAATAAAACATCCCTATTTCCCGAATCAATACTCACATATTAGGTGTAGTATTGGTGATTTTCTAATAATTCGTATTCAAGTCCCAAGAAGCCAGCCGGATATCGAAGAAGTGAATGAATTGATGATGCGACAGCTTTTACAGTCGGCACCCCTGGCAGTCGCAGAAAGATGACGTTTCGTTTTAAATTATCCAAACACTCATCAATTAACACAGACCAATTAATTTGTTGAATAAGCAGTGACGGCATCAGGCAGTGGTTGTTCGCAGAAAGGACACGGTGACTTTCACAGAAGCATTCATACTGGCTTCGTCATTGGAGACGGCGAAAAGGGATGCAGCGATCGTAGATGAGACCGATCAATTAGCTAAGTGTAATGAGACGGGAGCGGTACATGTGATATAGAGGTGGGTGGAGTGGTCGAGGCGAAACGACATCAGTGGTGCGGAAGAAATGAACAATCATATAAGCGGCGGTAGTGTAATGGCTAAGGCGTCGGACTTGCACCAGTGCACTACCGTCGTGAACCCACTCCTAACACAAGCGTTAAGCTTAGCTGGAGGGGTTAACGAGATTACTAGTAATGTGTGACCCACGTTACTAGTAATCTTTAAAAAAAAAAATTAAAAATCAATACATCTACAAAGAACCACGTGTGCAGCAAGTGTACTTAATTGCGCGGGTCACTTGCGACATAATTATGTGCCCTGCCTGGGGTGCACCATGTGCGGGGCTTTGCCAGACGCCCGCCTTATTTCACAAAAACGTTACGCACGTTTTCCCATTAAAAGTAATAATACATAGCCACTTGTAAATTATAACAGTAATAATTAATAGATATTAATTAACAAGATGTTTTATATCGTCAAATCTTGTTTACACTACCTTCATGAACTTATTTAACTACTAAAATCCTAGATAGATATCCTTTTTGATCCTTTAATACTCATAACCACATGTTTATTATACAGCTTATAGGATACTATAGTAATTATAATTAAACAAAAAAGCATAAATTTACCTACACTTCACATAGGTACTTTTTTGTCACCATACAGTTTTTTTTCTCCTGTAAAATTACGTTTAATAGAAGTACTCATGTACTTACGACGTTTTCACCGCACAGCGACTATATTAGGTATGGACGCTGGAATATTATCAAACCAACGATGGAACTGTTATGACGTCTATCTATTATTGAATAAAAATAGTGGCATACCCGTCTGGATATCTCAAGTAGAATCGAAACATGTCGTTGGCGGTTAGCTTAATGGACTTCTCTGGTGTGACAAGCAAAATGTTAACCGCAGAACCTCGATACATTCCAAAGTAGCCGTCACTCGCAATGGTCTTCTTGAAGCAGTCAAACCTTAAAAACGACGTATTTATAAAATATCCCGGTTGCTATTCAATGTTTCAATTCGTTCAGAACAGATGCTAGAGCAATCTGGTATGAGACCCATACACAACCTCAACCTCATTTTTAGCCCAAGATTTAAAAAACGATTTCACTTGTTTCATCAAAATATGTTTCCAACAATTCTACATCACACTATTGGAGCTGCTGTTATACAGTAATACAATTTTAAAAAAGTAGATACGAACATGCTTGTATAATGTTTTTCGCCATTTGGGCCAATAACCTGGTTCTGTAATCTGGTCTTAACCAAGTCAAGCGGAAACACCACTGACACTCCAATAATGCCCGCGATGGCGCCATTAATGACCTTTGCTAGTAAACTGAAATAAAAACATATTGATAATCTGTTTGACAAATTGATCTGCGCTAGGCTGTTTCCTCAAAAAGTAGTGAGTCGTTCGTTTAGTCACTGCTTACTGAGTAGCAGTGAAGTGCCGAGTACTCGTTTCTATTTAAACGTACTTCTAGGTGACACACAAGCTTGACATTTTGAAGGAATTATCTCTTTAGCCTATAAAGCAAGTAAAAACTCGATATACAAACTGCATAAGGAACTTTGTGATTCTATAAAATAGATATGAGATTACGAAGTTAGTTTTGCAGTTCATACAGCTTTTCGTTTCGCTCGCTTACACACCTAAGCCTAAAGATATAGAAAGGTAGGTAAATAGTGGATATAGGTAGGTACAGTGTCATTGACTAAAGATGTTTCCTTTAATATACCTACCTACAGAAACAAATGAGATTCTATCAAAAACATAACATATAATACCCAAATCTCGCAAGTTGCAACGTAGTTTTTCTACAGCAAAAAGTTGTGAGATGTAATTGTTACCTACTTAATTTGTTAACTAAGTAACTACATTTTATAGTGACCGTGTCAATATTGAACACCTTTAATTCTGTAATAAATAGAACTACATGGCCATCCATTCACAATTTTATAGGTTTTACATATATAATATGTTAGTCCAGTGTCGATTGAAAATGTTGTTGGTGTTCTTGTCGGTCATTTACAGTAGATTTTCTATTAGATGCTAGTAACGACTCTTTCATTGTTTGTCTTGGTGTTGTTCGAAGCATTAACACTGCATGTTGTATGTCATCTTGCATTCTTTATCAAAATTTCTCGTAACGGAAACAATACGGCGATGAAATAGATGAGAGCAGTCGGTAGTTATCGGAGTGCGAGCGAGCGGATGCGATCGCTTCGGTAAACATACGACGAACGGCGATATTATTGACACACCGGCGAGTTTTACACCCAACCGTTGTTCTTTTTAATTCGCACATTTCCAAGTGTAGTTTTATTATTTCCTCTACAATATGATGCAGGTTGGTACATTTTTTTCCAAAAACCTATCAGCTGCGCTGCGAGTGCTGCGACTATTGTCCGTTGCTACAGGTTTAGATGAAGTGATAATTTTCACTGGTTTGTTCGAAAATGTGTCCCGACTGGACTGGACGAGTTAGCTAACTCGTCCAGTGTTGTTCTAGTACCGATCGAACGTGCCGGGATTGTAGATTTATCCACATTCCAGTGTGTTATCGGGGACTTTGTTGAGCGCGAGATTTCGAATATGGCGCAGCGGGTGAGTTGGTTTTGATCGCCTAATTCCATGTCTGACGCAAGCTTCTGAAGTTGATGCCATTGGTAATGCGTAGACGAAGATAAGGCGATCCTTGATTGTGATCCAAGAAGATTGGAGAGCACGTCGAATATTTATTAGATATCTTCTTTTTGCAGCTGATTAATGACCATTTGGGTTATTTGAGCATCACTCTCCTCGAGATCAGTAACCCAATGTGATGAATCCAATCTTGGTTTATCTCGTCAGAAGGGAGGGGCACGCATAGAAAGCGCGGTAACAGCGGTTTCTTGTATGACTCGTGGGTAGATGCCGGGCTTGCGTTTGCCATCTTCAACCTTAGGTTTTGATTTCAGGGTGAATGGTGGCTGTTCGGCGCTACTCGGTGGATACACCACTTTAGAGTGAGGAGGTAAGAAATGAAATGCTAATTCGCTCTTAGAGTAAGGAATAATTATCACCCAAATACAATTATAGGGATAGCCCAGCTCCAAGAGAATATACACACATACAAAGAATTGTACAACACAGGGAGAAAAAAGAAAAAACACTAGTACACACATAGGTAGCTAAATATAAACAAAGGTAAAACTGGAACATTGCTTACGGGAATTCCTTGACTTTTGGTGGTGGTGGTGGTGGGTTTGTTGACATTTTGGTTTTTATTATGGTGGACGGATGTGTTACACTTAAAATTTTCTGAGAAGAAAAAAGAAGACACATTAGATATGATTAGGTATAGTCCGTCCAATAGTATTAACTACAAGTCGATCTCTACCTTTCTATCTTAAAAAAAGACAACTCCTGCATTAGGAATTTCTCCTGTGTCGCGGGGGACTTTACAAACATAGAAACAACGGACACAAAGAACACCTAGACTCAGGTGGGAATCGAACCCACGACCTATAAGCATAGCGGTCAGGTCACTAACCACTAAATCAACAGGTCAGACATGAAGTGTTTCAATATTTATGTCCCTACTGTATAATTAGGCCTGCC
Source organism: Euplagia quadripunctaria (assembly GCA_963859945.1). NCBI lineage: Eukaryota > Metazoa > Arthropoda > Insecta > Lepidoptera > Erebidae > Euplagia > Euplagia quadripunctaria. The sequence continues at coordinate 9,043,843 of OY982580.1, forward strand.
GTCACTTAAATTGCCGACGCCGGACAAAAACTTAAAAAATCCGGACACATGGGTGAAATCGAGATTCTTTCCCGGACACCTTAAAAAAGAACGCCGATTTAATTTAAATTTTTAGCTTGTTAACGATTCATCTAACAATTATAATTGCCCCTTGGCACAGACAGTCCAGACTTTTTGAAAACCCCGCCCAGACGCTCCCCGAACGCCCTCTAAACTAGGACAAATCCGGGGAAACCCGGACGGATGGCAGCCCTATGTATAATACACAAAATGCAATAACTGCATGTTCTTTTATAATATATATTACTAGCTTTGTGAACAAAGTATAATTTGCAAAAAATGAAGTTGTTAACACTCAATAGTAAGGAACTTTATTTATCATGAACTTTGATTATATACAGGTTTAGGTATATAATCAAAGATCATGAAACTTTCTCAATCAATTTGCCAACTACATTTTAAACAAATAGATACTCACCTATTCCGTTATTATTGTATAAAGTTACAAAACGTAAATATTAATGTTAGTAAAAATAAAACATGCTACAAAATTAAAATATTGTTTTGTGACGACAGAAACAGTCTGAAAGTCATTGCGAATTTCATGAATGACAGACGACAGAAAGAGTACCTACACGAACACTGACTGACAGTGTACGAACCTCAGTGCTGCCAGATGAGAACCATGTGGTTCATCTAATATGTGAATATGGCAATACTAAAAAAAACGTGCACTTTTTAAACTTAGGTTTTACTTAATTTTTTTAACACACAAGATTATTGCTTTTTTAGGGTTCCGTTTCTCAAAAGGAAAGAAGAAGAACCCTTAAAGAATCATATTGTTATTGGTCTGTATGACTTTCCAGACCCTTTTCCCCGGGAACCCGTGAACGCATGAAGTTGTAATTCATACTTGTCTATGGTCCCTTGAAGCTGTAAAATAAACAAGGTTATAAGTTAACGCAATTATATTTTTTTAAATCGATCAAAAAATATGCAATACAAAATATTTTGTTCTCAACACTAACTGTTTTTATTGCGTAAAACAATAATCATTTATATAAAAAATACTACATTTGCAGTCTCATTTTGTCTACGAGAGCTAATCACTACATAGTATAAACCAAAGTCGCTTCCTGCTGTCCGTCTGTCGCTATGTATGCTTAGATTTTTAAAACTACGCAACGGAATTTGATGCGGTTTTTTTAAAAGATAGAGAGATTCAAGAGGAAGGTTTATATGTATAATACATGCATAATATAGTAGAGAAACACTGATAACTTTAGAGGTTTCTAATGTGATGTCGTAAATAAACACATTTGTTTTTGCGTTTACGTTGCAAACGCTGGCTGAACCCTATGAGATATATCAAAATAATGTACCACAGCATTGTACACCTTAAAAAATTCTACAAAAAAGTCCGCGATGGTATATGTCTATCTCTTAGGGATAACCCACAATAACCATTTTTTATCTTTTACTTTTTACGAGAAATAATGGCTTATTTACGAAGCAATTTTAAGCAATACAGCATTAATCCTTATCCAATTAAGTACCTTAAATACAGTGTGCATTTAATATAGATCAAAATGGCCCTTTACAGCATGTAATTTCAATGAATATTTTCGAAGATATTACAGATTTAAAATGCAGGGACATAGCGGTTGCAGGCTTAGATTTGAGCGTTGAGTGTTTTGACGTGACAACGTCTTATAAATTGGTTTGCCGGGTGACACTTCAAGAAACTGCGTTACGCTCCGCTCACGTTATGCGCTCACAATGAGAGCGAGTGAGAGGCACGCGTCCCTTCCACTCGGGCATGGTTATTATTTTACCACTCAAAGTCGTTGTCACGTAAAACTTTCGCCCGTATACCGACTTTACAGGCAACCAATTTTTTTCACATGACCAATTATATGTCGCTCTTTCAAGAGTAACCCCTAAAAAAAACATGTTTGTATTGTCACAGATAACATAATACTATACTAGTACTATTGTCTAATGACAAAAAGTTGTGAACGTTGTATATAAAGACATTCTGTAGTATGTTTAGTATCATCATTGCACCTGTGCGAAGCCGGGGCGGGTCGCTAGTAAAGAATATAATTGAATTAAAGTAGGTATCTAAATAATTTCTTTTTCTTTTTTCCCGCGTTTTAAAGCGATTTCTCCGTGGAGGTCTCCACGGGTCATGGTAGAAAATTTATCGTAATTTAGGCTCATTGAAGTCGGTGACACATGGCTGTCACAGTTTCAATTTAGTGATAGCCGATGCAGCCAAAAATCTCGCTGGGAGTGTAGACCCTTGCCTCCACTTCGTGATGCCCTTCTGAATCTTCACAAAGAAACAAATGACTCAGTTGCAGCATCAGAAGTCTTGTCGATAATTCAGTAGGTATATAAAGCAATTTGATTTTATAATTACAATGTAGGCTTGGTCTGATACATTGTTTCAAGTAAACATTGTGAATTTACCAAACGCTTGCAATTGCTAAAAAATAGCTTGAAATTTGTGAAACAGTGACGAGCCTCTTCATTTGCATTAATGACAACTAAGAAAATAGTCAGATCCCGAAGAAAGAAAGAAACCATTATTTGATTACGAAGCCGTAGATGAGACACCAACAGATCCTGATTATCTAAGATGAATATTTTGTACTCTATAATTGATACATTCACACTATCAAAGCTCAAAATTACAATTGTAAGCTCAAAAGCCAGAAGGACAAGGTGAAGGCTAGGTTTTTCATTAAATTGATTGATGGTAGTTTTTTATCTTTCTTAAGATTGTGTGCAACCATATAAGTGTAAATAAATTTTGGGAACAAAATTATTGACTGCTATTATTTCACACCTATTTGGCGTTACCTGGCGTTAACGAGACTGAGTAATGCAAGCGAGATTTTTTTTTTTTTTTAACGCGGATGAGCACAGAACCATTGCTATGTCAACCGCGAAAAACTGCTTGCCCCGCACAAATACCTTAATACCTACCTTTAAATACCTTATTTGTCAGGTATATCTAATACTATTAATAAGTCACTACTACATAGTTTATGAAAACTAAGATTTTGAATTTATAGGGGCGCCACTTTGAGGGCTCGCACCTCGCACCACGTAAAAATGTAGCTAGGGTCGCCACTTAATACACTTACCACAAAAAGTTCATAAATTGTTATTATATTGTTCGTAAATTTTTAAGTGTCATGTAATTTAATTATAATATCATCATCATCCTTTGACGACACTGATGCACGGTAAAACTCGAAGGAGTTTATGTTGCATCTTTATGTAAATACTCTGTCTTTTGTTAAACTAATAAAAATAACATCAACATAGGGGTAGGCAGGATGGGCAGAGGTATATAAAACACCCAAATTTTAACGGGAGGTAGATAAGCCTATTGCCTTCAACCTGGAAATTAAAGATTTGGAAATTTTTGAGTACCTAAGTACTTATACTGAAAGGGAATGGTGAAAGAAGAACGGAGGGCAATGGAAGTAAAGTGATATTGCTTTACTTCACGATTTTCAAGTATCAATCACCTTTATAATCATAAATCCTTACGAACAAAAGCTCTAGCCTGTTTAATCTAATACACTTAAACCCCGCCACAAATCAAGGTACGTTCCTCACTAGCGCCGTTGTCCGAGTTCAAGAAAGTGAAAGAATACCTATTAAGTGATAGGTTCTGATCGCTTTTAGGTACGGCTACCTTTAATTCCCTTTCTATATCACTTTTCCGCATTAGATCATATATAATGGTCCACATCCTCCAGTTCATCATCACAGTATCTTTTGAAGACACAGAACAAACAACAAACAAAATGAAATTCAACACCATGGTAAGTTTTGTGCAATGTTAAATCAGAGCTGAGAACATAGTTTTAAAAGTTCGATTTATTTCTTTATATTTTTTAATAAAATACGGTATAAGTTTCAAAATCATGTCAATACCTGATGAATTGAGATGATTAATAAAATGTCTTTTATATTGCTTTGAAGCAAAACATAATTGTCATCATTAACATATCTATATATATAAAAATGAATCCCTATTTCCCTTGGTCACAGCATCACGCGTGAACGGCTGTACCGATTTCGCTAATTCCTTTTTTTGTGTTTGTTATTGTCAGAAGGTTCTTATGAAAGAAAAAAATAGGAAAGTTACGCGGAAAATTAGAAAATTAAAAAAAAAACTTAACGAGGGACTTACGCGAATCCTTTTTTTTGTGTTTTTTATTGTCAGGAGAAGGTTCTTATGAAAGAAAAAATTAAGAAAGTTGCGCGGAAAATTTGAAAACTTAACGAGGCACTTACGCGGGTGAAACCACGGGGCGCAGCTAGTTAACCTATAAAACATCTTAAAACTAGAATTTTTAAACAATATGTCTTACAAATTTATAAAATTACATGAAAACGGCTACGTCACATTACACGCGTCCAGTATAATATGTGTTGACCTTTCATGGTACTTATGTAAGTATACAATGACAGTTCAAGTTATACCGGCCAATGAAATAAACCATCTTCAAAATTTGACCATAAGACAATCGCTAGTATTTATTGGATATCGGCTGCGTAAAATATCTCTCAAACTTTCAGCTCTAACGAAGTGTTTGTAAACTCTTTGGTGTCAGTCTTATTTCATCACCTTCAAGTTTTATTTTCACGAAAAATATGTCCTTCTCCAAGGCAGTGTTGCAAATTTTAATTGTAAAGACAATTAAAGATTAACAATTTATTAGTTGTCACCATAACAAGTACCAATTCCCCAAATAAAGTCCCCCGCCGCGTCTGTCTGTTCGCGATAAACTGAAAAATTACTGAACGGATTTTCATGCGGTTTTCACTAATAGACATAGTGATTTATGACGAAGGTTTAGGTGTATAATTTGTTAAGATTTTGTGTAAATTGATTGAAACATGTTGATGATTGTTAGGATGTCTCTGCTACCCGTGGGAAGCCGGGAAGGGTTGCTAGTCACTACATATTATAAAACAAAGTCCCCCGCCGCGTCTGTCTGTCTGTCTGTTCACGATAAACTGAAAAACTACTGAACGGATTTTCATGCGATTTTCACTAATAGTAGAGTGATTAATGAGGAAGGTTTTGGTGTATAATTAACCAAAGGCCCTGGGGCAAAAAATAAACTAGGGCCCCAACTAAACTATTTAAAATCGTTTGTTCCTTATTCTTGTTCCGAATTCGACGTACGCTAGATTTGTCGTAATCTAGATTCGTCATACTCAGTAGTAGCGTAGCGTGCCTTGGAGGGGCCCTGTATCAAAATTAGTTGGGGGGCCAAAATGAAGGGTAAAGATTTCTCACAAAAGAAACAAAAATGCTTTAAACGGGGGAATCCCGCAATAACCGATGTAGGATGTTGCCAACTTTTGGGCGCATGCTTAACCCGGTAAACAAACCGGACAAGTGCGAGTCTGACTCGAGCACCGAAGGTTCCGTAAGCAAACAAACTTGTATACGTCCATCTCGCGAATCAATTCTCAAAGACTTTTGCCCGTCCTTTTCGAAAGACAAACTTCACAAAATCTTTTTGTTTATGTGATATAACAACAAATTAACGACTTTCGGATTTTTTCCTTCACTTGTGCTGTCAGACCTTGCTTCTTACCAAATTTCATGATTCCAGGTAAATGGGAAGTACCCTATTGGTTTACGACCCAAAACCTATAGGGTACTTCCGGTTGACCTAGAATTGTCAATTTTGGTTAAAAGCAAGGTGTAATAGCACAAGTAAAGGGAAAATTCCGAAAAATAAAAAAGTTGAAAACTAAGGTAAATTTTGGTACTTACAAGTTCGAAAATCTAAATTTACCCATATCTTTTTATCGTGTTGACTCAGGACCTTGATTTTTATACACCTAATAGGGGCTATAGACCTCAGTATCTGGTATAAATTTCCACTTGCTAGGTCTACCCGTTCTTGAGAAAATCGGTGGTGACACACGGACAGACGGACAAGAGAGTGATCTTATAAGGGTTCCTTTTTTTACCTTTTAAGGTACGGAACCTTAAAAAGATATTGCTCTCTATGGCACGTCAAAAAACTGTCATTGTTTTTATATGTTTTTTTCCCGGGAAGCACGAGATTAAGTGACATTGTGGATAACATTTTAATAAGTTTTGCTTACACACGTTAGGGGCCCCTGTAGCCCGGGGGCCCCGTATCATTGATAGGGCGGTAGCTACGCCTCTGGTCGTACTCCATATTCAAGTTTTCAAGTACGCAATTTAATATAAATAGTGGTTTAGTTACACCTCTAGTACAAACCTGATAACTTCTGGTTCTAAAAATCTGGCTTATTTATATACCGAGTGTGGGCGGAAATTTTCACCAATTCAATTTATAATTTGTAAGTCAGAGTCCGAGGGGCCCCCTGAGCTTGGGGGCCCCGGGGCACTGCCCCGTCTATCCCTCCGATAGCTACGCCACTGGCTGGGATAAAATGATTAACATTTAAGCATTATGTTTTTTTTTATACATCAGATATTAGCAGCAACGTGCCTCTTAGCGGCAGCCTCAGATACCAATACCCAAACAGACAAAAGAAGCATCAGCGTGGAGGCAGTTAACTGGCCTGGAGTCGCTGCTTGGGTTCAGGCACCACAAGGCCATGGTATATTATTAATTAGTTTGATAGATTTTGTAAAGAGGTGCACTCTATATCTTGGGAACGATCCTACCAACATAATCGCGGGTATGCCCTTTTGGTCCGTATAGTTTTTTTGTACTACTAAGTACACAAGCACTGCAAGTCTTACCTAAGCGGTTACAGGGGCATAAACAATCAATTGAATGATGGTATTTTTTAAATTCGAAGGTTCTAAATTTGAACAAAAAAAACGTTACGTCGACTCTTGCACTCACACTCCACTGAAGGAACTAATACCTATCCGTTAATAATGAACGGTTCAAATATCAACGTCGCTATTTAGAACTGTTGCTGAAATAAAGGTATTCTTCTAAGGTACTTGGTCATCAGATACAAGTTCAGATGTAGCGGGTGCGGTGGCGGCAGCAAAGGCAGCTGCTGCGGCTGTTATGGCAGCTCAGCACGAAGTAGCCGCGGCGAAACACGCCGCTCTTGAACAACAAAGTGTTGCTAGCGCCAAGGAAGCGGCTGCAGCACGCGCGGCACATAAAAGGTTGTATTTTTTTATTCTTTCTTTTTATGGGATAGGGGGCAAACGAGCAGACGAGTCACCTGATAGTAAGTGACTACCGCCGCCCATAGGCACCTGCAACTCAAGAGTCACAAGTGCGTTGTCAGCCTTTAAGGTGGGAGTAAGGGCAGGGGGTAGGGAAGAAGGGGAGAGAGTGGAGAGGGAAGGGTTAGGGCCTCCGGAAACACTACAAGTATTGCTTAACTGCCGGTTTTCTGTGAGGCCGTGGTATCACTCCGGTCGAGCCAGCCCATACGTGCCGAAGAATGGCTTTGTATACTATATTATGCGAAAGTAAGTTCGTTTGTTATGCTTTCACGCCGCACAATAGATCAGTAGAAAATTTTACATACAGAAGTCAGGGGTATAGAAAAAGACATTGGGTATGAAGTAGACCCTTTCATCCAGAAAAAAAGTACTGTCCCCGGGGGATAGAATAATAACTTTTAGGCGAGCAAAGCTGCTAAGCTAATATTCGTTACGGGTTCTGTTTTGTTTTTAGTCAGGCTAGTCAAGTCAGGCCCGTAATTTATTTTCTTGTATCCATAATCTCTATTTGTTGACATGAATGCACAGTGAGGAAGCTGCAAGGAATGCTCGCGCACATGCTTTGGAAGCTGCACAGGGTGCCGTACAAGCGCAGGCCCAGCTTGCCGCTGCCAAAGCACGCGCTGCTGTTGCTCAGAAGATTGCAGCAGCAAGAGAAGCGGCTGCTGCTAAAGCTATACAACGAGCTGCTAGCAACCAAGCGGCTAGATTACAAAATGCTGGTATGCCCTAAAATATGAATGCTTTCTTTTTGTGTTCAGCACTTTAAAATAAGTAGGTAGGTACAACCGACTTTAATGCGTCTAATGCCACTTGAAACTCTCAATACGTTTGTAATTTTTTTTTGGTTTTTTTTTTCAACCTATGTCTGTAATGTACGTACAAATGTATGTATAACGTTGTTAGTCATGCTCCATACCTACTGCCTAAACCTTTTTACTGATTTTCATATTATGAGATGTCATATTAGATTCGTCTTAATTGTGGGTATATTTTAGTTTTCATAAAGCAGTCTCTTTGTTTCATTTAATAATTATTTATTTTATTAATAATTTATTCTATTAAGTACTTAAGTAGTTGTTCAATCAACCACTGTGTTTTTACAGACATAGAAGCACTGAAGTTGTCAGTGATTCAGAGTTCAGGTGCCGCTGGAGCCGCTGGTGCAGCTCAACACGCGGCCACTGCTGCAGCGGCAGCCCTACGTCCACAAACTCCTGAGTGGCCAACAAAACCTTGGGTGTCTACATGGGTGCCTTCTAACGGAGCATGGGGCTGGGCCTAAGAGTTATGAATTGGAAACGCTGAAATCGCCTCTGTCACGATTTACTTTTGTTGGTACCTATCTCGAATGTTTCTAATATAGGTAATAATATTTTAGGGCTTTGTTATTTCAATGTTATTATGAGTGCTAGGTGGACTGATGTGCTTTCTAAATACTCCGGTCCTTACGTAGATAATAATTATAGTTGTATTCACGGACATTGAGTTATAGTTGTATCTTACATTTCAATTATTACGAACGATACTTGTAAAGATACCTAATAAGCTATTTCAATAATAAAATAATTGTTGTATTATATGTGTTGTCTTTATTAATAATACGAAGGGTTCTTAGAAAGGATTACTATATTGCTGATTTTATCGATAGATCTAAATGTGGCAGCAAATTAATAGCTTTCGCTTTAGACTTGTGGTTAAGAGGTACATTAAAGTCCCACACAGTACATCACAGACGTGTACCTAACCAGTTTTAACACAAGCATTTAGTCTAGTAATAAGCTGTCTTCGTAGCCACGTTAAGTAGGTACTACGCACTAGCAGTTGTTTCAAATATTTAATTGTATACATTTTCAACCCTCTTTAAAGCACATACTCGCCTGATAATAAGGGGTTACCAGTGGCATAAATTATTTTTTAAAACATTTTTCGGACTATTATGAACAATTTACAAAATAACAATTTTCCAAGTGGCGGCAAAAAAATTATATTCAGCATAAACATGAGTACCTAAATACCTAAGTACTAAAAATATTTTAATAATGAAACACAACTCACAAAGATAGTGGCTAGTTTTATGAACACGGCTCACCTGATTTGTGTGTATGCATAAACTTAGTAGCTAACTTACCTACCGCAAAATGCGCTAGCATACTAAGTTTATGTGTGTAATAAAACTTACTAACGCTTGGTTAGTATCTAATTTAAGCGTTAATGAATATGAACATATGAACATCATAGTTTAAAGTTTAGGTGTAGGTTTAAAGTAAACCTCAGAATTACTAGTTATTTAAAAAATATTTATAATAAGTTTGCGATATGTATTATAGGCGCTCTGGTTGTAAATACCATCCCTGAAGAGCCCTGAATCCGAGATGTTATCGTCAAACATTTATTGAATTCTACAATACGCCTGCGCGGTTTCTATGACAACGGGAGATGCAGCTCCATCTGCCGTTAACAGCATCCTCCATCTGATGCTCGAAAACATTTTTTTTCTGTGTTTATAAAATAACAAACATGTAGTGACTTCAAACCAGATTAAAACTCCAAAATAAGGTAAGGCAGCTAACTATTAACCCCTTTACAAAACATAGGTAATTAAGTGAGGTAAAGTAAATAGGGTGTGACTGAAGTATTCATACGCAATTTAAGTTGAGTCTTTACGTAATCACCATTGTGACGAAGTTTGCACAATCTTCCACTCAACGTTAATACTTTATGACACGTAAAAGGTTCACAGCAAATCAATATGACTTTACTAGATGGACGTTGATTTGGGTGAAAGTAAAATAAAAAATAAATATTTTAACTGCTCACGGCATACATGCTTCTGAGAAATGTACTTAATCATAATTAGGTATAAATCAAATTTTCTTATTAATATCAGAATACAATATTTAGAGATTTCTAAGTAGTAGAATTACTGAGCCGTGAGTTCCAAATTATACCAAAAAATGTACAACGTTTCGGAACATTTCCATATAATATCATACATTCTAATTAAATCTTATCTTTGTGTATCTAAACACTGTTTTTAACTATTTAGCACTAGGTACCGACTAATTAAACACAGAATGTTATTTTTATTTTCTTCTAGAAACTTGTTCGACAACAATTCTAAATGAAATTCTCTCTAAAATGCTACCTATTATATTTGTTACAGCATTTTTTTTTTACTAAAAATACAAGTAGGTAGGGACACTAACGACGTGTCTATGAAATATGTATATTTATACATCTATTTACCTACTTATTTTATAAGAGGATATAATGTGGGAGACAATTTCTAGAACAACTACGGAACTGCACTGGATACAAGACACGTTATTGATATAACTATTCCACCTTAGGTATTTGTGGGCTTTTACATTTAAATTTAAAAGGGATTTAGTGGTATACCTATATAATATATATGTCTATTTAATTTTTAATTATTCGTAAATAAGGCACATCATTAGATATTTCAAAAATTCTGTTTCTCCTACAGTGTTAAAATGTGGTCTTTTCACATACTCGTCGTAGTCTTGTTTAATGGAGGGTCGCTCGTCACCGCTGACACTGGATCTACAGAGCGAAGACGCTACTCCAACCCCACATATTACAATGTCGGAGGTGTCCTGTCAAGTAACGAGTCTGTTACTTACTTTAAGGACACAATATCGGTATGTTTTTGATGAACGATATAAGGATAAATGAAGATTGCTGCACCTAACGGTAAAGCAAAATTGAGGTGTAGTTCTTAAACATGATCAAAACCTAATTTTATTCTGGCCTAGTGCCTATTCGTGCCTAAGTAGTAAGTACTAGATACTCTGTAGTATTACTACTATAGAAAAGTATATCGAAGTGTGTTTTTACGTAGCTACTTATCTACTTATTATTAGGCTTTATTTCACATCTGACTGACAGACCAAAAACGTAGGGATACAATTGAAATGAAGATGATGTTAAACGATTGACTGATTGATTAGGAGATGTGACTAGCTGACTGGCCTGGGGAACAGGCCAAGTCTACGTCCCGTCCTCAATTTTTACAGAGGATTTCATTCTCGTCGCACCGAGAGTCCAAATTGGATAATGCTCTACTCTAGCTAGCTGGCTCTAGATGGCTGTTGTAATGTTTATCTACCTGACACCAGATGTTTTTGAACACTGTGTATGTACACATAAACAAATGGCTTCTTCAAAAATCTGGTTCCACTAATTTTATACTGTAACTCCTGTGTTTCGTAACAATTACCCATAAGGATGTATTCTGGTGGGTCTGGTCGGGATATTTTATGATTTTTATTAACACTCCCTAAAGTTTACTTCGTGAATATGACTGTAGGTACCAAGTAGTCAAACAGATGCAATTAATGCACAACTTCTGTAAAAGATGAAAACTTTCATTTCAAGTTTCTGAATTATAAGTAAGTATATAGTATTTATAGTATTCTCGTTGGGGTAGTAGCCGAGTTGTTTATCAGGACAGATATAAAATAGTTGATATTTATTTTTCAGAACCTAAACTTCAAAGACCAATATGTACCCCGAGGTGTAACTTATCACGATTACTCCATGCTTATGGACCCAAATCCTATAAAAACAGCGCTAAATGTTTGTAAAAATCTTATTTATCATCGTGTAAGTATACTTGTTACATTTATGTGTGTTTCTGTAGTGAGTATAGTCTATTCAGTAATTTGTGGTATATAGTTTTCGATTGAGAAAGTACCTATACTCAAACCTACCTGTGGACTCTCCACATTGGCGTTTTAGGAGGTGGACGAAAATGTTCGTTCAGGCTTGTAACTTGTTAGAGGGGATGCTAGTCATATGCAATAAGACGATACTATACTTTGTTTTCACGTTTAAATATTTTAACTAGAGCTCTGTTCCGCTCTAAGGCGTGATGATTTTTTTTCATTTTAGGTATATGCAGTAGTAGTGTCCCATCCTCTGACTGGAGACCTGTCTCCGGCAGCTGTGTCATACACTAGCGGATTTTACCATATACCAGTGATTGGCATCTCTTCGAGGGACTCTGCCTTCTCCGATAAAAATATTCATGTATCCTTCTTACGGACCGTGCCACCGTATTCCCATCAAGCTGACGTGTGGGTCGACGTATTAAAGCATTTCAATTATATGAAAGTCATTTTTATTCATAGTTCTGATACGGATGGCCGGGCTATTTTAGGACGGTAAGGAAAATAATTAATTTGGAAACTTTGCTCTAAAATTAAAAGTTTAATAGGTAGTAGGTAGTCCCTATATCATGATTCCTGTCAAAATATATTTTCAGAGTTTTTAGCATTGATGTTGCGGATGCATATTTTTTCACATCCGCGGATGCGGATGCGGATATTTGAAAGCTAACATCCGCGGATGCGAATGCGGATCTTAGGAAATTTTATAAAAACTAGCATCTGCCCGCCACTCCGCTCAAGCTAACGATCCCACAGAAACCTGGGCCCTAAGTCTTTGGTTTAAAATAATTCCAAAAGTCACTTTGCGTTGGTGGTGACATTACAATGTTTTTCGATTCACTTTCAAATGATCAGTGTTTATTCACAATTAAAAAAAAACACTCGAAACGATAACAAATATGGTAAGCGCAATTAGCTAAACACGTTATGACTGATTTACGAGAAACAAATGATACATACACAATAAAAAACGCGTCGAATCTTGTCACCGAACGAAATCTTCGTTACTATTGGTCAATACACACGTGCATAGGGCTCGCGTGCATCCGCATGAATATCCGCATCGATTGATGCGGATGTGGATGCGAATGCGGATGCAGATGTTCAAATCGATGCGAATGCGGATGCGAATATTCGCAACATCCCTAGTTTTTAGCTACGAAACAGGTAAAACTTTTACAAGTTACAATAAACAAGAAAGTGTCTAATCAGACCTATACCCTGTGTATCTACTTACTAGTAACATTATAAAAGTCCCTTGTAGTCATTAAATATATTCCATCCAAATCGTTGTCAGTACTTCATCTTTCCAGATTCCAGACAACGTCACAGAGTGTAGATGAAGACGTAGACAGAAAAGTAGTAGTCGAGCAGGTAATTGAGTTCGAGCCGGGCTTAGACTCCTTCAGCGACAGGCTTATGGATGTTAAAGGTGCTCAAGCAAGAGTCTTTCTTATGTATGCCAGGTTAGTACCACTTTATGGCTGGCCAACTGCCTAACGTCAACCCTTCTTGGGAATGTAGTCTTTTTAAAACTGGAAAGGAGGAAGAAGGTAAATTTGTATAAGAAAAAATAGGCAGGGAGAGGAACCTAAGGTAAGGGACACCGCAAGTCTCAGATGGGAAACGGGACTGAAACTGCAGTACCTCGGAGAGGCTGGGGTCGCGTACTCGAGCTTCCTGTATTTCTTGCTGCCACCACAATATTGATCAAAATTCCAAAAAAAAGGAATGATATGTAAGAAAGGTCTATGTAATATCCAAAAGTATGTTGTGGCAATAGGCAATGATTTAGCAAAATCTAGGGCATTAACATCTGTTAATGCCCTAGATTTTGCTGGATAGATATCAATCGTCATCAGACTAAAACTATTTTCTATTTTCCTTCTAGTAAAACAGATGCAGAAATAATATTCCGCGATGCGACATTCCTAAATATGACTACAGTCGGCTATGTGTGGATGGTGACAGAACAGGCTCTTGATGCTGCCAATGCACCCGAAGGCCTGCTTGGCTTAAGATTAGTCAACGCTACCAACGAACATGCACACATTCAAGATTCCATGTAAGAACACATATATACAAAATTGCACGTCTTTAGGGTTCCACACGTCCGAATGAATATATAATAAACAGAACCCTTAAAGGATCAATCGTGCGTCTGTCTGTTTGTTACAGCCAATTTGCTCCAAATCTAGTGGCCCGATTAAGTTGAAGTTTGGCACATATGGGGCCAAACCAGAGAATTTAAAAAAAAAATTGTAAACTGTACCGTGTGATACATAAAATGAAAGGGCTTTTTGTAAGGGTCTCAAATATATTTAAAAAAATGATAATTTTAAGATTATTTTTTTAAATTTATTTAAGAAAATAAATAAAAAATTACCATTGTGAACCTTGAAATAGATTACAGGAAAACCTATAAGAAGTTTATGGTCTGGTAAAGATGATAGATAAGTATGTGTTCATTGTACGTAACCTTCTCCTGACGAACTCAACGAAGGCACTTGGCCAGTTTTTTTCGATAAGAGAATGTTTTAATAAGAGTCGTTAAGTCAGTCACCTCCATTTTAGCACAACGCGTTTTTTCCGTTTGATCCCAATGCGAAATAACTATTGTGGCGATTCACATACAGCTGACTCTGAACCTCTGTTAACTGTTTGATTATTAACTTTCCAAAAAGTCGTAAGACACAAGGAGCTTTATTTTCAGCTACGTTCTCGCATCTGCAATCCGAGATATGAACAAATCGGACGAAATACTTGCTCCACCATCTGACTGTGATAACTCAGGAACAACCTGGACTACAGGCCGTCTTCTATTTGATTATATAAGAAAACAAAGGTTGGAGAACGGAGCTACAGGTCATGTGGCTTTTGATGACCATGGGGATCGAGTTCATGCTGAATATGACATGGTTAATGTCAGAGCTCAAGGTGAACATGTTGCTGTAGGAAAATACTTTTATTCCAAGGTATGTTGCAAGCACTTTACCTTGCAAATCGATACTACATAAATTTAAGATATAAAGTAAAGTTTGTAACGGTGAACTGTGCGGTATAGATAAATAAAAATCTTGATGGGTAATTAATATTGACCTCTTTCGATGTTTCAGGAAACCCATAAAATGAGACTGGAGTTAAAAGAGCAGGAAATTATTTGGATGGGACGTAGCACATCGAAACCAGAAGGATTCATGATACCGACGCATCTCAATGTAAGACTGTGAATCTTTTTAGAAGATATATTTAGCTAAATGAGTTACATAGGGTTTAAGCTAGATATGTACATATGTATTTTGT
This sequence comes from Euplagia quadripunctaria, assembly GCA_963859945.1. NCBI lineage: Eukaryota > Metazoa > Arthropoda > Insecta > Lepidoptera > Erebidae > Euplagia > Euplagia quadripunctaria. Next base: position 9,059,077 of record OY982580.1, read on the forward strand.
TCCAGGTACTAACAATAGAAGAGAAACCGTTTGTGTACACCCGTCGTATTGATGATGGTAGTGATTGTAATCCAGAAGAGATACCTTGTCCACATTACAATGCCTCTGAAGACACAGGTAAGGAATGGATATAATAATATTATGCTGTAGGTACGGCTACGCTCTATAGCAGTGCCGTAACAATAAGGTGGCAGAGCGGGCAAAATGCTACGGGCCCCAGGTCCGAGGGGACCCCAGATTGATGTGGTTATCATTGATGATCGCCGAAAACGATCGATCGATGTGTGTGATGGCACCCTAAGCGAGGGCCCCATCCGATGAATTAGCCACGGCCCACGGGCCTCAGATGGTATTGTTACGCCACTGCTTAATAGCGACATGGATAAGACATTGGAATGGTGAATTTTTTTCGATTACGAACCTATGCTTATATACTACTCCTAAAACAAGCGTTCAAGCTAGTTGGAAGGTTTAACAAATAGTCTAATATAGTATAGTTTCGACATATATATTTAGTAACATCTGACTTTATTTGTGATAAAATAGTTTCATATTGCTGGTTTCTTTTCCTTGGGGCTCATTCCATCACGCTACACAATTAGGGGCGCCTACATTTTTTTAGCGACGAAATTCAAAAACTTTTTAAGTTGGTTTTTATGGATTTTCTCAATAACTGATTGAATGGTTCAAAAATAAAAAAAAAAGTGTGTGTGAGCAATTCACACACGGTAGAAGTGAAACTTCAGAAAAGTAGAATAAATTTAATTTTAGATAATTTATATATGTCAAATTAACACAATGTGCTAAATAATTAACGTAAATTAATTAATCAACGAATATTAATACGCAAATGCCCAAAAATTATACACGTGAATGATATACCACGTTGACTATGACGCATTTTCTGAAGGCTTCGTAGTACGCAAGCGTTTGCGCTTGCGTACTACGCACGTGCTGGCATACAAAGATTATAGGAAACATTGTATACTTGTACTCTATTTCATTTTCTCGCAGGCTAAATCCTATTTATGAATATGTTTATCTCTTTTCTTCGTGGTACGTAGGCGCAAAGACACGTGCTAGCATACGAAGATTATAGGAAGCACTGTATACTTGTATTCTATCTCATTCTCTCGCAGGCTAAATCCTATTTATGAATATGTTTGTCTCTATTTAGAGTGACTTTTTTGTTTCATCGAATTTTTAAATCATAACGATTCTAAAGAAGGTTCACTTCAAAAATATGTAAGATTTAAAATTTTTAACTTTACACCTGATTTTATGAGAAACGGATTTAATAATATCTGGCAATTCAAACGGTCATAACTTGTAAATGGATTTTTATTTTTTGTAACTGCATGCTAGAGTCATGCCCTTTCAGTGATCTAAGTAAGTGTGCCATTGTCATATACACCCTGTATATGCATAGTTATATAATCTGTGCCTTTGTAACCCTTGTTTTAGATCAACTTTACTGCTGCAAAGGGTTCTGTATGGATCTCTTGAAACATCTTTCAAAGACTATCAATTTCACATATTCTTTGGCACTTTCACCCGATGGGCAGTTCGGTAATTATGTTATACGCAACTTTACGCAACCGGGGGCTAAAAAAGAGTGGACTGGACTTATAGGTATGTTCTAGTGAATAATAAAATTTAAACTGGGTAATTATAACTGTTCGTAAATTATGTTTTCTTGATTTTTTTACTAGGAGAGTTGGTGTATGAACGGGCAGACATGATTGTGGCTCCGTTGACAATAAATCCTGAACGGGCAGAGTTCATTGAATTTAGTAAGCCATTTAAATACCAAGGTATAACCATTTTGGAGAAAAAGGTAAGAGTATCTACATACACACATACGTATGATAATATTTTCGTATTTCACTTTGTTGTCCGTCTGTCTGTCTGTTTGTAAACACCTTTTTTCTCAGAAATGCATGCAGGTATCAAGTTGAAAGGAACATTAAATATTTACCAATAGAAATCCATAAAAACTAACTTCGAAAACTTTTATTACTTGGCTTTTGTGGTTTTTTTTTTAAATAACTGAGTGAATGGTTCCAAAAAATATGTACCTACTATTTCAAATCTTTAACTTTACACATTCCACTTGCTTTTATGTGAAACGGAAGGTACCTGGAAATTTAAACAATCATAACTTTTAAACCGGGAGATTATTTTTAAAAATCCTTTTTTTTCTTTAACTGCATGCTACAGTCATGCCATTTCAGTGATTTAAGCAAGTGTATCATTATCAGACACACAACCTGTATAACTAAACAGAGGTCACAAAAAAACAAAAAAATGTTCATACTCGATGTATGATTGTGAGGAAATTTTGTGAATACCTTATTTTCTAGCACAAACATGGTTTAAATGAGATTAATAAAGTTTATTATATTAATCTTTTCTAAACCATGTTTTAAAACATACCAGTATGCTTCATTATACAGCGTGTAAGTATCACCGTCGTGAATAACTTACAAAAACGTCTTTCTTTGGATACTTATCACAATGTGCGGTGCGATGAATGACCTTCAGCGCACGGCGCCGTCGAAGTAGCTGATTGCATAAATGTTTTACATTTCAGTTTTTGGCCGTATGGGGTATTTACTGTTTTTTTTTCGGTAAAATGTTCTCGTTTACTAATTGTGATATCATTTTTAAGCAAAAATAATGAAAAAAAATTATGAGTTTTCCGGCAGAAATTTCTGTCTTCAGTCTGCCGAAAAATCGCAGAACACTGCTTTTTACCACTTGAAAACATACCTACTTACCAATTTATTTTCAGCCTTCACGTTCATCAACACTGGTATCGTTCTTGCAACCATTTTCCAACACACTATGGATTCTAGTAATGGTTTCCGTCCACGTGGTAGCGCTGGTACTGTACCTTTTGGATAGATTCTCCCCATTCGGTCGATTCAAGCTGGCAAATATTGATGGCACTGAAGAGGATGCTTTGAATCTTTCTAGCGCAATTTGGTTTGCTTGGGGAGTGCTCTTGAATAGCGGAATAGGCGAAGGTACACACTCTATTACATTTTAGTCTTTTGTCACTATTCGATTTTACACGCAATGAATATAAATTCTTTGATGTAGATTGCTTTTGTGATGTTTCAGGCACTCCGCGTAGTTTTTCGGCTCGAGTATTAGGAATGGTATGGGCAGGATTTGCAATGATTATCGTAGCTTCATATACTGCAAACTTGGCTGCTTTCCTTGTGCTTGAACGACCTAAGACGAAGCTGACTGGAATCAATGATGCTAGGGTAACGATAAATAGATTGTATTGGAATTAGATAAGTATGAACCTTACCTGCTAAATTCACGTTTGATTTTTGTATTTGATTTTTTTATGGTCACTCAGTACGCTAATATTGGTCGTATCATAATGTTATAGATATTCATTATATTATAATTCAATATATTATTCATTATTAGCTATATTTTCTGATATGGGTACATTTTTTGTTCACTAACATTTTAATATAATTCTTTGGCGAGTTTCACGAATATTTACGCACGGTTTATGTTTTCATTTCATTAAATTATGTTAGTGTATACCTGTGTGTGTAGAGTATATAATTAGTTGACATCCAAGATTAGCCGGGGAGGTTGATATCGATTACAGACAGTGCCGGATTTAACCTTAGCGCCGCCCCTGGGCACTGTAAAAATGCCGCCCCATTATCGAAATTTTCTAGAACATGAATGAAGTTTCGTTATACAATTTTTAAATAAATGAAATGACTCATTTATACTGAGGCGGAGGTGCTCGCCGAAGTATATCGGCGGGCTCCTGAGTTCCGAGCGGGAAGTGGCTTTCGCCCCCCGCCCGAAGAGGTACGCGAATGGCGTGAGGCCGCTCACTATAGCTCGTTGGTCGTCCCGGTTGGAGGCTCCACATGCTGGCTTTAGCGCCATGGAGGCGCTCCAGCTGGTTATCGTCGAGTAGGTAGGCCAGCAGCACGGGACCCTTTCCTTCCGCCTGACGCAGGTTCTTTCCGGGCACGGCTGCTTCGGTAAGTACATGCATTCGGTCGCTAGGAGGGAATTGAGTCCCGCCTGTCACCACTGCTACTGCAGTGAGGACTCAGGCTCAGCACACGCTGGCGGTTTATTCCGCTTGGGCGACGCAGCGTCGGGCCCTCACTGCAGTCATCGTAGGGGATCTCTCGCTACCGGCCGTCATATGCTTCATGGCCGGTAGCGACAGAAATTTTACTGCGGTCGCAACCTTCTATGAGCACGTCATCTCGCAGAAGGAGGCGGAACGGGTCCGGGAGGACGATCTCCACTCGGACTTAAAGGTCACCACACACTATAACAGCAGTGCAACGGCACAGCTGCGTCACGGCACCGCCTGAAATTGAGGCTATCGCTAGCCGCCAGTGTGCTTGTACCACGCGTCGCCCGCGAGGTCCAAGCTCGCAGTCCGAGTGCCGCCCGCGATGTGCAAGCTAATTTCATTGTCTTCATGTGCGACACGACGTTTTTCGCTGGCGGCTAGCAGTCGGCGCGCTGTAAGTACGCGGACCGTGCGCTGTAAGCAGGTTGACATTTATTATACGATCACGTTTTAATGCTCAGATTTGAATGACAACTTAATTGCTGGGTTGGAGCCGTGCCGTTACCGTGAGGGTATAGTGTGTGATGACCTTAATTCGCCACCGGAGTTGGAGGCGCGCTTTCCAGCGCCTCATGCCCGGACGTCGCCTAATTGAGAGGTTTTTGACCTGAAGGTGATGCTCGCCCTTTTGCGGGCTGGCGCTAGGAGGGGTCTGAATGTCTTATTAAAAACTTTTTCCGGATCTTTTAGGTGCAGTACAGCACACCGTGTGGTTTTAGTTGGTTTGATTCCGACACCTCGCCCCACCGAAAACTCGGGGTGACGGCCCGAGGGGGTCTGGCCCGAGTCCCATGACTGCCATCTTTTTTATCAATGACAGTTGATTTATGCAAAATACATTCTCGCTCTCAATGTCTTAGCCTACAAATTATGTCAACTAACCTAATTAAGCCTTTACTTCAAAATAACTCAACCTCATCTTTTTTTTTGTGCGTGTGGAAACCCCCACGGGTCATCACCTCGCCATGGCTATTGGCGAAGTGGTATGTCGGAATCGAACCGACTAAAACCACACGGTGTTCCGTCACAAGCGAGTCTATGGCAAGGGACTCGGGTATACCCTAGAAAGGAAGTCCCCGAGAACCCTGGCAGACTTTGGCCGCCCTCAATCAGAAGGCAGCTACACCATTGCTAGCGGAAGGCCTTGCCCTCCTTCCCGTTTAGAGTGGCGCACACGGAACACGTCGCGCCAAAAAGTGAATATCAGTACATATCTGCAAATAAATATTTTCTTTTTTCGTGAAAAACACATCTAGCTTGAGAGTTTTACACAAAGTTTATGATAACTTAATTTTTTTTAATGCAAAAAACCAATTTATAAATGTTTCACATTTTTCGAAAATTGTACTAAATAAATTTAGCTAATTATTATTTTTTTGAAAATAAAAAAAGCATATTCGATAACGCGAAGAATTTTTTTTCTCACACTCCGAATCATGCCGCCCCTGATTATTTGCCGCCCTGGGCACTAGCCCCGAGTGCCCCTAGTGTAAATCCAGCACTGATTACAGATCACTTTCGTTGTCAATTATTTAAGATTTGTCAAAGGATTTTGTGTTTTCCAGCTTCGCAATACGATGGAGAACCTGACTTGTGCTACGGTGAAGGGATCAGCTGTTGATATGTACTTTAGGCGACAGGTTGAGTTGTCAAACATGTACCGCACAATGGAAGCTAATAATTATGATAACGCGGAACAGGCCATTCAAGATGTTAAGCAAGGGTAGGTTTATTATCAATAAAACCTGGCTCTATCAGCTAATATACTTTAAAAACATAAGTAATTCATCTTTGTGTAGTCGTTTAAGAATACCTTGTCAAATGTTTGGCGAAGTGCAAAGGTACATATGGATTGTAGAGATGTATGTAATTGCTAATTACTACACTAGGAAGTATTAAGTATACTTAAGTGCACTAAACAGTTCATCCTAACATGTTTATGTGTGGAGTGTCAAAAATCTTACTTTCATTAATATATTATTTAATATTTTATGTTTCCCTGCCACTCTGTAGTTGCAAAACTTGGATGCGATCTGACGCTTTCCTAAATTTATTTGGGGACGGCGCAATATATTTTCTTCTTCCATTAGCCTTTTTCATTCGTCTTTCCTGTTTTTTCAGTAGACTAAGTAGTATCAGGTTCTCATTGTTTGGTTTCAGGAAGTTAATGGCATTTATTTGGGATTCTTCTCGCTTGGAATTTGAAGCAGCTCAAGACTGCGAATTAGTGACGGCTGGGGAACTATTCGGTCGTTCGGGCTACGGTGTAGGCTTGCAAAAGGGCTCTCCTTGGGCAGACTTGGTTACCCTTGCGATCCTTGACTTTCATGAGAGTAAGTGCCTCACAACAAAATGATAACTAAAATAATTAATAAATTGGTGATATACCTTTGGTCCTGCTCCAGGCAACTTCGACTTCAGATACTTGAAAACACGTCATTTAGGGGACTCGATACCCAACCAATGTTAAATCGAGTTACCTGAGTAAAATTGCAGTGCTTAGTGTGAAGTTGTTCCCTAAATATTCAAGCTATACTAATCAAAAGGGTAAAGTAAGAAGTGAAAGTAGTACTTATTTGTTTTTGATTAATATAATGTATTCCTCGGTCCTGATTACCTACTGGATGTAGGTACTTATTTATAGAATAGCTAAGCCGGCATTTAGAGGATCAGGATCGAGCTTTAGAGGGGGGTGAGGGTAGGGATTAAAGGGTGACTTGCCAACGCACAAGAAACATCACTCAGAGGTATATAACGTTTAGGCACCAGTAACCGCTTACGATCAGGCCATGTGCTCGGTTACCAAAAAGATAGAATATATTATAATATTTTCATTACAGGTGGTATAATGGAATCTCTGGATAACCTATGGATTCTGAGAAACAACATGCTGAACTGTGAGGAAAACGAGAAAACTCCCAACACGTTGGGTTTAAAGAACATGGCTGGAGTGTTTATACTTGTGTTAGCGGGCATTATAGGGGGAATAGTTCTTATAGTCATCGAGGTGGTGTACAAACGTCATCAGATCAAGAAGCAGAAGAGGATGGAGATAGCGCGCCACGCGGCAGACCGGTGGCGCGGCGCTGTTGAGGTAAACAGAGTAAAGGCGGAAGCCATGGCCGTGGACCACTTCGACAACATCAAACAACAGTTAGAGAGTAAAATATAGTGTGCCTGCCTCACTGACGACTTATCTGCACTCGTATATTTAGACCAGGGACAGCGAACCACTAGCATACCTTAGCGCCTTGTAGTGCTTATGCTCATGTATAACATGTGTAGCCGGTGTAGCGGGAAACCCTAGGATATCAGGGTGCCTTGATTGTAAAACAAATATTGTTGTAGAGGACAAGTAAATGCTTATAGCTGGATAAAAATGATAAAAACACATATTAGGGTCGGCGCATATTCTAAATGTTATCATATCATACTTAGATAGGTACATACATAACTGTAGATGTATGTTCATTTAGTATTTGTTTGTTGTACTTTTGAAAAGTATCATCACTGCCTATCAAGAACAGGTGCAAATCGGTGCAATATTATAATTTTAATTCATAACGGAAACAAAGGTAAAAAATAGTGTCTTGTAAGCGATATAATCCCAAAGGCGATATAATCGAACCATTCGTAGGTGTCTGTGTTAAATAGAAATATTCAGGACTGCCCCTGTGCCATCCATATAGATATCTACCACATATAGGGGTCTCCGGTTCGCCAGTCCCTATGTATTTATGTAAACGAAGTATTGTTACGACCAATATTTAAATTTTATCAAAATAAACATGTTTCATGTTCATGCACATTCTTAATTTTAATCACAATGAGACCCCGCTGCTTTGTGGAGCTTACACATCAACTCGCTGGACACGGTAATTAGTCTATTGCTGTCGTAAGTAGTCACACACAAATTATTTTTTAGTAGAATGATTTTACAGACAATGTCTAAGATAGTTTACGGTACCTTTCAGAAACGGAAGACGCTTCGTGCATCCATTCTGCCATCGCAACGGAGGGCCAAGTCCAATGGAGTCAAGGAAGCAGGCAGTATCAGCTTGGCGGTCGACCGAGGAGCTAGGCGACGAGATGAGCCACGTGTACCGCGTTACTTACCAGCCTATACACCAGATGTGTCGCATCTTGTTGTCTAGTCCCAGTATCTATAGGTATTCAGTCAGTTACGTCCCAGCGTAGACAGTCTCCAAATTAGATACTTATTTAAGAATGAACTAGTTATACATATAGGTTCATGTTGACTGAAGTCAGTTAGTAAGTACTAACGAAGTAAACAATGTGGCCAAATCATAACTCCACTATCTTACATAATAAATTTAACATTTACGCCGTATCTACCGTTCAAACTTTATCCTATGAAGGTTAAATTCGATTTTAATAGGAGAGTAGAAACGAATTGATGATTAAAATTTGGTAACTTTTTAAAGTAAAGTAAATATAAAACTCCGGAATAGCTGTGACTCATTCAAAACGGCTTAATTTTACAAATAACTTTACCTAACTTTGTATTACATGTTAAGCGGTCCCTAGACGATCATGCGGCATGACATGCGTTACGTGCTGTCGTGCATGCATGACCGTTTAAATCATTTAATTGCATTGATTGATGCGAATGACATGCTAACTACGTGCATGACATGCATACTACGTGCTGGCAGTTGATTGACAATTCCTTTTATTTTTATATTTATTTATTTATGAATCTGCCTTTGACAAAGGCATTTCCATTCGAGCGCAGAAGACCTCTTCACTGTACTATCTATATCGATTGAATAAAATTATTATACCAAGCGAATTGTCATGCCGCATGGTAGACTCTCAAAAGGTCCTTGATGCAGCATGATGATTCAGCATGTCATGCGGCATGACAATTCGCTTGGTATAATAATTTTATTCAATCGATATAGATAGTACAGTGAAGAGGTCTTCTGCGCTCGAATGGAAATGCCTTTGTCAAAGGCAGATTCATAAATAAATAAATATATGATTGATTTAGAATGATTTAGAATGATTTAGAATATATTTAGTATATGAAATGGTACTAATTAATTATTCAATATCTAAAGATATTTGGGAATAAAAGAAGTATGTTATACTATACCATATACATAATATATATGTGTATAAAATATCTATTCTGTTTTATACTCTTTACTTATGTTTTAATAGATGTTGATTTCTTAAATAAGTAGGTACTTGTGAACTGTTTTGATTATGAAATGCTTATATTTAACAAATTCGACTAATTAGTATTAAATATTGATGTTACATATTACATAATAAATATATACTAAATTGCCATAGTATCTAGTTTATTAATATTCCTCATATATGTACATATAGTGCGGTCAAAGTAGACAGTCAAGCTTGCAAAAATTCGCATACTTACATATAGCTGAAAATTGGCAGATACGAATGTCAGGAACGCCATTTTAGACGAATTGTGAAAGTCCTCATCGATCCTTTGTTCAAATTTTTTTATCTAAGGTCAAAGTTCGCAAATATGGGGTTTTTGAATTTTTCAGCTACACAGTAAGTTTTATCATAAAATAGGTCAGATAAAAATTGTATAAGTAGGTACTTATACCATTAAATTATTTTTTATACTTCTTCCCTAAGAACTACCATATCTGAGCTATAGCGATTCAAAAAGTTGTGTTCTACTTATTAGCAGCAGTTCCCGCGCGGCTTCGATCTAGCCGGAACAGACAGACAGACAAAAATTAAAAAAACTGAAATTTGATGAAATCTAAGGTTTAAATGGCCTTATCTTTTGATTGCGTTGACTTAGAAGCTTGATTTTTTTACAGCTTCAAGAGACCGCAGACTTGTGTATTTAGTATTAATTTCAACTTGATGCGTCCACGGGTTCCTGAGAAAAAGAGTCTCGACAGACGGACAACAAAGTGATAAGGGTTTTTTTTTTCCCTTGTGAGTAACGGAACCCTAAAAAGTGGTAAACTTTTCTTCTCAATTCAGGAATTTCAATAGGAAAAAATAATTGCCGGCTAGGATAGGTATTCAACTTTAAAATCCTGCATATTGGAATATTTTTAAAATGAGAGACGATTTTCAACACATCTATATATTTACATTACAAGGATTTTAACAGTGCTATATGGGCATTATACATTGTACGTTAGAAGAACTATAATGTTCTTAATGTTCACTGTCAAAAGCAAGCCGAAATGTTATATTGCCAGGATAAAACACAAGTAGGAATGTCTTGGGGAGCTGCAAGGTTGAAGCGCGACACCACACTGCGCCCAGCCAAATCTTTGCATCGATTTAAGTGAACATAGCATGGGATGCTGCCGTCGCGCCCCAACCTTACAGCTAACAATGATTCCTTTAATTGATAACTGTAGACGAAAAATACTAATTCAAAACATTCAATAACGACTTTCATAATATTAAGATTATTAAATATAAATATTTCACATAGAAACAATTGAATCTACCATTGCAAAGTGTTCTTGTGCTTTAATAATACTGTAATGGACAAAAGTTGGTGTTGCGTCCTATATGCTTAACAGTATCAACTGTAGATTATCAGCATGACCTAGTAAATGGTAACATCTTAATTAAACCGCTTCCAAATCCTATAAACTACCTTCTAAAATACATATAACATCGTGCTATGTGAATGAATTGTTATAATAAAACATTTTATGTTCAATATATAGACGACGAAGAGATATTAGCAGGCGAAACTAATGCACAGTTAGGATAGAAGCACCTCTATGTATACAACAATAACCAGAAATCAGAAATTTACATGATATTGACATAATTAGTTTATACATTTTCTGGCGACTTTACGGGATCATTCATCAATATACATTCTAAACAGCGATAAAATTGTACGCATTATTACGACATAATTAATTAGGCAAAGTAAAACACTTATTATAATATTATTTTAGTTCTACAAATTATGAACTGTTTAAAAATAAGTTGTTAGTAGTAACAAGTGTGTATTTTAAGATCACCGCTAAAAGTCTAGTCGGTGAATTTACGGTTAGGGTTGCGCCCGAACAGAGCGGTACGGATCTCCGGCAACAGCTGCGCAGCTATTAACTCCAGCCGAGACTCCAGGGTGTTGGAGATCTGTACGGAACAAAAAATTATTTTATACTTTAGTTTTAATGTTTTCTGTACATTTTAACATGTTGAAGACAAAATATCTGCCATATAATATATTGGTTATTTAAATACATGTCATGTCAATTTTTTTATCTCATCAAGTTACTAGGAAATTACTTTCATTTTCACTTCAATCATCACCCGTCAGCCGTCTGCCGTTGGATTAAGGCGAGAAGACTAGGGAGGGATATTATGGAGTTCCGTAACCGAAACTATAGGATATCCGAAACCATAACCAATGTAAGTTTTGAAAAATTTCGGATAAGGGCAGTGTCTAAATAAGACATCTTATTATTTTTGTTTTAAGTGCCTACTACTACCTCGGCCATTTCTGGTCTTTTATAGAGCACTCTTGCTTTGTGCATGTGCATAATGTGCATGATGCAATACCAGGTTAATACTTTGGTACCGCATTAGTGGGTCACACAAGCATTCAAGACATCTTACGACAGGTTTTTATTCTTTCTATATGGTTGAATTATTGTATGATGTTGTTCTTGCTTATTATAACTTAGTTTTTGCATTTTTGAGTTGATAACTAAAAATTAGTAGCTATAATAATCACTTATAAGCATAGGTCGGAATAGGTAGAACTATTTAGGATTAATTAACTCAAATGCTTGTGTTAATATGGACATGAGTTCGAGATTTCGATATTCTCAAATTACTAAGACATTTTTTTCGGAATTTAAAAATTATTACGTGGCCCACGTGTTGGGACATTATGCCATGTCATCCGAGAATAAGTAACCAGCACTGTAGACTAGAAAAATTTGTAGCGAGTTTGTTTTCAACCGACAAAAAAAAGGAGGTTCTCAATTCCACCGTATATATATATATAGATATTTTATTTTTGTTCAGCCCTCTCTCCGTTATTTATGAACCGATTTTGATTATTCTTTTTTTGTTAGATAGGGTATACCTCAAGGGTGGTCCCATGTCAAGGAAATGCGGATCTCATGATGGGATCCTGATAAAATTGAGAGAAACCCTTGAAAATTGTAGGAACGAATAGTGTTTTTGTTTACTTTTCATTACTCTATCAGGTATTTACGTTAAGAAATCATCACATCATGTAGCTGAGCTGATGATGAAAAAAAATCATCAAATAAAAATCTTTTTAACATAAAATTAAACCGACGAAAAGAACTAAAAACAAAGAACAAACAAACAAACTAAATTTTTATAATCTTATTTTGAGTTGGCGCCAAATAATAAAATGATTAACTATACCTACGTAGTTAGTAGTCAGGTATTTCGCATTGGGATAGATGTTTATTCACAGTGCTACTCACCGAAGCTCAAAACAATGCCATGAATTTTATAATAGAAAACTGAATTTTATATAACATACAACAAAACAAAAATAAAATACATTTGATACATTTTAGTACATTTTCTTTAAACTTTAAAGACTCATCTAGTAATCATTACTATAATAATTAAGTAACTTAAAAAAATACTGTTATTATACGGGAAGGCATGTCCATGTTAGGACTTTTTTTTTAAATTAAATCGTCTAAATTATAGATTTTTCGGCGATTTTTTCTTTTTACTTTATATTATGATGAAAGTGCATAAAATCATTGTACCTATTCGGACCATTGCTTATAAGGATATTTTTAGTGATTTTACTGCCAAATGATAACCTACAAATAAAATAAAATCATCACCTATGTTTTTTCCTATTACAATTCCTTCAAAATCAAATATATATACATCTATCAGTACCATCCCTGATAACAATCACCATAAAAGACTATGACTTAGCTGCATACTAAAATAGTGTTTCTTTTAATTACTTACGAATTGTAGCTATGCAATGGAACTCAGGATAAGGCATAAATAGTAAAAATTTAACATGTCCAATGACCATGCAACAGTGAAATGATAGAATAAATTGAAACAAGTGCTACCTTAATGCGTCCCCTGGCAGCAATGAGTTCAATTCCACCACATGTGTCAGGTGAAAGGTAGTTGTCAGTATCAACCTTCAGAACAGTATCCTTCTTTATCTTTTCTTTGTAATCTGCCTGCGCCTTGCTTAGCACTGACTCCACCAAGCTCTTATCTTCTTGACGTACACGAAGGGTCACTGTAGGCTCCATAAGCTGGAATAATTTGATAGCTATGTACATTTGTCTGAATTACCTTTCACGGGCCTGATGATGTCACCAGTGGCATCTGGCATGTGCCAGTGCATATAAATACTTGCAGAAAAGTTCCAGAGGGAGTAGTCAGGGGCACAGTACCAGGATTCATATAAATAAAGAACAGTGATAATTGATTAGTTTACATACGAACCTGGAAGAGAGCCTGTACAATGAGTGTGGTGAGCAGTTCTCCATACATTTTGGAATCTTTGGGCACCTCAGCCAGGCGCTTTCTTGCCTCATCTAATAGGTTACGTACATGGTCTTCACGTACTTTTAGTACCTTCAGACGAGCCTGGTTCAGCATGTTCGATGATTGACTGTTTAAACGAAATATATTGTGAGAAGACTATATATTCTTTACAAATTGATGAGATGGACAGGTTAACTGCTGATTATGATATTGTAGTATGATGATTTCTTTTTGTAAGCATTTATTGCTACAGTTAGCTTGAAACATTAGATGTATTGCCTTATACATTGCTCATTCGAAAATAAATCTCTCTTTTTTTTACTTTATACTACATGATAATTAACAGAAGGAAATATTTCTGGCACTACTCACAATACTACATATTGTTTTTGAAGATGTTAAATTGTAATACAGTGTGATCTTTTACTGTTTTTAATTTAGCATGTTAAAATGTACAATAATCTTAAAAGATAATGCCTGCAATGTTAAAAGGACTTATAATTATTGTTTATCCTTCAGATTGTTTTTTCTTTGACAATGATACATAGCTGGTTTACATTCTAAACTACTCCACTGGACATAAGATGGATGGCAAGGACAATATTCAGGTATTTTTTAATAAAAACCATGGTAGAAAACAGTTGAGCTGTTGTCCCCCTCCCCATAGAGTGCTGGTGATATTACTCCACCATAGATACTTAATACCACAATATGAACACTAACCCTAAGTCCTTTTTTTCTACTTGTTTTAGAAACACCCTCTAATCACAGTTATATGAGTAATATTTATATCATTAGATCAAATAAACTCTAGTGAATTCCTTTCTCAAATAAATGAAATACAGCTCATTGATTTTGATCTAAAGACTCAATTCACAAAAGAACACAAACACATAGCATTCAGAATCCCATATTAGATTAAAGTTACCCAAATTTCACTTGTGATTTGCAACTTATGTACATATATACTGAAACTTGAATAACAACTTTTGTTCTATCCCTGTCTAAATTTATTTCTTTTATGGTTATGCTTCGGTATAAATGTATTATTTATTTTGAATGAAATCTTGTATCTTAGTTAAATTTTTTTTTCTAGGTTTAATAATTAAAATTAGGTTTAGTTTTATAGTACTGGTTATTAAAAACTATTTTTATAAATAACTAGTAGTGGGTAATTTAAGTTTTCAATTACAAGTATGTGCTGTTAAATCACATGATCACATGTGTTATCAATTTCGTATAAATATGGAAACTTTTTGCTCATTCCATGTAAAAGCAATCCCAGTATTGGGTATAATGCCTTTGCAAATACTGTATCGTCATTTAAGTAATTTCAATTTCATATGTACTGTGGACATAAAAACTATTGTAGCACTTCATTCTTTCTATTTGAGGATATTATTATAATAGATATATTGATATGGATAAAGTTAAAGATAATACTACTTTTAACACATCAATTATATGGAAATGTTGAGTTTTATAGAAATGTATGAGATTTCATACAAGGACCTACATCTTTTTTTGGAGTTCAACTTGTTTTTCCTTCTTTTCGTAATATTCCATGATCTTGAGGCGCTGCTGCTGCACAAGACGACCCTTTTCAATGTTGAACTCCTCCTCGGCCTTAGCATCGATTTCTTCGGCTTTTTCATTAGCCTCTTGTTCGATGAAGGCCATCATGTGCTTGATCTAGTGACAAAAAAACGGAATATCTCAGTGTAAAAGGCATTTTTCAAACCTGAAATATAATTGTTGCCCTTCGGCAGATTTACGAGTTATTCGGAACACTTTCTTCAAGTTCCTCATTTCGGATCAATTAATCTGACAAATCCATGTCGACAGATCTACGCTGCTTTTTGCGGTATTGCGAATTTCATATACGCACCTGCTTTTGAACATCTGCGTCGCTGAGCGCCATGGCTGTTGGTTAATATTTAGCACCACTAACACGAAAAACAACCGATAAAGAGCCAGAAAATCAAAAACTGGCTTGAAGAAGTAAGTTAACGCCTACCAGACGTGCTCCTTCATTGAACAATCATATGATCCCGGTGTTGCCAAGAATATCTTACATAGACAATTTTATCGATTTATTCTTCCTAATTCGATTCTTATAAGATTTTAGATACACAAATTGATCCTTATTATTTATCTCACAAGCAGGTATAGCTAGTAATAACCAAAAACATAGATTAGTAACCAATGCATTTAATTATCTAGTTTTATATTTTTTTAATAAACAGAAAAACCTTCACCGATCATCTTAGAATTCTTACTATAAAGTTGGCTTAATGTTTCAAAATAGTTGTATGGGATTTTATTAACTTTTCAATAATATTGAATGGTCAAGAAAATAAAAAAGTAATTAATTTTGTTATTAACACTTAACGACCTAAAATATAAAAAAATTAAATAATCGAATCGAAAAATCCAAAAAACGTGACTGAAGACTAAATTGATAATCATAGACAACTAGAACTATGACACATTTTTATTTCGTTCTAAACTCAGAGTAAAGTCTTTTATCATTTTTTTTTATGGCAGTAAAATTGAGTGTTGGCTGCAAAAATCAAACTAAATACCACTTAATAAAGATTAGTTTGATCATACATATTCATATATTATTGTAGTTAAAAAATTTCATTAAAAAAATAACTTAAATAAATATTTCATTGTTATTTGACTTTCGTAAAAAGACATTTTCAATTAATAAATAAGTTACATGACCAAAAATTATTGTAGCTTTCCGTCCGCTTTCAGCAATATGGCCGCCAGTTGTTTAGGGTAATGTGGCGTTCGACAAAACTGAGTGAAATTGTTAAAATATTTATAAGTGACGTAAAGATGTATAAAGTTTTCAACGTTTTATAGCAGTGTTTCCCGCAAAGACGGTCTCGAGCATCTTTTCAGTTCGTCTTAAAATTTTTGAATGCATATAAATCGTAATCTAAATTGGACAGACAACAAACTTTTGTTTATTTCATTGGAGTGGATTTATTTGTTTCTACAGGGAATATTTGATTATGAACCATTCATACTGATACTGAAATAGTGGAACAAGGACTGACGTTGACACATTAGGTAAATATTTAGAATTTATGAAGAATTGTGTAAACCAATAACGGGTCGCCATTGTTTGACAGGAGACGAATAACCAAGTAAAAAGCCCGATTTACGTATGATACCTACTTCATTTGTTGTTATTAGCAAACGTTATCTCGTATTTCCTATCTTTACACTGTATACCTCGATGTGTATGTATGTTTTTCGTATAGCCTCTTTTAATAAATACCTTTTATATCAGAACTGATAGTTCTAGCAAACATAGTTTTCCCGTAAGGTATTGTATATTTCGTCGAAAACATATAATTTAAGCACTTTATATTTCTAGTAACATAAGTTAGACAGGTACATTCTTTGTGGGTATATTTTAAAATTCCTTACATGGTAAATGGACATGTAACTTTCAGTTGTTTTCAGATTACTTACCCCTAAGTTCTTGTTGAATTTGTACTGTACCAACACCTTTACTGTTTCCTATAGGCTTACTTAGAGCAAGTAAATGCCTTGCCTAGCTGAATGCAATACACTCATGTCAGGTCAAGATATTGGAAAGTTGATCTTGAAGTATCAAGTTGGAAGACTTTTGAAAAACACTTTATTTAGCTCTCTGTATGAAATGTTAGTATTTATGTAGATGTATATACAATTTGACCCATTTATCATCTTAGTGTTCTTGCTATACGGACCAGCTAAGTGAGACTGAGTTTTGCAAACAAAATATTAGTTTCTTCTCCTAAATTGTAATAGTGTTCTATAAATAATTTAAAATCATATTATGTATAATCAACATCATTATATTATTTAAAAAAATGTTATTGAAACATTAATCTCTAAAAAATCACTTTATTAAATTCATTACTTTGTCCTTCTAGAAGAGGTATAATCATGTAATAATATAAAGCCAAACAATATAAGACAGTTCATGAAAATAAATTTATAATGCATAAATGTTACAAAATAAATAACTTCATTATTGAAATCATATTACAAATTATAGTTATGGTGTCATAAGTCATTTTAGGTGTAATCAAGAGGTAAGTGTTATAAAATTATTGCAGGTTATGGCAAACTTGAATTTTCAACAAGCACCTAGAAGCCTAGCGAGTGGCGGTGTGGGTAGTCGTGTCAGCTCAGGGCTGGTGGGCGGCGTGTCGGGCCATGTGACGCCAACGTTTGGAGGCGCACTGTCGCCAGGCCGGAGCACTACTGTCATGCCAGGGGGTGCTCCACCCTCCATGGCATCTCGTTCAACACTTTTCGGCCAGCGAGCATTTGCTGACCGTAGAGTACCCATGCCAAACACATTAACGCAACCTAATTCAAATTCCATGGTAAGATATAAAACATGACACTTTTTTAAAATAACCATGTAAAGTTTTTATTTTTGATGTGGGTAGATTCATATGATTTTCTATTATTTTCTTACCTCCATTGTAAGTGTCAGTATTCTTCCTTCTTTTTCTCTGTTACTAGTACTTTTTAATAATTAGACACAACTATTGTGTGTGCTTGCCCTTTTTATTGATAATTTACACAATGTTCCATCAGGTTGGTTTCTTTATTTCTTTTTTATTCAGTGAACGTGAATGATGTGTGAGTGAACATAAAAGTGACAAAAAACTATATTTTCAATAAAATGCTATTATATTTTCAAGAGTCAAATTGACTTTTCAACCCTTCTAATACAGGATTCGTCAACTATAGAACAAATTCTTAAGTATTAGTGTAGAGAAATCTTAATTAGTTTTGTTAAGCAAACATTTGTGAAATGAAAGAATAGTCTGGCTTACCTATTACGGAAAATACATAAAAATATGCTTTAAATTACCTATGGGCTTAAAAAGTAAAGAAAAGGATAGTATTATTACTAAAATGCTATTACAGTATAAATGACTACTTAAATGGTAAAGTCTAAACTTTAAACTTATTACTGTTAGAAAACTAAGTAGCTGCTTTTCCTGCCACCTACTTTTGCATGCCTGACAGGGTCCATAATTGTCACCACACCAAGCTTTTAAGACCTTTTGTAACATTATGGAGTGCAATAAAAATTGCAATTGAGTTTATTAGAAACAGCATATCCAAATCCTTGCAGTTGCTTTATTAAATTTGCTAAAAAGCATATGTATTAAATTAATGAAGGGGAATATAATTTCCATGTATCCCTTTTTAACCTATAGATAAATGTATCAAAAGTAAAAATAATGTAATACTTTGAATAAACTTCTGTGTCAATATTTCTTTACAAATGCATAAGATTTGATCGACTATTGTAAGTATTGCATTGATATATTATATTGGTTGTCAACAGTCGAGTATGGGCAACCTGTCCCGATTCAACCCAGGCAGTAATTACCATTCAGTCTTCGGCGAGGGTGGTGACACATCAACGCCTCCGCTGCTGGACCTTAGCGAGTTCCCGTCGCTTACGGCACGTGGGGCAGGTGACCAGGCTCCCGCTGCTGCACCACCACCACCCGGCTCTAAACCTTACGGTCAGACCACTTCTTAGTTACACTTAAGCAGTCATTTTAAATTTCTGTAGTAGATTGACTCATAGAATGTTGTTGCAAGCAGTGGGTATGGTGAAGCAGCCTACATCAGAGCAGTCGGAGTTTACGATGTCTTCAGAGGACTTCCCGGCGCTTCCTGGCACATCGAGCAGTGGAGGGGCGGCGCCTCAGCCACCTCCAGGCCCCGCGCCTCCGCCGCCCGATTTTGCCAATCACAACGCCGACAAGCCTAGGAAAGGCATACAGACCTCACCTGATGGTAAATATTAATTTGTTTTTAGAGAATATAAAATCCCACAAAGGTCTCATGATTTTGATTGTTGATATTTGTATATTCTGTCTTATTTATCCATCCATGCATGTTACATGAAACTACATAATCTTGTTATATTATGAAATTATTTTAGATAATAATGATCTGAACTACACCTGACATGTAATTTTTTTGTCCCTAAAGTTGTCAGTCAAGGAGCACATACGGAATTCTATGGTGTGTATTTTATTCTTAGGATGGACATATATTAAAGTGGCTTCAGTATTGTGCATGTTTGTTGAAGCCTTTTTAATATAATGTCCAGATATTCCATTGAAGTATTTATTTTGTATCACAGCAGTCAATTAATGGTGTTGTATTTTTAGGTAAAGTAACGAATATACCAGAGACGATGATACCAAATCAGTTTGGTATTGTGGGACTGTTAACATTTATCCGAGCAGCAGAGTCGGATCCCAGTTTAGTTTCATTGGCATTAGGGCAGGATCTGACTGCGCTTGGACTGAATCTAAATTCCCCTGACAACCTTTATCTCACTTTTGCTGGACCCTGGGCGGACACGCCTTGCAGGTGAACTATAAAATAAATTATGTATGAACCGACTAAAGAAACGCAAATAATAATCTCTCTTTATACTCGAACAGAGTAAAACCGACAGTGGAATTTAAACCCCACTACATCACATAACTATAGCTTACCTTATTATCTTGTTTAAACTTATGCATGTAAAGTTTTATCACGTAAATATATTAACTCTATAAGACAATACTGATCTTAAATTTATTCTGAGCTGCCTCATATGTAGATACAAACTTGATAAAGTAATCAAAGGAGATTGCCCATCTCCCATACATTGTTGGGTCCAAATCATGATGAACCGTTACAAGTTCCAAACTTGTGTCTATAGCTAGGTAAAAATATGAACTTTAGACTGCCATAGTTTCAGCTTTGATTGACAATTCCATAATCAAGAAATATGACCTCAAATCTATGGTAGGTTGTTGTTTGCAAAATATTTTTTGCATGCACCATTGAATCCAGATATCATTGGATGACTGATAACAGCACCTGAACTAAACTCTTTCACTTATATGAGCAGCGAACGGTAGTTTACACCACTAAGGAGGCAAATAAGCTAAAGCGTGGGCCTATACCTACAAAAGTTGAACAAACACCTACAGTTCAGTACATTGTAACAATTTCTCATGTGTATATCTTTTAGTTTACAGGAAGGTATATGATACCTAGGTAAATAGGTTAGGTTACATAAAAAAGCATTTATTTTTTATTAATTATGCTTATGTAAAATAAAAATCATGCACAATTGGAATGGAATCTAGGAAGTGTGCAGGGGGTGAAATATTTTCTTGGTGCCTAGCCTAACTCGAGTACCATATACTTGTCATTATATGAGCGCAACAACTTATTGTACGCCTTCCCACGATACAGTTACAATAATATTGTATTATTGCTTGCCTTCCAGTTAGAGAGCTATCTACTAAAATATACACAAAATAGGTTTTCTGCTAGTGTGTCTCGAGTGAATTCTGCCTAGATTTCCTAGATTGACATTTCTACTTTGACACTGTGACGTTTCTCTAAGGACTGACACTTGACAAAAATACAAATATTTTTATTTACCAACTGTAAATTAAAGTTATTCCTTTTGTTTTTGAATTGATATAATTTTTTTTCTACTGATTGTTTTTTCTGTAACGTGTGGGCCCAAAAGTGGGCTATCTCCTTTGAATTAAACAAAGACCTATTGTATATATGTTATTAATTTGTTAATTGATTTGCTTTCTTATACGTTACCTGTTTATTGTTATATAGTTTTCCAAATCATTTACATGATATAGTATTATTACAGAAAATGTGTTCATTTCAGACCACAAGATATGGATTATCACGTGCCTCCTGAATATTTAATTAATGGTTCTATTAGAGAAAAACTTGCGCCTCTGCGATTGAGTCGATATAAGGAAGATCTCTTATTTTATTTGTTCTACTGTTTCGTGGGTGACGTGCTGCAAATTGCAGCTGCAGCCGAACTGTAAGTTAACACAATATAAAGTATTATACATTCAGGAAGTTACTTTTCACAATATTTGATATGCTTGTCCTATAAAATATACCTGTACATACTGTTATGATATTTTAGGGTGCTCCCTCACTGGGAGCATTCGTCTGTAATGTAACATTTATGATTCGATTTTGATTTTGAGCATTACTTAGAAAAACAGAAGAAAACGACGAAACACACGCGGTTTTCCAAGCTGTATCAAAATATTACAGATTGTATAATTACAGGTTGCGCACTGTAATGCTTGGTTGTCCTCCCTAACTGATGTAATGATCGGTTTTCCTCCGTCACTGATGTAATTCTCGGATCTGTAACGTTACATTACCGACGAATGCTCCCAGTGAGAGAGCACCTTTATACAAAACAAACTTACCATATGGAATGTAAACCAAAAGAAAGAAATGAAGCAACATGCTTCATACCTTTCTTTATGTATATGTACCAACTTACATCTGCCGATATTTTTTTTTTAAACATTTACAAATATAAATAAAAAACTATACAGGTACCACAGCAATACTGATGAAATTGCTGTAGTATCACTTTTTCAAATTGTTAATTATTGTCATCTCAAATTCTAAGAATCATGTAAATAATATATTATTGAATTTGACGAGTTTTCTGTGTGAGTATCTATGAAAAGTCTCCAATTTCACATTAAAACATTCAAAATATTGCTACATGACAAACTTGCCCTGATTTTCTTATTTCAAAATCTCAGTGTCCACTGTTTTTTTTTTATGACTTGGCTTTGCACGGCTTGTGCATTTGCCATATGACCACTGTTTCATGTGATTTTAGTTATAATTGGATTGTAGTTTCTTTTTTTTTCTTTTTGAAAAGACAACTCTTGGAGTGTAGTATTTCATCTCTGTTTCCCTATTATAATTTTTTTATTGATTTTTTTTTTTTAATATTTCATAACTTGAAGCCATATTGGTGAAAAAAAAGGATTACCTTAAAAATGCGTGGGTTGAAATTATTATGGTATCATGTTGCAAATTAATTAACTTGAAGTGGAACATTTTCATGGTATGATAGTATCAATTACAAAGAGTAGTTTGGTATACATAACTCATTTTCGACAATATTGTGGGTTTGGTTCCTTTTCTTTAAACGATTTCCAACTACTGCACTTATATTACTGATATACAAACAACACCTGCAATAATCCCATGGAAAAATTTCAATGTTGTTTAAATTGAGGTTTTGGGAAAATGCAGTCGTATTTTCCCTCAAGTGGGGCAATGACTTTAAAATAAAACATACTCAACATCATAGGCCCTCCAAGTATGTGAAAGTATCCCAGTATCAAATAATTTTGTGATGAGCACGATAATTTGTTCTGTGTCTGGGTGTAATTTATCTATAATATGTATGTATTTAGAAATATATAAGTATGTTTATCAGCAGTCTGGTTACCATAGTACAGGCTCTGCCTAGTTTGGGATCAGACGGCCGTGTGTGAGATGTGTCGAGTTATTATTATCTCTTTTAGAACCAAATGTTGACTAAACACGTTGGAAATACTATCAACTTTACCGACATTAAACTCGCCGTTTGTGTCATAGAGTCCAGGACATATTACGTAAATAAAATTTGTAACACAATGCTTTGCCAGCTTTTTTCTTCTTTAAATTAGATAATGTTTTATTTTTGAAGTTATTGCTACTACTGAAAACTGAAATTAGTTTTCTAATTTAAGGATAGTAATTTGTCAAGAATTTGGTGCATTATTTTGAAGAGAATCTTTTATATGTATGAATGGTTTACAGTTACAATCGTGAATGGCGGTATCATATGGAGGAGAAGGTGTGGATCTCTCAAGCGCCAGGCATGCCGATGGTGGAAAAAACGTCAACGTACGAACGTGGCACATACTACTTTTTCGATGCGCACAACTGGCGTAAGGTACACATGATACATTTTTAGACTTATCTAAGGTACACATGATACATTTTTAGACTGAACTAAGGTACACATGATACATTTTTAGACTTAACTAAGGTACACATGATACATTTTTAGATTTATCTAAGGTACAATAAAAGCTACCTTCAGCTAGTTTGTACTTATTATATTTTTTTTGTGCATACATTCATTTCATTTAAACCATTTGCTACTAAACACTAACTTTAACATATTTTTTTAATAAATGGACTTATAACGGAGTTATGTTCGAACGAATTTACAAATTTAAAGTAACTAGCAACCCGCCCCGGCTTCGCACGGGTAGTAAAACATATATAAATTTTTTCCTACCTCTTCAACAATCATCGTCATATTTCAGCCATTTTACACAAAACATTAATGAATTAGACACCTAAAACTTCCTCGATGCATCACTCTGTACATTGGTGAAAACCGTATGAAAATCCGTTCGGTAGCTATTGAGTTTATCGCGAACAGACAGACAGACGCAGCGGGAGACTGTTTTATAATATGTAATGATGTACTGATTAGAAAAAATACCTAATGCTGCGAGGAACCAACCAGATAAAAAAATGCTTTATATTTTACTGAAAAGGGATCGTCCATTAATCACGTGATGTTTTTTAGCAACTTTTTGACCCCTCCCCCTCTACCCTGGTGAGGTTTTAGACTAACCCCACCCCCAAAATCACGTATTTTTTTAAGTACAAATTATCTTAAAAAGTTTTCAGAATACTATCTTTAAATACAGATATAATATAATGCTGGACAATTAAGCACTCTGAAATCGTTGCCTGGCAACGGCAAGTCACGGTCACGCACCGCTTTTCAGTTTAGAATTCGCGCGTTCAACGAAAAACTAAATACACGTGATATCTTACTAAATCCCCCCCCCCTCCCTCGGTGATATTTTCTGAACCCCTTTCGAGTCTCACGTGATTAATGGACGATCCCAACGACTATCGTATATTTATCAATAAATGTTTCCTCAGGTGGCGAAGGAATTCCACTTGGACTACAGCAAGCTGGAGGGGCGACCGCAACTACCGCCGCATGTGCTCACGTAGCGTACCCGCTGTGTCCTCTCTCATACACCTATTGTAGTTTTGTTATATAAAAAGTACAAGTTTAAAAAAAGATAACACTCGTTTTCATTTCTGCTAGTTTTTCGAATATCTGGCATTACGAGTGATTTGTATGTAACACGTGACGTCAATGACCATTTATGTGTCTCGACTCAAAACTTCCCGGCTACAGCCAGTTTCGAGTTACACCGCGAACCCTTATTATTTTTTTTTTATATTAGGGTACCCACTCGGGTACTACTTCACCGAGCACTCGGTGTAATGGTTTTGTCAGAATCGAACGGAGTAGAACCTCACGGTGTTCCGTCACGGGTGTCTATGGCCGGGGGCTCAGGTATAACCTAGGAAGGAACTTCCTGGACCCCCAACAGAATTGACTACTTGTCCACAAAGCAGGTAGTCTCGCAGTTGTGAATGGAAGCCGTGTCCCCCCCTTCAGTTTAAAAAAGCGCGCGCGGAAAACGTCGCGCCACCACCGCGGGCCTGTTTTCTTCTGCTTCGGCACCGACCACCTTCCCTCGATCCATTAAAATCCATTGTAAAGATCCATTGATGATTGATATATTTCCTTGATGGATCTTTTTACACTGTTTCAGGCCAGCGCTCATGGAGGCCGTAGGTCATTAGGTGCCCTACAGCGCCTGGTGCGTCCTCTGCGGGACGAGAGAGTGCTAGTCCTCTCCCGTAGATATGCGACCCTGATATGCTTGCGATTATGCTTCACTCTAATAAGCAATATCATCGCTTAAGCTCAACACAGCGGAAGTATTTTTTTGGGCCAAATATGTTCCGTACTTCAATTAATCTGGAATCGAAAAACAAGTTTGGAAATGTTTGACAAATCAAGCAACGATTTGAAAGAAAATAATATTTTAATTTGTATTTATACTAATATTATAAAGAAGTAAAGTATTGTGAGTTTGGATGATCCGATTTTGTAAATTCTTTTAGTATTTATCAAGGAAGGCTATAAAACATCACGCTACGACCAATAGGAGCATCAATGAAAAATGTTGCAAAAACGCAGACGAAGTTGCGAGGGTCAGTCAGCTAGTACTGAATAAACCTAACTTTTAACAGTTCGATACAAAACTAAAAAAAATTTGATCTAAAGAGATTCTAAATTAAATTGGCAATTTATTACTGTTTGTTTAATCAAATGAAGTAAATTAAAATTAGCTGTTTTAGAACTTAAGCGACTATATCCCTTTTCTTCCCTACCTTTCCCTCTCAATGTACTCTCAATTTGCTCATCTAACCCAAAGTGCCTGGTTATCGGCAATAGGACCAGATTATAGTTGGCAAAATGTGAGTGTTTAATTAATACGCCTCTGCGTACCCCGTCGAAATACAAGCGCGAGTGTATGTATGTATGTATGTATGTGCCAGTAACAGCAGGTTCGTGTCCCGCTCAGCAAATATTTGTATGCGAGAATGCCTATTTTGGTTTGGAATGCTTATGTATATATTTACTGCACGGATGGCGCAACGGTTTAAGTGGTCGCCTCGCCACTACGCCGCGCTGAGTGTTGTAGGTTCAAATCCCATACGGGGCAAAAAATTTGTGTGATCCACAAATAGTTGTCTCGAGTTTGGGTGCTTTGTGTCCGTTGTTTAAATGTTTGTGAAACCCCCAGCGACATATTCCTAATGCGGAAGTTGTCCAAAAAAAAAGTGCATTCTAGAAGCTATAGATACTTAGTTTGGGTTCAGATAGAGCTGTGTCATATGTCCCAGAATAATATTACTTCATTTCCAATGCAAATTTTGTAGGCGATTCTTCGTTCTTTTTCTTTCGGGTCATTGTTTGCAACAACAAAAATGTTCAATTAATTTATCTTAAAATAAACTGAAATATAGGATTTTAGGCCAAATACGAATGATGAATTATATTTCTGTACAACAATGACGCAGAAAAATTGAGGTATAAAAATATTCACCCTCCAATCGTAGTAGCCAAGCTTCTAACTCTATAACTTCACAAACTCTACGCCTTAGTCAAAATATGTGGTCTGGCCGTTTCGCTACCGTCACATGGGCGTAAGGTGAAACATTTATTCACTGTTCATTACTTTTCTATAAACATTCCTCATTGTATAAACAATAGTTCTTGTAGTAACGAAACGGCCATGTAGAGTTTGTGTAGTTAGGGCTTGTAGAGTTAGAAGCTTGGCTCTACATGAGATCTGATAACTTTTTGACAGTGCAAGCCATATAGTCTCGTCTTGGCAACATTTTACATGAAAATGTCTTTGGTGGGATTTCACTTTTTGTAAGTTGCTTATGACCAGTGGCGGATTTACACATTTGCCGCCTGTAGGCGTAGGTAGTTACATTTTGTCGCCCCCTACCTTCTCTTCGATTCGATAGGCAATTCACAATGATATTCATTACAACTTTTTGAAGTAAAACTTCTTTACGCACGCTTGATTTGGGGAGTAAGCTGGTGAATGAGTTACGAAAAGAGTGATCGGGCGAGGTGAACGGAAGAAGCTGGTGAATTTGTTACGAAAGTGTGATCGGGCGAGGCAAACGGAAGTTGAGAGGGAGATATAAGTTAGTGAAGATAGAAAGAGAGAGAGAGTTACGTTTCGTATATTACTGTAGGGGCAAGAGAGAGAGGTGCGAGCACAAATTTTCTCTCCCTCTTTCTCTCATAGCCAGTTACGATTCGTAGTATGAAGTTTTATTTCAGTCGTGTGGTCACAAGGCACACTCGTTTTTTTATCAATGATTTGATTGTTGTGTGTGATGATTTGTGCACTAATTACACCTTTTTTCCATAAATAGTATGATTGTGAACTAGGGGATCGATGTCTCGGTTTCTAGATTTTTTTTATATCCCAACGATTTACCTAAGATCTTTTGAAGTCAAAACTTCTTTAGCGGCGTTGTGCACTTTTGTGGATGGGTAAAAATGTTAAACTCGCGTCAGGACATGTGACCCACATCGAAAATTCGTAAGACGGAGCCGAGTTTCTTGTATTTAAAAAAATATAACATTCGAAATTCAAACATTTATGAGCCGCCAGGAGCGCAAAACTTTCAGTGTACCCTATGTATACATTTAGATGTGTTATTACCTACTTTTTATTTTTAGCATAATTATTTATATCCTATCCAGGTGCATATCCAAGGTATTTAGCCGAGTCTGAGTGTGGTATTTGTTCTCCTAACTCCCCGTTGGTAATTGTTTAGCTAAGATAGATTGTTTTTTTATGGTACCTATATTTCTAAGCTAATACAAGCTCAATCATGTACTACTGTTAAGGTGGGGGGTTATGCCTTAATACTACTTACACATGTACATTCAATAAACGTTCAATCCATCAGCCTATTGCAGTCCACTGCTCTCCTAACGTACGCCAAAGCACCCGGTTCTCCGCTTTTCGCATCCCATCTATCCCAGTTAGTTACCTTTCTCAGTTTGCCCGTCCATCTGGCTGGGGGGCAGCGTCCCACCTTCCGTTTACCAGTTCGCGATCTCAACTCTGGAACCCGTGTGCCCTAACAACCATGCTAGGCCACTTCAGCATGCTTATTCTGCAAACTATGTCGGTAACTTTGGTTATTTGTCGGATGACCTCATTACGAATTTTATCCTTCAAAGAAACTCCAAGCATAGCTCGCTTCGCAGCCCGCTGCGCGACTTTAAAAAGCTTGTTGACTAGACTCATTGCCATACAGTGCCGAGACGTGGGCACTAACAACCCCACCGCCAATCTCAGCACCGTATGGCAAGAGAGGTAGGACGCACTGGTTTTACAAAGACCTTCGTTTTGAGGAATTGCTACAAGGGTGATGAGAAAACTCAACGTAGTTTTGCAATTGCTGCCCGTCCTAACAGGATCCTTCTGGTGATTTCTTCCCGAAGTTGTCTCTACCGAACTGGATAACGTGGTCAACGTAGACATATTCCTATACAAATTCGAGCGTCAACCCTTCGAAGTCAATCGGTCTGGGTGCGACTTGTTTATGAACATAACTAAGTTTAGGACTTAGGACAAACTTAGTTTTTTCCAAATTTATACCAAGGTCGAGATGCTCCATTTAGGCCTTGGCAGCCTATAGTGAGTGAGTGTATGTACATGTGTGAGTGCCAGTTTTTACATTTTTCGTCCAGCTGTCCCAGCGACTCTGCTATTAGAACGATGTCACCGGCAAACCGAAGATATACTCTACATTTATATTGATTCCCCGTCTAGTCCGATCTAGTACCTTGAAGACGTCCTCAAGGGCTTTGGTGAATAGTTTGGAGAAAACATTCCCTTGTACAACTATACCTCTTCGTCGTCGTCATCCTATGGTCTTGGAGCTGTACGGTCATCGTGTTGGTGTCATATAAGCTTTTCAACACCTCGATAAATCGCCAGTCAACACGACGTCATTGCAGAGTATTCAGAATTGCCCAGGTCTTGATGGAGTCGAAAGCTTTCTCGTAGATCACAAAAGCCGTATACAGCGGCTGAAAATACTACTCGGTCTTTTGCACAATGTATCGTGGCTTTTTGGAAACCCGACTTGTTACGGTGGCTAGTATTCGTCGAGTTATCTCGCGAGACGGTTTTTCAGACTTTCGAATACGACTTGTAGATATGGTTCAGGAGTAAGATGGGTCTATAGTTTTTCAACAAGATGTCTCCTTTTGTGAACAAAAGTACCTACGGCAGGTTAACACCTAGGTGTTAAACTTTGTTAGAGGACGGTTATTATTGTTTTAAGTGTCTAGTGCTACCTCGACCATTTTTGGTCTTTTGTAACGCACTTTTGCTTTGTAGTTCACTGCTCAGACTTATAGCTTCGAGAAACCTCCAGATCTTATCAGTAGTGATTGTTTGTTTGTACGCCGCATTAGTGGGCCACAAAAGCATAGAATATGCATTGCAGTTTCTTCTGCCTCTCGACAAAATCTGCATATTGTGTTCTCGCCCAACTTTAGGTTGAACATATGTTTGTTCAGTTAGCAGGGTCCGGTGGCGATAGAGGAGCTCAGGTTTTGTACTTTTTGAGCTCAAAAAGTTCTTTTGATACTTTGTTATCATAGCGCTTTCGAGTGTCTTACACCAGTCGCGGTCTTCCATCTCTTAATTGCCATTGATATGTATTGGGCGTTTTGAATTGCATCTGGCCTACCTTTAGGAGCTCAATAGTAATTCCATCATCCCCAGGAGATCGGTTATTCTTTAGCTGCTTGAGAGCTGCCTCTATCTCGCTGTGGATAATTTCAGGTATGTCCTGCCTGTAATGGCGTGTTAATGGGGCCCTGTGGTCATCATCACTGAGTCTCGTTGGTTCTATCATCCGTGATTCGTACATCTGTTCATAAAACTTCTCGATTTCGTCGAGAATCTGGCCATGCACTTTCGTTGACTGCCGTTCTTAGTTTTGAGTTTCGACAATTGGGGCCTCCCCACGTGCTGAGCGAACACTTTTAACCCCCTGTTGCAGTCTCTATTGTGTGAATATTGAAACTTCGGTGGTCGCGTCATAACAGTTTTTTAGGCTCTCATGTCCGAAGTTGACGGCTGAGTAGTAGCTGTAGGCTGAGTAGCGCATTTACGTGAGAAAGCAATGCTTCGGCACGTATGGGCCGGCTCGACCGGAGTGATGACAGCCTCACAGAAAACCGGCAGTGAAGCAATGCTTGCATTGCTTTTTGCCGAGTGAATGAGATTACCGGAGGCCCAAACCCTTACCTCTGCCCCCCCTCCCACTCTTCCCCTACTCCCACCTTAAAGACCGGCAACGCACTTGTGACTCTTGAGTTGCAGGTGCCCATGGGCAGCGTTAGTCATTTACCATCAGGTGACCCGTTTGCTAGTTTGCCCAATAGACCAGAAAAAACAAAAAAAAAGGGTTCGAGTCTTGGGAGAGAATTTGGACTGTTGGTGTTTGCGTTTCCCGGGAAACAGCTTTCGAGACTTAAACATAAAAAAAATATTTTTATTGCGTTTAAAAAATGTATATTTAATTATCTGGTAACAATCCGCCTGATGACGATGAAATTAAATTAAATTAAATTATTAAAGTTGTTGGCTTAAGGTAGATCTTAGATAACTTTTCAATCGTTTTAAGTTAGAAAATCTTCTCTCACCCGAATTGTGTTGCCAGACAGTTTAGAGAATAGTCGTGTCTTTGCGCTTCGCTTGGCTTGTCTTGGCGGGATCACTACCGTGCCTCCAGATTATAGTAAAAAATTGTTTTTATTGTTCTATGGGTGAGGTAAAGAAAGGAGGAATCAATTACCTATTACAATTAAAACAGAATTATGGCGATTTAAGATATATTTGTAAATCTCATGTCGGTAAAATTTTATGTTTATGTATGACATGTGAAAAAATATAAATCAGCAGCACTAGTAGTACCATTAATTTATTGCAGTAAGGCATAAGGATTATAATCACGTTACATTGACACTCAACTAAAACTGTCACTTCATAAACTTTTGAAACAAGTAACATTCTCTGCTCTAGATAACCACTAATACGAATTTTGAAATTAAACAAAATAATTCTTATACTATGGTTGTGTTGATAATTCGCCAATTTTGTGGTTCTAGCAAGTAAATCTGGAGCTTTATGTCTAAATGTGGTGACATTCAGTACTGTCCTTGATCAGTCCACATCATCAATGCTGACTGTTGGTTTTGGAGCAGATTCGGGGGTCCGAGAGCTCTCACCCGCACTTTCCTTCATTGTGGGCTCATCATCATTCTTACCAGGGACCCATAGTCCTGCATCTACACACTTCTTCATATAGTATATGGCTTCTTGTTCTGGCATTTTGGCAATTGTTGCCTGTAGCAATGGAACATCTTGGGCATCAAAGCATTTCTTCAGCTCCTGTAATTTGTAATAAGTAACAACTTAGATATTGTCTATCAGAGGCAGAACTGGAATATCTCTGACATGAAAAAGACTGACGAAAAAGACTGAAGAAAAAAACTGCCTCGAGATATCCATCTCAGGCAGTTTTTTTATTAGGGGATCCTACCTAAACAGGCTGCCCTGGTTGCCCACAAAAAACAGCAGTACAGCAGCCTCATTTATTAAAGTAGATTGCTGAAATACTATCTATAGACTATAAAACTACTACTATATTGTAGGATTTAATCACAATTGCAACCTGACCAAGACAAAGCAATCACAAGTTTAAATCCGCTACTACCTTAAAACTGCTATTGCATAAACCATTGTATGATAAATAGAAGTTGTCATTATAGATATGCAACTAAATAGATGCAGCTCATAATCAAATATTAGCAAAATGTATTTGTATTTGAGCATTAAGTATGTTTATTCATGTATATCAATGAAACAATTTTTTATTTAGATAAACAGTGTTCCCATCAATACTCTAAGATATCTGAGTTTAGTCTAGTGAAAACAGAAATCATCAGACCACTTGTTATTAACAAAATGAACAGTTTTCTTTAACAATCTCATACACCTGTCAAGACAAAAGACATAAATTTAAAGGAATTAATACTGACTCATTACAGAGCCGAAACATGGACACCCACCGTTGGACTGGTCCACAAGTTTAAAGTCGGTCAGCGTGCGATGTTCAGTGTTTCTCTCGTCGATAAAATTCGAAATGAAGTTATTTGGCAGAAAACTATAGTAACCAACATCGCACAGAAAATCAGTATGCTGAAGTGGAAGTGGGCTGGTCATGTCCCCAGGTGGATTGATGGTAGTTGGAGCCGACACGTGCTAGAGTGGCACGATGGACCGACGACTTGAAGAAGGTGGCTGGCAGCAATGGATGCAGATTGCCCAAGGCTTGGATAGTTTGCGCTCCTTGGGAGAGGCTTTTGTCCAGCAGTCAATGACGGTAGGCTGATGATTGAATAATGTTACATAATATTATAGTTACTTACATCAGGTAGTTCTTCATATACTTCTACAGGGTCCAGTCCACCAGGTCCAAGTCGGGCCTTCTTATCTTCTTCTTCCTGTTCTTTGATGGCTTCCTCAATCTTCTCTGCTGCACGTTTTTTGATTCTGGCCTTGAACTGCTTTAGCTCGTCATCAAATGAGTCTTTGTAGGTCTTCTCAGCAATTTGAATTCTGTAAAGTTTAAAGAAACGTTTAGATATATATTATTAATAATTTTTTTTCAGATTATTCATAAAAAAACTTGATCATGTTGGATGTATTTTAACCACGTTAAAAAATTTATTTCTCTACATTTATTTTCATTATTTGTTTGTTATAGGAGATATGGTACCCACTTTAAAAAAAAATCATGTTTTTTTTCCTATTATAGTTCAAGAGCTATGAAAAAATCAAGTTTCTTGAACGGGGGCCCACTTTAATTTTTATTATTTATTGATATAGTGGCAACAGAAATACACGCTCTGTGAAAATTTCAAGTGTCCACCTATTACGGTACTTGAGATACAGTCAAGGCTGAAGGCAAGACAGCGAAGGCTTAATAATAGAGTTCCGATGGCACCCTACGAATACAGTACCCTAAAGATAAGTTTCAGTTTAAAACACATCGCGTTACGATAATTCTTTGGCCATGGCACTAGTGGTATCCTAGATCACAGAAGAAAAAGGTTGAAAATCACAACTTTATTATTATATTGGTTTCCACTGCAAAATTCAATGCCTCGTTTTGCTTTTGAAGTGTTTGCAACTTATCTTGAAGAACTGGGAAAGTGCCGATATGAATTTAGGGAAGCAAATAATATAGCAATAAAAGTGTCAACAACTTCAATGCGCCTAAATCATGATAAATAAGTATAACTAATTAAGTTTTTTATTGAAATCAGTTCACATATGTAATATACCTACACACAAAACAAAATTCAGTTGAACAGAGAAGTCGAAGAAGTTTTAAAGTCTGTTAGAAATGGCCCATCAGCCTTGCATTTAATTAGTGATTTGAAGAATTTGATTTTGAATGATTAAATAGTGATATGAAGGGCTAGCACACGAATTGGTCAATGGCAATGACACCAATTGATTGGCTGTGGTGGCTTTTTCAGACTGATTGGTGTGGTAAGAACCTATGATCAACGAAAACTGATCCATTCTATCATTGATTGATGTTTGTGGTGGCACACTAAGGGAGGCACGATGAATATGCCATGAGCCTCAGATAGTCTAGGTACACCACTGCTCATGACATAAGTTATTTTTATTCTTGTAATAATTTTAACATTATGCCCATTTTATTCACATATATTAATTATAGTAGAGTATAGTACAGTGGAGTCCTCAATACAGTAAAGTTCTATCTATCTATCACTTGACATTATTGTATTAAAAACTAGAAGTATCAAGTTAGAGCATATTTACTTTGAGAAGAATGATCCAACACAAGCTCTCGGATCGACATCAAGTTGCTTGGATAGCTCCAATATATACTGCATGCAGATGGTCTGATGAGCAACATGAGCCATCAATTCATGTTTCTGAAAAAAAAAACAGGCAGTTGTTAGTCAAACTCATGGTTTATGATTGTCATATAATTTTATAGTGGACTAGGACTGGTTACAAGACAAATTTTATTGATTACTAGCTTTATCACGAACAGTGCTCTCTTTGGGATGAAAGGTACCCTACATTACTTCTGTATACTTAACAAGATGTATGCAAAATTTAATGATGATTAGTTGAGCGAGTAATTAAAGTGTGAAAGTGTGACTAATAAATAAACAAACAAACCCACATTTACATTTACAATTTTAGTTAGGACCACATTGGTATTTGATAGCAACATTTAAAAATATTAACTATTGCAGTACCTGTACTGATATTATATACAACCTCATTCATGACAACTCATTTTTTTAATGAGCCAAAGGCACTGAAATAGGTTGCTACAATTCAAAGAATAACTTTTTATATCAAAATTCATAGTAAATGTTTGCTTGAAATTTCTTGTATATTACATTTTGAAACCTCAAAGACCTTATTTCTACATAGGTACTGAGAATTTGACTTATATATTAACTTAAACTAAATAGGAATCATAACATAATTTTGTTAGCCTATTTCTGACAACAAACCAATTTTTTCAATATTATAATTGAAGAAGCATAGGTACCATCATTATTAGGAAGTAATGCAATTTTTTGTAAGTAAACTACACATATTGTTTTAACAGTACCAACCAAAATTATTAGACTTAAGTGTACATTGATGACTGATGACAAGATACTAACCCCTTCCATTTCCAAGTTTATGCACCAAATGACAAGATAGTTTGCAGTTTCTTCAGAGACCAATTCATTATGTTCTTGCAGTAACTGTCGCGAGTCGTCGTACCGACGCAACATGCCGAACTTTTTTAATAAACTCTCATTCTTCTTAATAAACTTCTTCATCCTTGCCTCTTTTTCCTCCTCAGTCAGGTTTTCATCCCTAGGCCTAGGAGGCTTCGTGTTTATAATCGTTTTAGTAAAGCCTGGTTCACTAATTGTATCAACATTCCATGGTGTTTGTTTGTCTTTCTTCTTGAGATCATCCTCTTTCTGTAGCAATGCTTTTTCTTCTTTTTCAAGTTCGATTAAAGTTTTCTTTAGCGATTCAAGTTCAGGACCATTGGCTTCGGCGATCTTTTTTTTGGACTCGTTTATCCGTCTTATGTTCTCATTTTTTTTTCGAGTATGTTCTTCTTTTTCCCGACGTCGCTCCTCCATGCGTTCCATACGAGCTTGGTGTCGCCAACGAAACAGTGAAGGTGTATCAATGTTGGGATGAGTTTCATCTTCATCGTCTGATATCTACAAAGGAATGTCGGTTACGAGATGATATAAACAATGGTTACGTTTTCGGGCAACTTATTACCTATTGACAAGGTAGCTACTTACTTCTATATCCTTCCACTTGCTGTAGTCAACCATTTTTAGAGCTTTTCCAGTACGCACAATTCAACAATAATTATTGAACAGCAGATATAAACAGTCACAGTTGAACGTTTGCTGCTCTTCTAGAACACGAATCCATAAAAATCGGGAAAATTCTGTCAAGTTTTTAATACAGAGGAGCTATGAATTAGGGTTGCCCGATCTGAATCGATCTTTCAGAAGATCGATTCAATGCTTTACGATCCACCGATTTTTTGAATCGATTCAACGGGATGCGATCTTCGCTCAGATCGAATTGTTTGCCTCTAAGATCGTAATGAAAAAATCGTATCAACTAAAACCTAAACATCAACGGAAACGTACCATACGAACTACAACAAAGTAAGATTACATACCTACGTACACATTGAAAAGGATTAGTTTCGAGTTACATCAATCAAATATCAAAAGCGATAATGTGTGAAATATGAAAATCATTAAATGACATCACCGATTTACTTTTTTGCGTTTGCCCAACGAAGATAAAAACATTTGGAAGTTTCATAGCCAGTTAGTTTCCCAATCCAATCAAAATATTCCAAAAGAGGGACTGGATGACATTTTAAAACAGTACCTGAGGGAACCATTGCTAGTAAGCAATAAGCTAGTGGTCCAATAAGCTATTGGGTCTGCTTGTCTAGTAAGACAAGCAGACCCAATAGCTTATTGGACCACCAGGACTGCTATCTGGCCAGATTTAAGCTGTTTGGCATTAAGGTATCTGACAATTGTTGCAACGTCGGTTCCCTCAGAACGCCTGTTTTCTCTAGCTGAAAATACTTTGACAGATAGCCGTAATAGGCTAGATCCAGTGCGTCTATCTAAATTATTATTTTTGAAAAGTCTTAATGTACGTAGTTGGAATTTGAAATGAGTTTTGTAAAACATGTTTTCAAAAATAGTAATTAAGAGAGACTCAATGGACAACCTGTTATGGCTTTCTGTCAAAGTATTTGTTTTTGAGTATTTAAGGGATTTGAATCCACGGCCGACAATGTCTGGGGTACACTTTCTATTAGAAATGGTATATTAAGTGATAATAATCAATTTTGCATGCATACTGTATTTTTTAATTATTTTTATAAAATTACTATACGATTATCCAAAATCGAAAAAGATTGATTCAATACAATACGATTTAAATCGTGAACCGATTCAAGAGGTTACGATCCATTACGATCCAGAAGATCGATTCAAAGCAAAAAATCGGACATCCCTACTATGAATATGTTAAATACAGATAATAAGACCTTAACGTCATAATGTAATGTTGCCAGATGCGGTTGTAAACAATGCATAAGGCCTCGTTCGCACTAAAGTTAAAAAAGCAACGCGATTTGCAATTGCAGTTCGACATTGGCGCTTTTGGAATGTTCTCGTTATCGTTAGTTCATATGAGTGCCTTAAAATCATTTGTATTTCAATTTTCAGCAATTATTAGCAAGTGTCATAAAACAGCGAAAAAATGAAGTGAAACCGTTCTGGATGCATCTTCTAATACCCGGTTCCTATAATGAAGAAACGATTCATTTTACTTACGGACGGTAAAATTTCCCAGGCATCATTCTTCAGGGATTTATTTGCATATTATGGCAATGATTTTGCATATAACAAAGGTCGAAATTCAATATGTATAATCAAAATTTCAGGATCTCTAAACCACGAAATCTCGAAAAATGAATGTGCCTGCGCGATCCTGCGATACGATATACACAACCAAACACCAAGAGCGTGCGCCGCGGTGCATTTTTTTACCTCTCGTCGGAACCACAGCAAGAAATGCTATTTGATACATGTGTAATATAAGGTCCTTTATTTCTACTTTTGGCACGCCTGTCCACCGGGCCTCAAGAAGTTCCTACGCGACCTGGTTGCGGATCAAGAGGATACCAGGTAGTCCTGGCCACCAACACCTAGCCCTCTTAGGCTTCGCTACGCCGCGGAGGTAGCCCTTACGGGCGAGGCAAGCGATGCCGCAGATCATCTCTTTTAACTAATCTCCGATTCAGCCGGCTTTTTATCAATGCGAGCACCTATGGCTACTGGGCCCGAAGTAGGCGTATCGTGGGCAACCACAACAGCAACCAAACACTCTAGAGGTCGGCGCAGGGGTGTGGAGACTCACCGGACTGTTTCACCGAAAAATTAAATTTGAAAATTTAAACTTATAATAAAACTGTAACAGGTCCAATTCTGTACATGATGGTCGAAATGTGTATTTAGTTGTAATTCATTAACACGTAGTAAGATTGCAATCATTCTTTTTTGTTGGAAAGAAGGTACTTTGAAGATTGTCACGTAATCTTTTTTCTTCTATATTTAAATGTATAATAAATTTGTAGATGTGTTTGATTGTGCACATATCACGTAAAAGTACAAAATAAGGAAGTTTTAACGCTCAAGTAGGTATTGTATATAATTCGGTGTAGCATTAAGTATTTGATTTATCGCAATCGGTTCTCTCTATCCATAGAAAAAAGAATTTAAAATGTTCAAGAAAAGTGTAACGCGCAACACACAACGACATCTATTGGCCCCAAGTAATACTAACTGTAAAAATATTACTTTAAGTGGTCATTTTATTTTTAATATTTATTATTAGCATATAATACTTGAAGGAGGAGTTAACATTTTTAATATAAACATATAGGTAAATATTTGTAGTGCAATATTCATCGATAAATTAATAGTTAATAATACAATCTACATATACTTATTATATTATTATTATATTTCCAAAAAAATGTGGAAGTGTTCTACTGAACTTTACACTGAACTCATTTCATCTATTTTTGCATTTGTGTCTGTTCGTCTGTTTGGTTGTGCTCGCAACACTTAAAAAGTACAAAACAAACGTTTAAACCTTTTCTGTAAAAATATTGTACGTAGTTCACTCTATCCATATCCAATTCCAGAAAAAAATTCGTTCAATGTTGACTGCATTGTAATCATATCGATAGGTACATTCCGTTATTGGCCCAAGTAATATTAACGAATACACGTAATTGTTTTTAAATATTCCTTTATTTTGTAAAAAAAAACTAATAATAAATAAAACAAATATCTTTACAATATAAACGAAAAAACTATTAAATTTAATACTTTCTGAAAGTGCACATAGCCTACAAAGTATGAGTGCTTTATAATGTTTATGTTACCTATGTTTTCTCTAAGCGATTACAAAAATTATTTGTGTACGGTTACAAAATAATAAATTCGTTCCATTATGGTCGATTTTCCATCGAAGGATAGCCTATAGGAACACCGAGCGCGGTGGCTTTTCTGTGGTGATTGTGGACACAGCAGGAGTTTTTTTCGTTCTTTGGTTAACCCAGAGTAATTGGTAGGCGGTTTTTGGCTATGCCAACGAGCTATTTTGCCCCTTTGCAGCCACCAAGCAGCACAGCAATAAATTCAGAATGACTTCACAATTTCCGTTATTGTAAGGAATATACATTTACAAATACGGTTATAGAACAAGAAGACCACACACACTATCTTCAATAAAATTAAATCTAAGCTGAAATATTAACAAAAGCCGGTGAAGGTTTTTTAAATATCCACGCCATTGATTTTTCTTTTGGCTACATAAGTGTGAAATCATATGTTACACTGTGACTAAATAAAGTTCAAAACCAAACATTTATTTGTTGCGGGGGTGAACCTTAGTATTGGCTGGGAGTAACCTGTTAGGCATACCGAGGGGGCCCATAGTTTCTAGGAAGTGGCACTGACTGACTACAGCGAGAGTCTACCAATTGGTAGGACGAATTGAGGCGTTAGGTCGTCACAGTTGTTCTGCGATGAAAACACCTCGCGCAAGGAGGTTACGGAGTGGATCCGGTAGGAAAACTTACAGGCGGAACCGCGACACTCGCGCTCACTGCCAACGGCCGCGGGTGGATGAGACGGGTTGCATGTTCTTTAACCGCAATAAGAGTCTCCATTGGGGCAAAACGTCGCAGTACCGACGGTCCACTTATTTCAGGAGCTATAAGGCCGGAGCCTATTATAAGCGACATATTGCTGTTTTCCGACATAAACCACCGACCGACCGAAACATAACGAAGTCGCGGGCATAGCTAGTTGACCAATAAATCTAATATTTCGTATGTAAGAGGCCTGGCATGAGTGAAACTATAGGTATTTAATATCAAGGATGTTAATGCAATGTCCAGATCTTTCAGAAAATGTCTGCAAAAAAAATAAAAAAACAAAATCATTGAAATTGACATGAAAATTCATTATGCATTGTTTAGAAATGTGCATCTACACTAGGGAAAGCATTTTCCAAAGAAAATCATTTTTTTTTTTAACTTTTTTTTTCAAGTAAATCAATTATTTTTCAGCTACACATAACGCTCCTAAAATTTGACTATATCTTTCTGTAACACCTGTGTTATATAAGTTACTTATTCGGCGTGTTCGAGGACTGTGAAAAGGTTCTAAAGTTCCACAGTAATGATAGTTGAGGCAGATGACATGATTGCAAGCCACGTCAGACATGGGACAACTGATCTGCTTCGCTTACGCTTACATACATATTATAAAGTGTTTAACATTTTTGTTGTTGTTGGGTTACTGTGTGCAATAATATGCGCACTTCTTGATCTAGAATATATTTCACATACATACGTACATATTAGTCCCTACACGTCTTAAATTTATTTTTTTATCCCTCGGGACCCTTACTTTTTTCTAGATAAAATACCCTATGTCTTTTGTGTCTATTGTACACCGGACAACGTGTAAGTATGTGAAATTTCATAATAATCGATTAAATAGTTAAGGCGTGAAAGCGAAACAAAGTAATAAACAGACAAACCCACTTTCGCATTTTTATGATTAGGTTAGGTGATACACCATATTATCATATTCATATTTCCATATTTTAAATAGGAAATATTTTTGGCCATGGCCCATGTTTTTGATGATTTTAAATAAAGAACTTTCGACCACAAAACAAATTGATATTGTTCCATAAATTGATAGAAATTCAGTGGACTGCAAAGGGAAAACGGCGTCATGGTTATAGCGCTGCTATGCTAAACTATTGCAAAATTAAGTAAAACTTAAAATATATTCAAAAATTTAGGAGACATTCAAGTGATGAGGACCGTAAAGGGATCCTTCGTACTGTTAGGACATGATCATTTATCGTAGCAGTGCGGGTGCGAATCCCAAGACATTCCATCCGCAAGTAAAATTATGTTAGCCCTACAGATTGGATGAAACGGAATTACGTCGACACGAGGAAAAAAGAAAACACTCGTACGCATAGTAAGTTTCCTTTTTTAATCATTTGCTACAACAAATGATTTCCTATAGACTTGTTCAGCAACTATCAAAACTGGGTGTTATATTGATAAAGTGAATTAAGAAATGAAATTAATGTTTCTTTATTTTCTTGGCAAGAGTGGTGAGAATAGTAGTCATAACTGTAGTGGATGCAGTCATAGATTCGGTCGTAGCTCTGGTGATGTTGTACGAATCGTCATCATTTTGCCTGCCTGCCTGGTCCTGGCTCTCATCTGGTATACTGATCTGGAACTGCAGCAACACTACCAGATATGTGACCATGGTCGCCAGCAGCTACAACGAAAACTAAGTAAGTAGGTATTTTGAATTTGTTTTTTTTTTGCATATGTTTACTTTGTATACTATGTACTATTAATATTTTATTTTATTTCTATTTAGATAACTCCTAATGCAATTAATACATTAGCGTAGCTAGAAAGTGATCAGCTCGAATGCAGTTGAACTCCCTTGTTTAGTAAAAGCGTACCTGGTCTAAGTATTTAATTTTTACTAATCCACTAACGTACCAACTGGTGTTCTTGGAAGTCATTAAGGGAGGCCTATGTCTAGTAAGTGTGTAAGTGCCTAACTACTTCTTGGAACGGTGCTGGCTTTGCACTCGCTGGGCTGCTTTGGTAGGGGACTTAAAGTGTTGCACTACACTGTTAGTCCAAACAGTTGCTTGTTTGACTAGTAATTTGCCTTTCCCCTGGGGATGAGGAAGTTTATTTAGCTGATCCAGCTTATCTCTAGTATAGTATATAGTAGAATTATTCTTAGCTTCCTAGCTTAATTTAATTCTTAACTTGGTTATATTTCTCGTGTGTATTTTACGTTAAGTTTGAATTTCATTAACAAAAAAAGTCCAATACTTACATGGAGTCATGAAATTTCTATACGACGATAATTATAATCAAGAATCCATTTTAGAAAAGTCGATGAATCGATACTTGTGCCTATGTATTTGAGTACAGATTGATTATTTATAAATCTCCACAGAGAGTTACCAAAGGAAGGTGAAGGTGAAGAAAGGGACGGGCCTGTTGGTCTAGTGGCTAGTGACCCTGACTGCTGAGCCAGAGGTGGTGGGTTAGATTCCCACCCAGGACAAATATTTGTGTGATGGGCATGATAATATGATTAATGAGATCAGGAAAAAATCATATGAGTATGAAGGAAGACTTACACAGAACAGATTTTAAGCATTAATATAATTTGTTTTGTGTCTGGGTGTTATTGATCTGTAATATGTACGTATTTAGAAATATATAAGTATGTTTATCAGCAGTCTGGTTACCATAATACAGTCTCTGCTTAGTTTGGGATCAGACGGCCGTGTGTGACATGTGTCGAGTTATTATTATTATATTGGAATGTTCTATGGCCGCGGAAGATATTCGCCCTTAAATTCCGCGATGGTGTTAATCGTGTTTTGTAGGAGGACCAGTACCTCTTTTGGCTTGTTCCTAGCTACGCTAATGCGCCTACCTTATTGTTAGTTATACTCATGTCCGTGGACGGTAATAAGTTACAATATTGTGTGTTAGATACATAAAATATAATGATTTGTGAGATGATCTTAATTCGAAGGGCTAAATTGGTGTGTCAAGCCATTGGCGTCGTCAAGCCAATTCTGTCGGGGTGGTCGGTGGATAAATTTACACACATTACACATTAGTCTATAAGGATATACTCATATAACTATTACTAATCCTTCGTAATCTTTTAATAATAAATATACTTAGAACAAGCTAGCAAAGGAATACGCAAATAAAAGTTTTGTATGACACTACCGGACTTCTTCAGTAACAAGTGATAAATATACAGAGATACTGAGCTATCCGTCGTAATTGTATGACGGACTTATTTAATTAATTAACCAAAAAAACTATCAAGTTTTGCAAATAACTTTACTTACCGATTTAAACAGAGTTCTGTCAACATTGAAGAATCCCCCTAAACTAATTTGAGAAGGATTCATTTCAGTAGCTCTCAGAAACATGTTTACTTCGGTTTGGGCATCAGTGTTCATCCAGGATAATTCGACCATCAACAATTTCTTTTGAAAGTTTGTTCGTACCTATATTTCAAAAGAAAAATCGATAACTTATTACATTATAGTTATAGAAATAAAATTATCAATTATTCTAATTTAATAAGCCGGAGCTTTTTCATACAAGGCATACATAAATAACAATACTCACATTATGAGAAGCGTAGTGAGCCTCATCACAGATGAAAAACAACAGAAAGATACTGCAGAATGCTGTCAGAGCGAGACCGATATCCTTTATTCCAAATCCTTCAGATATCTGGCTCAAGAGTCCGTAGATGGACAGGGTTATGATAAGGAAAAGATACAGATTGACAAAAGTGAAGGTATAGCAATTAGCAATACCTGTATCGCGAGAGAGTTTACTCAAACGAAGCCAAAGAGCACGATATTCAGCAACTTTACTTGCAGGACCAATATGGCGAAGAGCCTAGAAGAGACAAATAGATGAGAAGTCTACCTTTTAAGGACTACGAATAAGAACCGAAACATAAAACTATGATGTAACACATCGCATTGTTGAAATCTGTAAGCTCGCATCGTGACACGCCAGCAAACGTTTTGAGGGCGATTTCATTAATTTAAAAAAAACCTTTCAGTACGGTTGTAGATCGTCAAAGATATGGTCATCGAAACCATGGCAGTGAGACGCCTTGTCGCATAAAATCGGATCACAGCGATTCGCGTCCAAGCTACAAATTCGCTCTGCGTTAATTCGCAGTTTTGTGATCTAACCATACATACAGTTTTTTGTGTAGAATGTCAAGTGTATAAAGGTCTTCGTAGCACCTGTGGTAATTAAAATGTTGAATACTAACCTGTTGGAAATCTTCTGCTAAGATGTTAGCACAGATGCTCAGAATCTCACAAAGTAGATACCAGTAGCCACCGAGCATGTAAGTTAAAATCTCCAAGAATACATACGGCACAAGTTGCATAATCTTGAAATGCACCATAGTTACATGAGTCACGATTACCGTAGATGTTGACAAGATAGGAATGATAATTGCGATGAGCAATGCCTTCTTGTACAGTTTTACGGGCAGAGAACGGCCTGATAACTGTTTATAAATGACCTGCAAGTTTAAAAGGACTTTTATCATTGAGTTGGCCATTTTACCATAACATTGAAAGACGAAAAGACATGAAGGCTTTTTAAGTAATTGCTGGCTATAAAAGCTACTTTCAGCTTTTTCCTGCAACGCAACATGTACTTTTTGAGAGCTGCTGCTGTAATGTAGTAAGAACTCTTAATAAGTACACGTTTATTATTACTCTACCATTGCACGTTTTATCATTATGACGCTCATATGACATTACTCTTACTTTGGAGTGTTACAGAAATAAAATATCTACTTCTTGCCGAGTTTAAAAATGTTTGTGTAAATGATGGCCATACCTCAAAATCAACCCAGCCGTTTAGAACTTCTGCAATTTTGCGAGTCTCGTACCACAATACCGGGACTGTTATCATCGGAAATAAGTAAACGGTAAATAGATATTCAATAACGGCTTCCTCGAACTTTCCCTCCGCAGTTCGTA
Organism: Euplagia quadripunctaria; assembly: GCA_963859945.1. Taxonomy (NCBI): domain Eukaryota; kingdom Metazoa; phylum Arthropoda; class Insecta; order Lepidoptera; family Erebidae; genus Euplagia; species Euplagia quadripunctaria. Next base: position 9,103,432 of record OY982580.1, read on the forward strand.
AAATTTGGACTTTGTGGAGAGACAAGTACAACACGTAGCTGATCAAGGAGCAGTATACTACAAGAGAATACAACATGGAAGGAGACGCAATTTGGAATTCATTTACTTCAGCAGTAGGTCTTGTAATTGGCAGGACACCCATTACTCTCAGTGTAGTAAATACTGGCTTTATATTTTCATAGATTATGTCATTGGAAAACTTCACGTTTATGAGGTTATTTCTCATTGGGGCTACTGCATTTGCTGAGATATGCTTTGCTGGGGTCCGAACTGGAGTAACATCGAGAAAAATAATTTTGTTTTTTGGCTGTTTATCTATTTGAACCGGAAAACCGTTGGGTATTGGTACAGTTGTAGGAAATAAGCTGTTTCTGGTATAGTACGCCATTTCGGAAAATGACTTCACTCTAAGACTGTTTTGAAGACTGAGGTATTTTATACTGAGTGCGACTGAATTTTTTCGTCAAAGGAAACCTACAAAGTAATCAAGGGCGTTACTGCATATTTTAAAGTTTGACAGGTTAATTGATGCTACGTGAGCTTACGTCGTGTAAGTTGCCCTTGCGTTAAATTTTCATGTTTACTTAACCTTGAGTGAGACCTTTATTAGATTACACATGAGTTCGTTGTTTGACGACACGTCATCCTTCACTTGCATGTTATTGCATATATAAAGAGGGTAACTGCGCGCTTGCGAGTTAATTTATTGGCTGTAATTAGGCTTCTGAAATTACATAGTTAGTAGGGTAAAACCATTGATTTTTATGAAAAAACTTATTGTTATAGCTTTAACAATACTTACTGTGCACATAAAAAAAATACACAAAACAGTATAAGACCACCTAATCTCCTCCCAAGGGTGTCGTAAAAGGAGACTAAGGGACTTGGCTGTTTAACATATGGAATTGGTGTGTGGCAGTGGCAAATACAAATCGGTGGGACAATTAGACCGGGCGGGTACCACCATATAGTTTCGAAAAACCCTCCAAGTAATCCGATTTCGGTTGGATTGCGTTTAGGGTTCAGCAACTGCACAGTCAGGGTTGAAGTGGCAGTATTGGTAATAAGGTTGAGACCACTTGGGTACTGTTAGAGTCAAACGTGTATGGTGTGGGTCCATCCGCCGGATAGGGAGACCCGTAGAAACAGTGGTGCCGTTTGCATTACAATATGTCGGTACGAGTCACTTTAGGATCCTCCAACCATTGCCTAGTCTGCTCTAAAGTACCTTTTGTTGCTCCCCTTCGACCTGTGGAGATCCAATCCGCTGATGAGTACTGCCACAACCACTGCTTTGACGGTTGTGGCCTTTGATTATATACATGTCTAGATAGAGTAACTTTAGTTATTGTCAACTTTTCACTGTGTGCGTGTTTAGGGATGCCTGCTCTAAATTATTTACTTACCTTCTTGTTTTACGCCATAAGGAGATGAAGGGTAAATAAAACAATGATTTAAAAGAATATGAATTTATTACAAAACAAAAAAAAAATACAATGAGAAACTGTTTTTAAATAGAGGTGTAAGTGATTGAATTGTTAGAAACAAATGAAATGAAATGATCAGTCTAATTCAAATTACAAAGGTACCAATGTGAATTAGTGAAAATAAGTGATTAATTTTAATTGATAAGATGTATTTTTTAATAAAAGAATAATAATTTCAAGACTACTATTATTTTTCTTTTATTTGGTGTGCTGAATAGATCGAGACAGTATTTCTCCCCGGCCCACCGCCTACAACTTAAGGCGCATATGGAATACTGTTCTCATGTCTATGCAGGAGCACCCCAGTACCAGCTTCTCCCTTTTGACCGCATTCAACACGACACGCGAGCGAATCATCGATTGCCAGGATATTTCAGATCGGCTTGACCCTTGGCGTTGCGTAGAGATGTAGCTTCAATCTGCATTCTCTATCGCATGTATCATGGGGAGTGCTCCGAGGAATTGTTCGGACTTATACCGGCCGCAACGTTTCGCCAACGTTCAACGCGACAAAACTTTCATCCCCATCACCTGGATAATTGGCAATCCACCACTCTGCGGTTCTCCAGAAATTTTTTGCCTCGCACAACCAATCTCTGGAACAAATTGTCGCCTGCGGTATTTCCGGACCGATATGACCTTCAAACCTTCAAGAAAAAAGTCTACTCCCATCTCAAAGGCCGGTAACGCACTTGTGACTCTTGAGTTGCAGGTGCCCATGGGCGGCGGTAGTCATTTACCTTTACCATCAGGTGATCCATCTGCTCGTTTGCCCCCTATACCATAAAAAAAAGAAATTTAAAATAAAACGCAAGCTATATAAACGAGCATATTATAAAATTAACTATACTTAAGCCAAATTGGATAATAATATAGAATCTTTGTAAACAAACCATATTGGATAACAAACAAGTCATCATATTTAGGGTTGTCATAATTAAAATCTAACGATCTGCGGAAAACGGCGGGGAAGAACTGGAAGAGGAGAGCTGACGATCGAGCTCAGTGGCTTCCATTAGGAGAGGCTATGGCCAGTACTGGATGATGAAAGGCTGATGATGATGATTATGATAATAAAAATGCAGAAATATTGTAATTTTATCTTTATTTACTAGTTTTATTTTACGATTTTACTGTCATTGCGGTTGCAGGAACTTAATCTAACTGCCAAATACATAATATAAAAAAGACCTTAAAACAAGAATTAACAAATAAAAAATTGCAACTATACGACTTACAACCCTAAAACTCCTTCAATTTCGCAGATCAACAACAATTTGGTTATTTATAATGGATATACATGGGAAAATGCAAGTGACTCCACAATGAAATATTCAAAACAAGCTTTTCTGTCCTTTTGATTAATAATGGGTAGGTTTTATGAGTTTTATTTCCATAAATCAATAAAGAATCAGATACGTCGTAGTACTTGACGTCACAGAAAACGCGCTCTGAAATGGCAGCGTTTAAATAAAAATAAAAATATTATTAAAAACCAGACGGAACATGACTTGACTGACTAAAAAGCATAAAATTAATAAACCTTTTAAGTCTTGAGTATTGAGCTTATTTACATAAACTATCAAATTTTATATAAACTAATTTTGAGACGGCGCAAAACAACAAACTGATAAATTATCTAAATTTTATATGTACGTAGAAATGGAAAAGGCTCTACGTACGTAATAAATCATTTTATTATTAAGCACCGACTCACAATTAGTTTATATAAAATTTTATAGTTTATGTAAATAAATTCAATACTCAAGACTTAAAAGGTTTATTAATTTTTTGCTTCTTAATTATTTTCTTCGGTTAAATTTTTTGTTAAAAGTTTTTATTTTGTGAATTGAATTTTTGCCTCCGTTTTTCATAAAAGCGGATGGAATGGGTAAAGTTGAAGATTTTAAATCTTGCATATTTTGGATTTTTTTCATTCCGTTACCATACCGTTTCCAAAATTCATAAAAACTAACTTCTAAAACTTTTGAAGTTAGTTTTTATGGATTTTATCAGTAACTGAGTAAATAGTTCCAAAAAAAAAATTGTGAAATTTAAAATCTTTAACTTTACACATTTCACCCGCTTTTATAACAAACTTTTTTAATTACATGCTGGAATCATGCCCTTTCAGTAATTTAAGTGTTCCGTTGTCAGACACAACCCTGGATATTTTATCCGGTAATATAATTTGGATGGATGTACCAATGGATGTACCATTGGCTCATTTTTATTTTTACATTCAGACCTCAATTTATATATTAGGTCGTTCGGGTCAATACAGGTTACAATATATGTCAAAGGCCAGATTAATGACGAACAAGGCAGAAGGAGATTTTGCACCATATTAATTAGAATCAGGCAGATAAATTAGAAAACAGCAAAATGTACAATCAAATTTACTGAGAAATGACGGACAATAATGGAAATAATTACTTACAATTGTACTTTTTGGTTCAAATAAGGTACTCTTATATTAAATTGATTTATGACTTAAAACGTTGGCAAACGAACATTAAATACAAGTTGGTTGTTTTCAGTTTCTTGTGTATAATTTTTATTTTCCGTATACTTTTTTCTGTCTTGTCTGCAAGTTGTCTTGTTCTTCATTTGTTCTTCAAAATGATTCACCGATTTCCCTTAATTGTGGTTCTCTTAGTGCCAGCGGTGTGACCGACTAACTTGATTTTGAGCATTTACTATGTTGTAAAAACCAAGATGTTTCATGCCATGATCAAAAATAACAGCTTCATAAAAATAAACTCTAATAAGGTATTAGGTTCTTCAAGAAAAAAGTGTATAGGTAGGGAATTCGTATGGCCTTTACAAATTAATCTGGTCTTAAGAGTCAGATAAAACCAAATTAATGCGAGCCAGACAAATTAGGAATTTGAAGTAAAACAAATTTTACTCTTTTATTAATTAAATTTTGGAATAAAAGTTATAATTAATATGGGCAAGTTACCTCATTGGAGACTTTGGATTAGTTCGAACACGTAAGTAAGAATTTATATGAAAAAAATGTACAGTTCCAAATAAAGATAAATTTTGGGGCAATCGACTTTGGAAATATATTGACGCATCTTAACATGTCTAACTTGACAAAACCTCATGTCAAATTAACGATTCACATGATTTTGTGAATGAACATTGATATTTTCTTGCATCACCTTACACTCAGTCATCAAAATAATATTCGTTATTTGAAATCTCAACATATACATATAATCGTCATAACTTAAAAATGGCCACCTTGATAAATAGCAATTTTAGACATGTCAACATATTCACGCCGGCCACGGAAATAAGGTTAGATTAATTATGCAACTTACGTGACAAAACGCCAGATCACACCTTCGATCGATTTTTTTCACTAAATCAAACCGTGCGCAGGGACAATCTTTACGACAGGACGACAATGACTAACGGAGCCTATCACGAGTCCATGTTATACGATGGAAATGATGGAATACTTTGTGTGTATGTGCACCTTAAAGAGTCGGTTGATGAAATTGCGCCAGGTGAATTATTATTTTGGTTGGGGACATTTTTTAAAGTAGTGTTATTACGAAAGTGTACAATTATTTCTTATAAGTACATATTACAAAACAAAGTCCCCCGCCGCGTCTATCTGTCTGTTCGCGATAAACTCAAAAGCTACTGAACGGATTTTCATGCGGTTTTCACCAATAGATAGAGCGATTCATGAGGAAGCTTTAGGTGTATAATTTGTTAAGGTTTTGTGTAAATTGGTTAAAATATGATGACGATTGTTGAAGATGTCTCTGCTACCCGTGCGTAGCCGGGGCGGGTTGCTAGTTTAAATACTGAAGTACCAAGAACCGTGCATTTAAATATCACTGCGGCCTACTTGTGCTGGTATATTTCATCAATTTTATCGCTAAAGAGTAAATAATTTTACAAAAATCGGGTTGGGGACATACCAGACTAATTTGTCTGTTATCTATAAACTTAATTACTAATTGTTTTCATTAATGACAATTGGCTACAAAGGCCTTGATAGACATCAAAATTTACCATAAAACCTGAAATCCATTTTTAATTTAGAGAATATTTTGATATGTTCTTCAGTGAAAACACGCTTAAACTGTGTTCCAAAGAATGACTCATTTAGAATCGTTCAAAAGAATACAAAAAATATTTACTATTAATCGTTAAATTGAAGAAGGTTCGCAGGAGCAGTATACTTCTACTACATAGCTGTTTATTTATTGGTATTCTTATGGCAGTATAACCATAACAAGTTAGAAACGTAGAAGTTGCATTACACGCAGAACACTTATACAAAAGAAAATCCACCAGACCAGATCAGGAAAATAAAAAACCTGGTCAAGGGGTGCAAGTTGACCCTTACTCAGAGCGATGTGCATATTTTGTTCAATTAATGTTACAAAAGATTTTGTCGCAAGCAGTTCCTTTTGCTTTGCGCCGTCTGCAACACCTGGAGAATATTATCTGAGGCTGGTTAATGTAAGTATCTTTAAGATATTATTCACCGTTGGAACACAATATGTCTCATGCAGGTGATAACCCTAGGTGGGTATATGATTGTTTTAAATTCTGGTATCTCTTTGTAGGTATAATCAATTAATTAATTCAAGATATGTGGTAGTTAAATATATAGTATTACCTGCCTTCCCTCACGGTTCCGCTCGCGTGGATACAATTGATCTGCGTACCAAATAAATTTTATAGGAATCCTTTTTTGCAAACATATATTTATTTTTAGTGTTCTTTCTGACAAATGCCAAGTAGAGTAAGCAAGTTTAGTTCATAAACGAACATTATAAACCTATTGAACAGTGAGTAAGACTGTTGACAAGCCAAAGAATTTTTGAAACATACCAAATAGCTTCAGCTTCAAGCTTCAGAATTTTAAACTATCCTACAACAAAGTTCTGAAAATAGAGTGCCTATTTTCCAATCAACGTCTTGCAGTGTATCGCTAGGGCGCTATTAATTATATTATTTATCAAGCAAAACCTGGTAAATGAAGTGATTTTCCCATCAGTGTATCCGGGCCAATTTACCTAATCCTCGATTAACCCGGCTGGGATGCAGCTAAATTTGATTGTGAGCGGCTTAAGAAACCCCTGCGGCTAACGTTTCTTCGTGATTGCTCTCTAAGGACCAGTCCTATATCTTGAAGGTCTTATACAAACCGTCTACTATGTTTATTTGGGTAGCTTTATCTCGGATTACATGGACGCGGACTCTGAAATTGCGTTTATCATTCCCGTGGACGAAACGCTATAAATGATACGCGTGATTGTGTGAAATAAAAGTAAGATTAGTAGCCTAGCTATGAGATAACAGCTTCAATTAACGGCGTTATGATGAGAAATGCACTTAATAGGTGTATAAATCTTTAAAATTGAATCTAAACTGAATGAAAAATAAATAATCATTACACATTCGTCGTAGCGCATTCTTTGTTTTTTTTTTATTGGATGATGTAAAAAAATTTCGTTTGTCTTCCAGCTCACTTGGATGAAAGTGAAGATGAAGACAAAGATGGTACACGCCAGTGGTGTAACTATACGATCTGAGGCACGTGGCTAATTCATCGGATGGGGCACAATCCACTCTTGGGGCCTGGTGTGCTTAGGGCCATGGGCCCGTTGCATTTTGGCCGCTCTGCTACCCTATTGTTACGCCACTGGTACACGCCTATTCAAGAGAAACCTATTCAGTCTACTCTTGAACGTTCCAGGATAATAATTGTCTGGAAACATAGACGCAGACAGCTCATTTCAGACTTCGGCGACTCGAACCAAAGAGGAGTGGTGTCAAAGATAGCGCCAGTGGACATCAAACAACGCGTTGCATGCTGTTTAATTTGCTTGAGGTAATCGTTTGGTTTATTTTACCGCACCAAATGACATCTTCGCACGTTACAATTGGCCTTGCAATCGCCGTGTACAGCCAGTGTGTGAGATAACTAACACTCCGTCAAAATGATTAGCTTTCATTGCCTTTTTTACCTATTGAAACTAGATAAAATTGCGATTTATACTGAATATTTTTTAAACCTGAGTATGGTGGTTTAATCAAAACTGTATAGGTCTTTAATATTATCGAATGTTTGAAATTCAACGAAAATCTACATCCAACGTTACATATAAACAGTTTAAACATGAACTTCAGAAAAGCCTTTCTAAAGGAGTCTTATAAAACCTCTTGAAACCTCAAGAAAACTTATTCTTACAAGAGTAAGAATAAGTTTTCTTTCATCCAGTAAGAGGTGGATTAGAGAAGATTACATCACAGTATAATAGTTAGGCTGTATAAGGTAGATTCTCTCCGTCGTTATCTTAGTGAGACATGAGATTTTGCGGGCACATGTGCTTAATTCTTGGAGTAAGTAGACACGTGCCGTGGGAAGGTAATGACGTGTTACTGTTATCTTAGGGTGCGAACGTACTTACGTATAAATATAATATTATTCTCACGTTTGTTATGATTTTTTTTGTTACGGTCCTTTAAAAATGGTTCATAGGAACTCTAATATTTTTTTAGTTCCCATTATAGAGGAAAGGCCAACTTCCAACTGTTTACCTAATCGCCCTAAAATCTTTTCGCGTTAATTCCATTTTTGCTACGGACGATGAACTTCAACATAAGATGAAAAACTATTGACATGCGATTTCCCGCCAGTTTTTTTTAAATCAATGATTGAGTTTCTCATGTTTAAAAAAATGTAACATTCGAAATTCAAATATATATGAGCGGCCAGAAGTGCAGAACTTATATAAGTTTTTATTTTGGTGATTTTTAATTGGTCCAATAAGACACTCAGGTCTGGAGAATATCCTACATTTCATAATTTACTTTTGTTTTTTATAAGATTTAGGAGTATTAAAGGCAATTTTATATTTTCATTTAATCCTATTCAAACTAATAGGGGGTACTGTAGTTACTCTCCTGCTTTTGTATAGTGAATAAATACGTGGTAATTGACTAAATCTAAATTGAAAAAGATTTTTATATTACTTATTACTTAAATACACATTATTATGTTTTTATTGATGAATATTTAGATTGTGATAGAATTAAGAAGACTTTAATATTAATATGAAACACACTTTAGAAACTTTTATTTTCATTAAAAATGTTTTTATCTAGAAAATAATCTGTTTTGTTTTCCTCTGAAACAACTAAACTGTTATAAAAAGTATAAGCTTAATTAGTATTATGTAGTAGTACAGTGCCCTAAATTTAATGCCATTGCGTCCACTTTCGGTGAAGGTTTCAGATTTCCTATGCGCACCACTTTGGACTTGCTTCAACTTGCGACCTGAAAAGGAGAACGGGCCTAAATTGATAACCTAATAAAATTGACAACATGTGTTCCAATCCAATGTACAAATAAATTAATTTAATTTTAAAGAACTGATTTTTATTCACTTAGCAAAGGATCTTTATGACATTGACGCAGTCGGCTAAAAGCAAAAGCAATAAAATCTGTCTTGTCTTATTGGATGGAATACAGGTGTAAACAGGAAAAGCAGTCATCTTACCTAAAAGCCAGTCAATGTTCATTAACTGAAAGAGGGCCCTTTTTAGTTCTCGATGGCAGGTAGGGTCTCAAGCGGGCGCGAGTATCGTTATTTTTCCAATAACTGCGTCTAAACCAATCAGCACCTTGGGCTTAATTTATTTCAGAATTTTCCCGCAATAAATTCCTTATTGTATAATTTTCAAATGACACAAACTTTAAGCAATTAATGTTGATGCGGTTTAACATGGAATATTCGCTACATCATTGAAATTATTTAATAGTATTTCGCCTAGGATTATTGTATGATTAAAAGGATAAGGAAGGTATTTTGCGACAAGAGTAAGAGCGATCTTTGGAGCAGGAAGATATCTAAAATATAGAAAGGTTTGAATGTTGAAAGTGTTCAGTCCCTCTGAATGATTTAAAACTGTTGTGACTAAAATACCGCAGGCGGCATTGTGGCCTACAGTCGCGGCCGTTTCGAATCCGAGATGAACTGCAAACCGCAGATGCCACGGCTGTAGGGGTTAGTCGTTTTCGTCATACAACGCTACCGCTCTGCGGTCCGCCGTCGCTGCGCGTCGCGTCGCACTCTGAAAACAAGTTTTTTTAGGAAAGTAGCCTCAAAATCACAATCCCTTACTAGCTGGTAAAATGCTACCTTCACACAAACGAACGATAATAATATTATTATTTTTTTTTTTTTATAGAAAGCTATTAAAAGGAAATTCAGTTCATTGTTAATATGAAATTTATATATGTATAACGTATTATAGTACATGTAATATAAATATGTATACATTTAGTATATATGTGTTATTATCTCGTTAATTCAGAAATCTACTGGAGAAGGTTAGATAATAACAAAGGGCTCCCTTAGGACGGGTCTAAGAAATATTAATCCTCCAATCGCGATTTAATTGGAGCTCGATAACTATTGGAACAAATAATATCATACGATCTGTCCCGTGGGATAAATCTAAGGAGTTATAGGCATTGCAGTATAGTTACAAATCGAATTATGACCAACCTTCATATCAATATTCATATCATAGAATGGGAATGTACGTAAATGAAATGTGTGTCGTCGCCCCATCAAAAACTCTTATTTATTTTATTAAAAATATGGACAAACTATAATAGATGATAACACAGTTCACTATTTAAGAATAAGTTAACAGACATTATTTTTACTGGTTATACCGGTAACACAATGATATTGGTCGATTGATAAATATTAATGAATAGTGGAGTTATAAAAAGGGTAGCAATAAGTTCGGAAGATTGACTTGAGTGCGAATAAAGGTACGAACAATTTGGCAGTTACTGTTAGTTAGTGATTTTCATAGTATGTATAAGTGGTTGTGAGACTGTTTGCTACATGTGCTTACCTACATTATGTTAAGCGTAATTTAGATGGACATTACAAAAATATTGATCGCATCACAATCAAATTTCATGTACGCACACACCGACTCATCATCATCAACCATCACTATCTATCTGACACGAGTTACACAAGCCGCACCTATCGTTTTTATCCTACTAATATTATAAACGTGAAGGTTTGTGAGGATGTATGGATGTATGGATGTTTGTTACTCTTTCACGCCAAAACTACTGAACCGATGGCGATGAAGCTTGGTACCTAGATAGCTGGAGATCTGGATTAACATATAGGCTACTTTTTATCCCGATATTCCCACGGGGTCGGGACTTATGCTGGTGAAACCGCGGGGCGCTGCTAGTAATATTATAAACGTGAAAGTTTGTGAGGATGTATGAATGTTTGTTACTCTTTCACGCAAAAATTTCTGAACCGATTGCGATGAAACTTGACATGTAGATAACTGGATACCTGGATATCAACACATAGGGTATTTTTTATCCCGATATTCCCACTGCACCGGGACTTACGCGGCTGAAACCGTGGGCGCAGCTAGTTAGAAATATGTATAATGTCAATCCTCAACTGCCGAACACTCTTTCTTAAAATACGGGTAAAATTACCTAGTTTCAGTTTAATTAGTAAATGTAATAAAAAATGTACATAGATAAGCTACAATTGTTATTCAATAGTGCATTGTACTGTACCTGTTAAAGTTTGGTGAAAATAAACTTATTATTATTATGTATAATTTAGCGTTCTTGACGCAATCCTATATTATATTATAATATGGAATTGCGTCAAGAACGAAACGTGTTTCATAATAAGTCAAGTTTACAGAAATACCACTTAGTTTGCATGAGCTTAATATTAAAGTGCCATATAACTTAAGGAAACGTCTCCGCTCGTTTTGGGTGCGGAACTAACAATATCCGCTCTTCGTCTACAGTACCTACCGTTTCAGCGTTCACTCCTGCCTAATAATTATCTTACTAATCCAAATATTCCAATAATATTATAAATGTTTGAATGGATGGATGTTTGTTACTCTTTCACACAAAAACCACTGAACTGATTGCGATGAAACTTGGTATGTAGATAGCTGGAGACCTGGATTAACATATAGGCTACTTTTCATCCCGATATTCCCACGGGTTCGGGACTTACGCGGGTGAAACCCCGGGGCACTGCTAGTTTATTATAAAGTGAAAATTTGTGAGGATGTATGGATGTTTGTTACTCTTTCACGTAAAAACTACTGAACCGATTGCGATGAAACTTGGTATGTAGATAACTGGATTAACACATAGGCTACTTTTTATTCCGATATTCTCACGGCACCGGGACTTACGCGGGTGAAACCGTGGGGCACAGCTAGGAAGTATTTAATAAAATATAAAAAAAATTGTTACTTATTTCAAAATAACGGCTTTTGCAATTACTACGAAACAAGATGTTTCAAAATAACATGATATTGGTAGAAACCAATTATATAATGCATCAGACATGCGATTTGCATTTTAGTACGCTACTGACATGGATCCACTTCTAACAAATACATTTCGGTATTTTAGTATGAGGTGTCAAGTGTTGACGAAGATAGGATACATACAGAATTAAAATAACTAAAAGGGGGTTGCAACTATAAGGGTATAATTAAACACAGTGTCACTTATAATACTGAAAAATCCTGTTTTAGTTAGGCATATACAAATAAGGCCTGAGGAAAGACAGATAAAATATCCCCGAAAACATGCCTCTCTTCTCTTCTTACAGTAACGTCTATGTATAAACACGAAATTGGTGTAATTTGTCAAAAGATAACCAGACCGATTTGAAATAGCAAAGATAAAATATATATTTCAAGGGAATGAGTAAATTGACTGGCTAGTCAATGTACGTATCAATACTTTACCAATTTAATTTACTTAGTGGTTAGTGACCCTGACTGCTAAGCCAGAGGTCGTGGGTTCGATTCCCACCCAGGACAAATAATTGTGTGATGAGCACACGATCATTTGTTCTGTGTCTGGGTGTAACTAATCTATAATATGTATGTATTTAGAAATATATAAGTATGTTTATCAGCAGTCTGATTACGATAGTAAAGGCTCTGCCTAGTTTGGGATTAGACGGCCGCGTGTGAGATGTGTGAGTTATTATTATTATCTTCATTTATTTCATAAACATATAAATTACATTTTTAAATATACTTACAATAAAAAAAAACAAAATTTATTTAAAAATATAAAAAATAGTGTCCCACCGGTATCGGGTACAGGGACCAAGTTACCGGTGGTTAGGGTTCCAGAGACAGAAACCTCCTCAATATGCGTGCCGTAACGAGGAGGACTGCCTTCTGCATTAGTCTCTTAATCCAGCTGCCTAATGTGAGCCTCTGAAGGTGTTGGTCAAGGCTCTTAGCAATTAACCCATGGGCCGAAATGATTATCGGTACAATGATTGCTGAATTTTTATTATTGTGGCTATCAACACAAATAAGATAATAGTTACTTCGTAACACATACATAACTCCCATACAAAAGCGAAAATACCTGCGCTATAATAATACCTGGCCTTAGCTGCAACCAAAATATATTGTGCACACTTATTGAGTTGAGAACTCTGCGGACCGCGCAAGGGTCGTGTGAACTCGTGTGTGTGCGTCTCGCGAAGTAGCCAACGCTCTAGGGTTGAACAAACATTATAATTATATAAGAAAAACTAGAAATAATGAAATTAATTATTTCTTTCATAGTAAAATATATGAGAGTTCAGTTTTATAAAATTATTAAACGTCCCCGCAGTTTAACCTGCGCTTTTGGTCACTGCTCCGCTCCTATTAGTCGTACCGTGATGTTATATAGCCTACAGCTTTCCTCGATAAATGGACTACCAACACAAAAACAATTTTTCAATTCGAATTAGTAGTTCCTGAGATTAGCGCGTTTAACCAAACAAACAAACTCTACTCTACTTTATAATATTAGTATAGATAAATAGCTTTATTTCCCTCTCTGAATTTATATTTTTAATTTTAATAAGTTATTAAAATATTTTGAAGCATTTTGAATAAATAAAGTAATGTATAGTATACTATCAAACTTTAACTATGATGTGTGCCTTTTCACAGATTTGTCAACACAATTACGAATATGGTTGCGTCTGAAAATATGAAAAAAACGTTATAAAAAGCGAACATTCATAGAGTGACAAAAATTAGTGTCACCCACACAAACATTTTTAACATTACGCATTATCTATTAGGCTCATTATTGTGTTGTGTGTATCACAATCAACATTCTTATTCCTATTCCTTATTAATGCTTGCAAGCCTTCCCGTTAAATTTCACCTATCCCATAATTATTTATTCCTAAATTATCTTTGTCCATCGTTCACTCTGCCTGCCAGACTTTTAGAAGGTGTCCTATACACCCTCTAACAGTCTCAGTCTGGCAAGTGCGAGGGAGTGAGATTTTAATTGCTAGGCTATAACTAGCAGCGCCTGTTAATTTATTCTAGTGGCAGTATGTGCCCCAATTGACATTTACTTTTTTGTTTTTTTTATGATATAGGGGGCAAACGAGCAGACGGGTCACCTGATGGTAAAAGACTACTCGAGAGTCACAAGTGCGTTGCCGCCCTTTAAGGTGGGAGTAGGGGAAGAGGGGGAGGGGGGGAAGAGTGAGGAGAGGGGAAGGACGGGAATAAGGGAGAGGGAAGGGTTAGGGCCTCCGGTAACCTCACTCGCGCGGTTAAATGCAATGCAAGCATTGCTTCACTGCCGGTTTTCTGTGAGGCCGTGGTAACGAGCGGAGTCGAGCATGGCTCTCCCACAAAAGTATACCCCAATACTATATACTTTATAAAAAAAAAAGAAAGATAATAAATAAAGTTTTTTCAAGGTCGGTTTTTTAATGTGCTAGTGAACACCCTTGCTCTTTTTATAGGCGACCGGACTCTATAGGGAGCCAGTATGCTTTTCTGGCACCCTAGGGATATATATAAAAATAATTCAAGAAAAATATTTCTTTCCTTGATAACCAGCTTCAAATTATATTTGGTTTTTTTATAACAACCTGCTTCCATGTTAGTAATTTTTTTTATACCTTAGAACGTCTTAGAACAAATCGTTGTGGACATTACTTATTATATGCGGTGTACAGATTGTAGTGAACATATCTTATAAAAAATTGTTTTTTGGAGTAAGATTATATTTTATTGTATATTGTAGTAGTAGGGTTATCGGTCAGCTCAAATACGGTGTAAATATTTGTGGCAGTATTAGTATCAATGAATTAAAGAAAAAGAAAATTATAACTTGGCAAGTGCCATCTTCCAAATATTCATAGTTTCATCAAGTGTGTTCATTTTCCATTAGGTGAGTTGGAAGACAAACGCATATTCCATTACGTACTCAATAAAAAATGTTATACAAAATGAATACGAATAATACAGATTTATGTATATATCCTATAAGAACAACAACCAAACGATGTAGCTGAGAATAATTAGGTACGGCTTTTATCTGGATGACTTTTCAATAAAATTAAGTAGCGTTTTTTGCGAAAACATCGCTTTTAACAAAAACCTTTTATATAAAATGGAGAATTAGGAAAGTCGACCCAAAAAAGTCCGACACTGTACTTTGAAATCTGAGATGCTAATTTCTAAAACTACAATGGCTGGCAAGGGCAATAAAAAACAAACCAAAAGTATTCATAAATCATACCTAACAAAAGCACTCGTATGACAAGAATAAATGAAGTCTTAAGTATAACGTTCAATCAACCTTGCCATTCAGTCTGTTTTTTTAGAACCTCTCCCATTATTAATGAGAAATTAGTAGCATATTGATGAGCAAAACATCCCAAGAAGTCCATTTAAACTTTTCATGTACGTTATGACTACTCTCCCAGACTCCTTTAAATATAAAATATTGCAGCGTTGATATTAGAGACATTAGGATACTTAGGTAATATAGTTATACGTGGAGAAACCGATTTGCTCCATGTGTCTGTGTCTGGAGCAGACAGGTTCAGTGCCTTCGGATTCAGTGTCTCTCTACTCTTCTTGGTCGTAAAGATGAAAAACTCAGATACCTAATTGTTACTGGAAAGGCAAATTGCTAGCCGAGTGTCGGGTACGAGAAATTTCACATAATCATTTTTTCTTATCCTCTCAAGGCAGCAGCAGGTAGGCAGGGGTTTTTGATGTGAAACATCTATAGCCGCATGTAAAACTGATTTCTGGCGCTGACGCTATATGATGGTATATATATACAGTCTATATGCAGTAGTGTGTACGGTGTGGCGACGCGTCGCCATGCGCAATCGACTGTGCGATTCTCTCTTTTGATTCGACTTTTACAAAATAATGTCGATGCTTCACATCTGCCAGGCGTTCCGTGACGGCTCACATTTTTTTTATTTATTTATTTGGTTTGCTGACATTTATTATTTTCATGGACTTAAATTATCAAGTTTTCACGAACAATGGTTTGACACCTAATGCTAAGATTTCATCAATAGGTCAGTGAATAATAATTCCATTAATAAATAATCCGCATTGAGCATTAACCTCGTTAATCAGGACTTACAGTTCGGCTTAGTTTAATTTAAGAAAAAAAACTCCACAGATCGTCACTCTGGTGCAACGGATACCACAATGTCTTACTTTTATTTTTTTTTGGACCGCGTGTTTTTTTTTTCTTCTTTTTTTAATTCAAATACACTTTGTCGTTGGCTATTGACTATTACGTTGTTATTTCATTCTAATTTTTAAATGACGTTCCATTTGAGAATCTTACCATGAATTTTCCGGAAAAAAATTAAGCTTACATACACACGCCGGCCGTACACTATAATATAAACTAGTATCAGAAAATACTAGTAGCTACACTAGTTACGTTTAGAAGGATTAGCACAATATACAATGCATGTCCATAGTTGTTCGTATACAAGAGAATATATAAGAAAATCCACGAAAGGGTTTTATTGGAATAAAAACACTGCCGGCTCACTTATGGCGAAATAAATGAGATACCGTTGCAGAGAATTGTGTTTACTTTTCAATCTGCATCCCTCGGGAACAAATGCTGTAAAACAACATGTAGCGTAGTGTAACTATCTACTGAAAATTTATTGTAATGGTAATAATAGCTTTCTCGTTTACTATGGCAAGCCGACGACGACGTCGACGTCGCTATATGTTGTAACTAGCGGAGGCCTTTTTTAAGTTGCTAAGTTATTTGATATTAATAACAGGTCAGATTACAGATTTGTTTTACTTCCAATCTTAACTCTCGACTTATTTCTAACCGACAGTAGATTTCGTTTTCAATTAAACTGTGCAACAAATTAAACACAACACAGATAATATATAATATACCCTATTTAAATAATATTATTAGGTATCAGAAGGAAAACGATTGAAAAAATCTTTTTAACAAAAAAATTAACCGACGAAAAGAGCTAAAAAGCAAAAAAATAAATAAACCTTTAAGTCTTAAGTATTGAGTTTATTTACATAAACTATCAAATTTTATATAAACTAATTTTGATTTTTTTTCATCATCAGCTCAGCTGATCTGATGATTTCTAAACGTAAATACCTGATAAAGTAATAAAAAGTAAACAGAAACACAATTTTAGAATTATGGGGATCCTATCCTATTTTTGATACCTATTAGATATTTCTAGTGAAACGACTTAAAAAAGAACAACCCTTTCACAAATATATAGACAAAATAAAAACAAACTAAGAATATGATACTGATCAGGTTGGTCGCCGTTCTATGAAACAGAGGGCCTTTTTTTTTTTAATGATTGAATGAATGAATTACTCAGATAAAATAGAGTACAGCGAGGTTTTATGTCGAACGTCACCTAACAATATATAAATCGGATAAGTTTCTATTAGCAGTTAGGTTTTCATTGCATAACTAGCAGTTAGGTTTTTGATGCACAACTAGCAGTTCCCGCGTGTACATATTTATATATTTTGCGCGGAACTCTAATCCTTTTTCCAAAATAAAAGTAGCCTAAGTTACTCCTTATAACACCAGCTATCTGTCAGTGAAAGTCCCGTAGAAACCGGTCCACCCATTCCGGAGATTAGCCGGAACAAACAGACAGACAGACAGACAAAACATTTAAAATCTAATTTTTAGGCATAGGTATCGTGCAAATAACTGTATGATCTTAAAAAAACTATTATTCTGACATTACAAACAGACTTCAATTTTATTTATTTGTATTGATGATATCCTGATTAGCTGCTGACCCTAAGTAAATTATAAGAAAATAATGCTTTATATACTACTAGCAACCCGCCCGGCTTCGCACGCACAAATTATACACCTAAACCGACGTGAGGAATCATGAATCACTCTCTCTATCAGTGAAAACCGCATGAAAATCCGTTCAGTAGTTTTTCAGTTTATCGCGAACAGACAGACAGACAGACAGACAGACGCGGCGGGGGACTTTGTTTTATAATATGTAGTGAAGCAACGGAATAAAGAATTTAATGGTATTTTACAAAAAACTTTAAAAGTTTTTTTTGCAGCAAGTTATAAACTGTCTTCCATATTTTATTTGTTTCAAAATTAAACGTGATATACATTACACTTTTATCATCTCAGGATTCATGGCCGAAAATATTTATAGATTACAGTAATGTAAAAAAGTACATGCAAATTAAATAGATCGAATCGATGTATGGATGTTTGTTACTCTTTCACGCAAAAGTGCTGAACCGATTACGATGAAACTTGGTATGTAGATAGCTGGAGACCTGGATTAACACATAGGTTACTTTTTATCCCGATATTCCTACGAAATCGGGAGTCACACGGACTTAACCGTACTTGTATTTTAGAAATTCATTAACAAATTAGATAAGTCTTTCAACGAGGTTTCTAAACAGTTGTGTTTTGAACTTATTTTTACGAGCCGGGGCTCCGGATTAGATTTACACCAATTTATTATGAAATAGACACAATTTATTTAAATAATTCGCAATTAAGACAAGTCATTATTACAGTAATTCTCACTAAAATTTACTTGAACTCTTTGCTATAACTTCACACAATTAATTTAAATAATTCGCAAATAACACAAATACAGTTAATTCTCACTATTTAAATTTTATCACTTGTACTTCGCAGTTATCGCACGAATTTCGTCGCTGATCGCTTAACTAGAATTCATTTAATACTGCCATGCAACTTGCCCTTTTATACTCCGAACGTTATTTCATAGAGAGTTCGAAACATTTTCCGTACACTCGAAACCACTCTGGAATTTTGTAAAATAATGTGGGCCATTCTATAAATAGACTATTAGTCCCGTTCGTTGTCACAAGATGGCGAGCATCTCAATTTAGGTAATCGTAACCCTTTATGACTTCCTCTAATTATCAATAGATGGCACCGTGCGTCTCAATTTAGTTCCATAACAATATTTTTGTATTTTGGGATTTTTCCTTCCAGAGATGTTGACCCTACTGCTTATTTCCATCAACAGAAGACAGGTCGCTCTATCTTTCATAAGTTATAATGGGTAAGAGTTTTCGTCATAATCCTAACTAGCCATAAGGAGCATGGCAATTGGTGTATTACATTGTTTGACAGGAGAAATTTTACTCTTATTTTTTGTGTGTTAAACCCACGGAGTGCATTGCTTTGTTGTGCCCTTCAACAAAGTTACAATCACATGGAACTAACTGGAGTCGTATGGTGTCTACAAGAACAAAGCTATTAATGGGAGAAGCTGTTTCCCTATGGTGTAGCTTACCCAATTCTCGGATATTCAGTCATCATAATTTCCTATAACTCCATCCATTTGGAGGTTTTTAAACCCTCACGACATATTTTTAACCCAAACATTATTGTTGTCAATTGTTCATCCGTTACTATCAGGCCACTCAATGTCTATACACCAGGATTTTCATACCACAGGAGGAATCCAGTGACAATGAACATACCCACATTTTCTACACAGGTTTTCTACTAGCCAGATAGCCAACCCTGCCAGTTACATCTCCCAGGGGGCGTTGTGAGATGTTCTAGGGAATCCTCAGAAAAACTGTCTACAATTCAATATTATAACTATTTCTTATTCTACCATGCAGATATTTTGTGCCTATATGAATCTTTATTTCGGTTATATAAAGAAAATTTATCTTGAGGCATGAAAAGCGAACATGGTGTATTGTTTTCAGTAAACAACTACGCTCGAGGGTGATACAATAAGAAAATGATATTTTAAATGTAGCGTACTAAAACAATGTGCAAGTACATTCTCATTGTCACTGAATATCCGCCCAAGTGTCGCAGACTCCAACAATCTTGATACTCTTTTGTATAAGAAAAATACTACGTAAATTTCTTTTGCGGAGTCGCTGACTTATAAATATTCATAAGTGAATGCGACGCGACGGTTGCACTCCTGAGCGCGGTGCATTAGCTCACTCACTGCCTGCCACAAAATTTTCTCTTAAAGTGATTTATATGTACTTTTGCTTTATTCTAGAGATTTTCATAAACAATAATTCGTATGTCTAATCTGTCAGTCCTACGGGGATAAAGATTCATTTTGCATTTTTAGTTAGTAATATCAAAATAATAGCGGTAAAATTATATTATGGCGTGAAGGTCTCTTGATAAAATTGTATGTCGAATTCAACTAAATAAAACTACACACTACACAGTGTCTCTTTGGCAAAAACGCATTAAGTATCTTTCGTAGGAGACTGAATCCATACCATAGTCTCCCACGAGAAGCTCGCCACATAGATTTTTTAATTTTTTTTTTTAAAAGAACTCCCGCATTAGGAATTACTCCTGTGTCGCGGGGGACTTTACAAACATAGAAACAACGGACACAAAGAACACCCAGACTCAGGTGGGAATCGAACCCACGACCTATAAGCATAGCGGTCAGGGTCACTAACCACTAGACCAACAGGTCAGTGAAATGGTCAGATGGTCGTCTCAAGATTTACACAAATTAATGCTCACGCATAGTACTCCGTCAAGGTGTGGACTACGATATTCTCGAAGAAGCCCGCTGTGGTGATAAGCAGATGTTGACTTCTAGCCTGTACTACACCGATATTTCTTAAATCAGCGTTGTTCAGTAGCTTTTTTCAGAGCGTTTATTACAAAATTAAAACGACAATACAAATCATGTACCTACTTACGTAAATGGATAGATTGAGAAAATAACTTGATGAGGATACAAAACAGATACTAAAATACTTTTTAGGGTGTTTGTCTTATAGCTTAGTTCTATTTCGTATGCTACAAAATCAATGTATATATTTCTAGAAATGACTGAGGCGTTAGGTATCAGTATTTCGAAAGCCCTGTCAATGTCTGTTCATGGTTTCAATGTGCAGTATTTAAATTAATAAGAAGTTAAAAAGGAAAATTATCACACAAGTTTTAGCATGAAAGCCGACGTAATTAATGGGCGACGATAACCGCTATAGTGTACCGAATGAATGGACTTAAAATAATTAAAAAGGTGAAGTTTTAAAAATGAATGTTAGAATCTTTGCACAAGGATATTAAAATAAAATATCACCATATAATAGCATAACATATCTGTTATGCTATTATATGGTGTTTGGAATATACGTGCTTTGGACAAACAACTCAATGAAGATAGGATTCTAATTTACTTACACTTTTACACGAGCAAGCTACTCAACTAATAAATTAAATCACCATAGAGGCATTGCCATCACCACGCCTCTTTTCTTTGGAGGGAACGCTGCTGATTCCGGCTAATGTATCTACCGAAAAGAAAGTGGTCCACATTTTGTACTGTTTCTTTGTTTCTCCGCGTGTCCCACTGATTTGTAGAAGGTTCAGTGGAAAAACGGTGAGGTTTCACCGTCTCTAAATACTTTCGGAGTTGTGTACATGACATTACGTGTCAGTTTTATAATATAATTTACTAGCCGTCACCGCGGTTTGACTTGCGTTTATGGTCACTGCTCCGCTCCTATTGGTCATTGCGTGATGTTATATAGCCTATAGTCTTCCTCGATTCCTTCCTATAGCTTTCCAATACTAAAATAAATTTTCAATTCGAACCAGTAGTTCCTGAGATTAGCGCGTTCAACCAAACAAACAAACAAACTCTTCAGCTTTATAATATTAGTATAGATTTTGTCCATAGGCAAACAAACCTAATGAATGTGTGAATGTGGGGCATAGCCTCTGTTTGAAGAGGATCCACCCGACTGGACAGGCTCCTCCTTCCTAGAGAAGAGGGTCGTTAAACTCAGTCACGCACTCCTCTGTAGATAGAAGGCTTTTATCTAGCGGGGTCAATATCATTTTTCATCAAATGTCAGATCAATTGTCATGTCATTACGTATATTTAGGCTTTATAAAATTCTTATTTTGAAATTACTCCAACATGAGGTATGTCGGCGATGCGCCAGGGTTTCCATGTTCAGGATCCATCAGAATGATAACAAGTACTAAATATTATTTAATTTATTTTCACACAACCGCCAGCACAGTACTAATCTCTTTTTCACAATTCAAACGTTTTTATAAATAACCTTAAAATAGATTTTATACAACTTCCTTTATCTTTTATAATAAATAAATGAGATGATTTAGTCATCAATAATTCTTGAATATTCAAAATCAATTTTACACAACTTTAAATGATTTGTTTTACAGAAATTACATTTATTTAATACAAACAATTATTATTTTTATAAAGATCGTCAGCAAATGGCGCTGCAATCATGATTCAATAGAAATTAGGTTTTATTTAATGCATAAAATAATAAAATTTGATACAGAATAATAATATTAATTCTAATAGACTTTATTTTGCACATTTACACAATTATTTGAATATATTATTATTTTAAATGAGCATTTGAATCATAAGTTTGACTTTAAACAGTCAAAACAGTGTCTATTAGAACTAAATATATATTAGAGCTTGATAAATAATAGTTTTACTGTTTACAAATAATTATTTGAATATCAGTCTAACGTATTTTGAATATTTCTATAATAATATAATCACTTAAAAAAAAACAACATTTGAAGATTTGCGCCCATAGGTACAATAATAAAAGTAGGTGGATTTTGCTGTCACATGATGTCCTGATGATAAGAAAAATATTTTTTTTTTTCTGATATGCATATACATTTTAGACTCATTTATGGCCCTAACTAATACAAAATGTTAATTGTACCAAAGTCACTGTAAATATTTGAAAAGTCCTTTTACAACTTGTAAAGATATCAGCTCACAACCTAGGCTTTGTTGCAAATTTCCCCAATAGACAATAGAGGTAGTGAATCAAATGAAACGAAAAATTTAAATTATTAACTAAGTATATACCGTTTTATTCACGTGTATATTTCGGGGATTTCCGACTAGTTTCGGACCCGACGGGGGCTCTTTATCAAGGAGAGAAGCGACCAACCGCGTCGGTTAAAACTAGTCGGGCATCCCCGATATATAAACGTGAGTAAAAGCATATATATTTATAATTAATATAAATACCACTCACGAAAGTTTTTATTCGAAATAATAATATGCAATAATGCTGAAATTTGGATTTTATTTTTGTCTATTTTTCTGTAGCGATCAATAAATTGAATTACATTGAATTAAATTAAGCTCCTGGTTTAATAAAAAAATTTAATGAGATATTTAATAACCATTATGCGAATCCAGAAATTTAACTTTGTGTCCTTGTTTAACCAGAGTTTGTAAAATGAGGATGTAAGACACGGTTCCTTGGCCCAGATATAAAAAAATTAAATATAAATAAAGTAACAAAAATCCGACTCAAAGTACATCGAAATTTTTAAATTTGGCAACGTTTTTGAAACGACCTTTCACAACGCACATCACGCATTATCCTTAAATTTCTTATTTTGAATTTTTTATCAAAGCATTTTGTTACTGCTCCAGTGTACCCGAACCTAACCCAATGGAGTAGTAGTTAATATTCACAGACTGTTTGAGCACTCGATCTCACGAGTTATACGACCTTCGGCATCTATCCTGCCGACGTGATGCTATTCACGATCTATACCGGTACACTTCTTGCTAAGTTTTTTCTATTTGCATAGGCGTGTTAAGTAGTTAAATCAATTTGAAAAGCGACAAATTGAGCGAGCGAGATAAATATCTGAAATATTTTTTTGAATTTTGTGTACTTCTTTTATTATGAATTTTCTAATTAACCATGATACTCATTTGGAAGGTCCCTTGTAATTGTAAGCCGAGATTTGCCAAGTCCGTGATCAAAGAAGATTGCCCATTTCAGTATGAAAATCAGTTTCACACTTTTTATGCTGCGTCAAATATGTATAAACTGCATTATTAAGCCTGCACCGAGTATTATCTGAAATATAAACGTGTGAAACCATGAATGGGCATCCTGAGGGCACTGTTATAAGATATAAATATAAAAACACTAGAAAATATATATTTTTAATACAATATTCCTGCGGACATGACTTGTACCTATCTTTTTTTTAATAACTGTATGCTTTTCAGCATCAAAATATCAACTTACCTAGTCAAATAGATATCTCTAGAATATTAAAGCCTTAATAAGGCTTTTGCAACATTGTATTTTGCTTGTACCAGAAGCAGTACGCGGAAACATTGGGATCTTAAAAATAGTTAGCATAATGTTTGAGCAAAATCTAAAATATCCTAGTTTTGCTAATTTGATCATTTGAATGAAATAACTTTTCGTCGGAAGATTTGTTTTAAAAAGTAACATAATTAAGCATCTAACATATTCCATACCCTTCTAAAAGCAAATCAATATTTAAAGTCTGATCTGTTTTGTTCTGACCTCTAGAGATTTGCCCGGCTAATATAAAATAAAAAAGAAAATTGAGAAAAGTCAATAATCATTAGGCCTCCATCTACAACTTCAAAATGTTAGCAATACAAGGTACTTTATATTTACTGGAAAAAAATACTGTCATGTTTTCTCTTTTTTCATTAGTAAACGTAATTGAAAGAAAAAAAAACGTTTTATCGCGACAAACCTATTGATTTTTATCATCTTTGTCACGTGTTTGGAGTTAAAATATTTTCTTTTTAAATTTTTTACCAAAGACAGGTTTCGCTATGTTTTACAGATATTTAGATAACCCATGGTTACAACGGGGGTACTTTTTCCTTATTTTTAGAAACAGAAATCCCACCTTTTATTAATAGAGGAAGGATAATATAACGAAGCAGCATTGATAAGCAATGTTCGGTGCCGGTGACGTAGTACGCAACTTTCGTTAGGAACTGGATGCACATACATATCAATGACTACCCACCCAATTTAATAATTAATTATGCCTTTTGTCTTTGTACTTTTTTCCTATATACAACTATACAGGAGATGTGTTAATGTGTTTAAGAGTGATATTAGATTGTATAGCATTAGTAAACTTATTAATTTAGTAATAATTAACTATGAAAGTATATATAAATATGTAATGATGATGACACTGATGCACAGAAAAACTCGAATGAGTTTATGCGGCATCGTACAGATTATTTTACTTTTGTACCTTACTTTTTAACAATAAATAAATAAAAACGAAATAAAAGTATAAATTCTATAAAAATTCAAAAAAAATCCATTTCATTTTCCTAAAAGCAATATACTCGGCACATTACCTCAGAGCTACCAGCTTATTGCCTGCGGTATCTGGTCGCCCATTCGCCTGCACTTTGCCAAGTTTTAAAGCTAGCTACAATATACCAAATAATTTCAATTCCGCCAGATCGCTGTA
Source organism: Euplagia quadripunctaria (assembly GCA_963859945.1). Lineage (NCBI taxonomy): Eukaryota > Metazoa > Arthropoda > Insecta > Lepidoptera > Erebidae > Euplagia > Euplagia quadripunctaria. Next base: position 9,128,635 of record OY982580.1, read on the forward strand.
GTATAATATAGTACTTTGTTATTCTTTGTTTCGTAGCTGATTTCACTCTACCATCAATATTTAAATAGCATCAATAGATAATTGGTATGGACTTTACACGCAATGACATCGGATCTGATCTGTTTGTCTTTGATGGCTGTATGATGTATGAATTACTAAATTTATTTTCATTTTGGTGTTGAAAAAATTTGTTCATTATTAAAAGAAAATGAAAATTAAAAAAATATGTGGAAGCCAAATTAAACATAAATATTGAACACTCAAGTTGAAATAAAACATTTGTACAATAAAGCCAGGTTGGTACTCATATTGGGGAAGTTATAATACTCTAGACGCTCTGGTATCATGCGCGGTCTCAGCCAAACACTGGGGAGGGGAAGGGTTCATATTAATAGTAGGGTCACATTTAGAGATGTCGGATAGTAATTTAGCCAGATAGTCGGTTATCCGGATGAACATTGTGGTATTGGAGGAAGTAAAGTTGAAGAGCAATAGATAATCGTGATATGGACATATGAGGGAAATGTGGTGAAAAGCGTTTTATGTACGGAAGTTGTCGAATAAAAGAGTAGAGGACGACCAAAGAAAAGATGGATGGAGCGCGTGAAAGAGGATATGGTTTCTAGCTATATCTTCTTTCACGCAATTGAGTAAGTAGTGAAATGACAAATAAAGGAGTAGAATGAAAAAAGAAAACACATTGCATAAATTAAGGAGAAAGGCAAGAAGATGATGATATGAAATTGACTTTTACTTGAAGTTAGTGCGAATTGAAAGCGATCGAGACGCTTATATTTGATGGTCAGCTAATGCTACACAATACTCGGATCTCATGAAGTTAGTCTTGTTATATCAAATATGGAATCTGCAGCAGTGTATATAGCCTAACACTTTTCTGACCTTGTCTATGAAGACAAGCAAAACACTCTTTTTCTCTCAATACAGAGAAATTGATATTCATTCACTATAATCTTAGTGCAGGAAAAGTACTATTAATTTTTTATTAAACAGTATACGGTTTTACTCACGTTTGTATTTCGGGGATGCCCGACTAGTTTCGGACCCGACGGGGGCCCTTTTTCAAGGAGTGAAGCGTCCAGCCGCGACGGTGTCACTTTTTAATAAACATGAATACCACTAACGAAAGTTTTTATTGTAACTATTAATTTTGCTGTAAATAAAAATATGGCGATTATATTTATTAGCTGCACCCGGCATGCGTTCCCGGCCAGGAACCCTCGCGGGTGTCAATGATTTCGGAACGCATAGACAAACAATACAACAAACAAAACAACAAACATATAACGATTTTTATATATGTGACTCAAATAAAGTAGCAAAATTTGATTTCTGGCATCCGACTTGATACTGACTTATTTTATCAGGTATCCGGCCGGATAGTAAATTTTACGGCCGAACAGGCCGTTTCATCTCTTGTCACATCAATTGTAAGTAAAATAAGTCGAGAAAAAAACAGGAAATTAATTATGTAGTAGATAGGTATCATGCTGTAATTATTGCTCTTAGGTCTGGTATCAGAGAAATCAAGGTACTCCATGATTCATAGGGGAATGCAAACCTAGACAGGAAGGTATTTTTAAGTCTGTAACCTGATGTATGACAGGAACGACTGTTAGAACGGCGGTGTCAACATAAAATGTCAAGGGTGGATTGTATGTATCACTAGCAACGCCCCGCGGTTTCACCCGCGTAAGTCCCGATCCCGTGGGAATATCGGGATAAAAAGTCGCCTATGCGTTAATCCAGGTCTCCAGCTATCTACGTACCAAGTTTCATCGCAATCCGTTCTGTGGTTTTTGCGTGAAAGAGTAACAAACATCCATCCATCCAAACTTTCACATTTATAATATTAGTGGGATTAGTGTGATTATTATACCTACTAATGGTGGGCGTTGTCGTTTCCCGCGTGGTTAATTTTTGATATGACATCCGTTTTATTCAAAGATAATTATTATTGTAAGGAAATACATAATTATAACTTATAACACAGGTTAGGACTGTTAATATCGGACTCCTTTTTTTAACACGTAGGGAGGTTTACCAAGAAGGGACATTTATACTTATAATAATATTTGGTCCTACTTAAGTTTCTTGAGAAGTTTAAGTACTAATTGCCAGTCATCTGTGTCTCCGGCCCAATGAGTAATAGACCGAATCATTCCGTCGTAGTCTTCTGCAGGAGACATCATCACTCGTTAGGTTAGCAGTCGCGAGAGCGCACCGCCGCTGCCATAACCTCGGGGGCCAGATTCCAACAGCGAGCAGGTTGTATGGCTAGATCATATTTACTTATACCAATATCCTAGATAATTCCTATCCAAGTAATTTTGGGCATTCTATAGCTGAAATACAATATTCTTATATGCAACCACTACTAGACTACTACACTGATATCAGCAAAATATTATGTATCACAGCAGCGTGTAAGATATACTTAATTATAATTTATCTATGTATAATGAGGCGCCACAAGTGTCAGTGCTTAGAATTTGTTGAGCGGGGACATTGTCGTCCCAAATCCTATTACTTCGCCTAATCCACTGAATATAATGACGTTAATCACCACGCCATGCTCGCAAGGGACCTGTGAGTAAAAGGTTTCTGTGTAGGTAGGTACACTACACTCTAATTGAGTACCTACCTAACTTGTTTTTTAACCGAGATTCGATCGAAGTCAATCAACGATGAATTACCTCACGTGCAAATCGCACTGATGACCAGCGAGCGAGAGATAATGATAATAGTTGTATTAAATTTGGCAGGGAGGTAGCTTATACATAGTCAGGATTGAGGATTGAGGACAATCCGGTCCTGTTGCGAAATCCATTTTTAACTGGTCTAAGGGTTCTCGGAATTTTATATGAAAGTCCTTCTTTATGTATCCAAATAAGTGCATTATATAAATATGGCAAGGAAAAGAAACCACAAGATGTTTTTTAAAAAACAATAACAGCATTATCATTACATTACATTACAAAATAAAATTCATTAGAATTTAGTAGTGTTTTAGGGGTACATATTTATATATTCCTGAAATTATAGAATATCATAAACGTAAGTTCAATTGCAATAGGGGGAAGTTGAAAACAAAATGCATGCTGAGCAATCGTTAAATTTTATTGCAATTTTTGTTAGCGAACTTTGTGGAAATTTGAATTTTTCGCGTGATCGGCAGTTGGAACTTTTAGCTCGGTTGAACATCGATTCCGAACTTTAATTAGTTGCCTAATTTGCTAGCATTTCCACTTTAATTGGGTTAGGAAAATCCGTCAAAAGTTTTCATTCGGAGTTTTAATTACATGAAGTGTCACAGAAAAATCACGATTTTTTTAGAGTACTCCAGTTCCTAATTCTGTAGAATATTTTTATGTATTTTATGCTATGATATGTGACGCGATGCGACGCGGCGGCACGATGTCTTTGTTGATTGTGAAGTAATTTTATATGCAATATCTATCAGTAAGAAATCTGAAGTCCTATAATTCATGTTATTATAGCACCTAGTCCAGTGTTGTCCAGTGGGTCCTTAACACCCGAGAAGAATCCGATCGAATAGATCATTCATTCATACAACTGACCTACTCGACTACTTCTAACGAGCAGCACGAGGTTAAACCTTACCGTTAGGATTATAGCAAGTTTTTTAAAGTTTATTTTTAATTAGAGTACGTAAGTATATAGCCTATAAAAGTCATTTAATACGTTCAAACTAGGTAGGTATACCTAATAAATTTGTGTCCAAGTTAAAGTTAAAATTTTTCATAAACCTAAAAAAGAGTCTAAAACACTATCAATTACAATTCGAAACTAGACGGAATCACCGTCTAGTGTTTTATATTTTTTATCTCTAATTAATAATAATACTTATGATTTGATTTAATGGTAGCATAATGATTGAGAACAAAATGATATATACCTAGGTATTAAGTATATTGTGCGACAAATGTCACCTTCATTGTCAAAGAGGCCTCTTCAAAATTGAATCAAATCTTCAAATAAAGTCATTGAGCTCACTCTGCTTATAAAAGAATTGAAATTATTCGCAATCGTATATCACATGGTGAACTTTAGCTTTTTATATAGACCTCATTTGTATTGAGAGTTCTGGTTCTATACTCCAATGAAGCGAAGGGAAGTGTATTAGGAGCTGCCTACTGTATTGATTTGAATAATCTCGAATTTAGCGGAGTAAATTTAGTTGCTGGCATGTAGCTCGAAACCGTGAATAAAACATAATCCCCTATCTGATATACTTATCTATTTAGATAACAACAAGAGTTCGCTTTTAGAAACAGTTAATGATTTAACAACCAGTAAAACCGATTTTTTGAACATAAAAAGTATTAAGGTGACAATAGATTCCAAGCCTGTTAGTATCGTTAACTCGTTACCACGTTTTTCATGAAATAATATTAAATTACTATTATACATATATAAATTACTATTATAATATAACAATATAGCTACGATCTTAAATTAATTAAATTATATTATTTAATAACTAAGTACACTACTGATGAAACGGATATCCGGTAGCTATTCGGTAACCGGCCTATCCGTCTGGCCTGCTTTCTGACCACATAACAAGCCTACTTTCTGACCAGATAACCGGCCTACTTTCTGACCAGATAACAGGTAGTAAGCTTAGGGTTCCTTCAAAAGGATAAACGGCACCCCCGGCCCCGTAAGATCACTTAATTGTTCGTCTGTCTGTCCGTATGTCTGTCAAGCTCCGTTTTCTCAGGAATGCGTATAACTATTTGCGATACGGTGTTATTTCGTATAAAATTATTTTAATAATTTTATTTTCAAAACGACCTATTTTTGCGTCTAGATTTTATGGATCCATAATTTTACTGAAATTTTTAAGATATGGTATACAATAAAGATATTTGCTTTTACCTTTTATAGCAAAACAGCTTAATTTTGGTAGACCTGTTTAGTATAAAACTTAAAGTGATACGCAAAATGCAGCCATTCTACTTACGAGTATGTACATGAAAATATGGTTAGGCAACACTACGAATACTAACGCAATGCTGGTTTTCTCTGCTACTGAATTAGGTTGTCGGAGTTGGAATTGGGAACTGACAACAATACAAAAAACAAAGTTAAAAATGTGACTAAAATTAAGGTGTATCTAAAATATACACAAAAGTTAGTCTAAATTTTGGTTGCACACAAGCACAACCAATATTCAGACTAACAAAAGTGCAAACATCTGCCTGGCAGTTCTAACTGCTGAGTATGTCATGCTCGCCTAGACGTCCTACCGATGGTGGCGTATGTGTCGGGTCGTTCGGCTCCCTTTGATATGGTCGAAGTGGACTATGGCTGGCGCGTGCGTCATGCTCGTGAACGAGTGCCATTGGGTTGGGGTGGTCATCTCCGAACTGCTATTACTTACATATGGTAGTAGTTTGCGCAACTGTTTATAGTTTAGAACAATACGTTACATTTTTCTCACATTTAATTTGCTCATATAAGCAATGTCACCAGAGACTTGTAAAAAACATGTTGAAAAAAAGTGTCCTTGGAGTTTCTTGCCTGTTTTCTCCACAGAATCTACGTATTGGAACAGGCAACTAGCTTCACGACTGACTTAGTCTGACTGACTACTACTCCTGACAATTCAAAAATACATAATATATTGGGTTTAATTGAAATAAATGATTTTGATTTTTATATACCGCGTTGAGTAGGCAGTGTATTAGCAAGATTATCCAAGCGTAAAATTGCGTCGAGATCTCGTTATTGTCTGACTTCATTACGGAACAATTTGTTCATGCGTATAGTTGAGCCCTCTATAAAACTGTCGCGCCATGTGCTTGTGCACAGCTTTAGTTAATCTCCCTTGTAATTATTGCCAGGTGTTTTACGATACCAGCTTTCGACTTCTAAATCTAGGTTACACATTAGCAGGAATCCTTCGCTAAATGTGTCTTATAAAATATTGTGCTTGTAGAAATAAACAATAACAAGTATTATTTTGATAAAACAGATGTTAGCTATTTAATAAGTATTTATGCAACACCTATTGGTAGAATTGTTTGGTGAAAAGAAAACTTGGATTCTTAGAACACTTTTTGTCAATTTTATAACAATTGGTGTGACCAGTGTGCATCACGTACTGCTTTCTATGCAGTCTAAGTAAGCACAATAAAGTAGAATGAACTCAATTTCATTCCCAAGTCATGTACTTTTTCATAACTAGATTCCTAATCTTTGATACCTTTGCCAACAATAAAATTATAGGGACTTTATTTTTAATTTTTTACTCATAATTTTATTTAGGTAAGGTGATTGATGAGATTTTAAAAAACTGTGTTGGAATAAGTCTTATAACTATAATAAATGATACTTTCGATTTTTTTAAATCAGGTCCATTAAAATTTATGAATTTAAGGATGACAGCGTGTAAGCAGGCGAGTTAAGGCAGTCTCTTCCATTTAAATCTTTTAATGGTTGACCCTTTTCCCAGAGGCAGGTAAAAGTATTAATTAATGTTTCAAAAGCTTACCATATTTTGTTACAAATTGTGTTAGTGTTAAGTGTTTTGTAGTTTTAGCATGGTGCTCTGTGATTTTTGCTTAGTGTTTCAAATCCGATATTTATCAAATGTCTTTATTTTAAATCTCTAAGCTAAATATTTGAATGAAAGGTTTAGTGTATTGGACATCAAAATCATTCTGGGTCTATAGAGTATTTATACTCATTAGACCGCAATTGGGAACACTTATTGAAACGAAGTTCCGTTACACTTTAGACGCTAGGCAGCCGACCAGCTAGCCGGAAAAAAGTTTTAGCGCAACGAAAATGCTGACCGCTGGTTGAGTTATTTTATTTTTACGCCATCTGTGGATTTTGCATGATACTACTGTAATGTCTTGTATAGTAATTATCTGTATATTAGTTACCTACTTTCACAGTTGGTGCGATTTCAATTTCGAGTTTTTACTATATTTATCACATTTTGATACAATTTATTCAATCCATCAAATTTACAAGTTTACCTCGTTCCAACCGGGTGTCCCAAATCCACCTCACTCGTTTTTTTTTGTTTTAAACTTTAGTAAGTAGGTACTTTAAAAATAATGTAAGGCTATTGACTGAGCTAGCTAAGCATACATTTTAAAGTTGCCTGATTAAGGACACACTATAACGGCACTGCAACGGTACAGCTACAGCACGGCGCCGCCTGAAATTGAGGCTACCGCTAGCCGGCAGCGTATTTTATGACGCGTCGCCAGCGAGGTGCAAGCTCGCAGTCAGCGCGCCGCCCGCGAGGTGCAAGCTAATTTCATCGTCTTCATGTGTGACACGACGCGAAGATTTTTCGCTGGCGGCTCGCAGTTGGCGCACTGTAAGCACGCGGGCCGCGCTCCGTAAGCGAGCTGACCGCGAGCTTACAGCGCGCCGACTGCGAGTCGAGTTGTATGGTTCAGATTTGAATGACAACTTCCTGTGGTGGTGGAGCCGTGCCGTTACCGTGACGGTATAGTGTGTAATATATGATCGTATTTATCATTTTTCATATGATCGTATTTTTTTTGCTTCAAATCTATTAAAGTTGCTAAATTTGACTGACTTTGATCATATTTGGGTAATAATAATAAAAATTATGGAAAAATAAATTTGCGATTCGATTTTAATTCCGATAGATTCCGATAAATCGGAATTAAAATGCAATCGAATATCTCCGTTAGTTATTTACAGCGGCGGAATTACACATTTGCCGCCAGTAGGCTATTCGCGACGAATCCGCGACTTTGATTCCATATTTTTTTATGTCTGGGGTTGATGACAGTGTTATGTTCACAATAACAATAAAGTCCTCATATTTTTTACTAGGTACTACTTCTCCTGCTGCTGAGATTAGATCGCTAAATGTATTTGTTTTTTTTTTATATTAAATTTGGCGCAAGGTATTCCTTTTCGAGGGGACATTATGCACCACTTTATAAAATCAATTATCTATTTAAAAAATAATGATTTTCAAAGGCACCCCACGTTGTTAATTGCGCAATTATTTACTCAATACCATCAAGTTCTTTCAAATTTTAAAAACAGCTCTTAGATATTTTTTTAAATCAATATTTCAAAAGAAACAATGCTTCCAAGGATGTATTCCCCCTAATAGAAGTTTCCATCATTTTTGCTGGCCATTTCCATGACTAAGGATTTAGCCATTGCATCTAAAATGGCTCCCTTTTCAATAGTCTTGCCCGGATAAAGGTGTTCATCATATTGAATCACACAAATGTATTTATCTCACGAACCTATCGTCGTGTTCTAACTAACTATCAATATCGTCAGAATAGTCATGCAAGGAGTGTTGGTCTGGTTCAGGACTTGAGTGTCGCATTTAGCATATGATGCAATCTGATTGACTATGTATGAGTCATACACGGAGAATATTGAACCAATGGGTCAATATTCTCCGTGTCCTCAAATATTTCATTTAAATAGCTCTTGCCCGCAGCAATTTCAAAATTCTTTTTAAGTTTCTTTGTCGTTTTTGTGATCATCTTCCGCTTTAATCTTTGCGGCAAGCTGAGTGAGGTGCTTTGAGCTTTGAGGGGATCAATCAATATAAGATCTTGATGCATCCATAATAATCCTCAGCGCCTGCATCTGGTATTCTCACTAGTAATTTGCCAGGTACAAAGTATCCCCATTCTAACGACAGTTTGAACAAACGTTACAAAACTTTACACAATATTTGATAGTTTGAATTTAAAGGTAAAATATTTTATTAGTCATAAAAACTTTTTCACAAAAAATTAAGCCTACGAAAAAAGTAAGGAACTGTAAAGTGAACAATAAACGTGTAAGCTAAACTAAACTTCTACACCAATGTAAATATGTAAATAATTTTAAGTCGGCGCCAAACATACAGATAAGTACTAAATTAATTATTAAGTAACATGATGGCAGCGGCGACGCGTGTATTTGCCGAAGTATTTTCGAATTTCATTTTTTGTTTTTTTCCGACTCAAAATTATTTAGATTCTACTTATTTAGTTCCTTTCTTTTTGTGCAACAGTTTTTAAATCAGTGGTTACATCTGTTCAGAAAACTTGCTTTTGTCATGGAGATATTTGGAAAGAAAATATTTTGTACTAATATAAGGTACGTAAGGTAACATTAAATACATTTCAAAATCTTAATATATTTGACTGGCCTGTTGGTCTAGTGGTTAGTGATTCTGACTGCTGAGTCAGAGGTTGTGCATCCGTGTTTCTCATCCATAGCAAATAATTGTGTGATGAGCATGATTATTTGTTCTGTGTCTGGGTGTATCTTATATATAATATGTCTAATCTACAACTCTTGGAAGTTGGCGCTCTGCCTAAACCTCTAATATTAACAGTACTCTTTGTGACTGAGTAAATAACTGTCCCAAGCTTATTGGCAGGATAGTTTGATGTAATGATACTAAATACTAACTATTGTGAAACTTGTAGAACTTTAAATGAAGTAGGTACCCGTAAGTCATTATAGGTACGAAATCGATTGGACACGTTAAAATCGAGTGGGAAGTGCTGAATTAAGTAGGTACTTACTTATATCAAATATCGCAAACATGGTCAATAAGCATATCAGAGTCAACAATCTTTTACTACTCTTATCTCATTGGAGACGATACCCTCTCAAAATTGTTGTTTATACAATTTCACAACAAATATTAAGATATAATCACAAAAAATATTTTCGGATAGCTCCATTAGAAGACCACTTTAATTTGTATCGAATATTTCAAGATCAGCCTTTTATTTCGTAAAATGGCTGGTCCCTAGATGCAATTTGCATGCCAATTCAAACAATCAACTGAATCCAAAGTAACCCGAGTTAATGGTAACACTTAACAGCTAGCCAAATATTTGTCAATAATATGTACTTCCGATTTCAAAACGTATGTGGTTTTAGGCTGTCACATAGGTCACTTTTGTTTATATATTTTAGTTAGTACGTTACGTTACGTATTTTTCTTAGTGCAAATAATGTTAAAAATATTTTTAAGGTTGTTAAACTAAAGAGCTTAGACATTACCCACAGAATGGCTGCTGTATCTGAAGAATATATAAGTTCATTATTACAAAAAGTAACTTCTGCGCACAGTGTACAAAATTGGCGATATACTTTAGAAAAGTTTGAAACTATCGGTCAGAACTATTTTGGGATCATTCTTCCTCTTGTGCTGTATGGTGAAAAAAATGGCAAAGAAGTTAAAATAGAAATAGTTCTAAAATTGGCTCCGACAGATGAACGGTACCGTATTAGTGGAGCGGTGACGTTAATGTTCGCCAGAGAAATTTTCATTTACGACATTCTGTTGAAAACTTACCAAAAAGTGCAAGATAATTTCCCAGCACACTTACACTACGTCATACCTCGGTGCTATTACTTGCAGAAAGAATATTACAAAGAAGCTATAGTTATGCAAAACATGCATGGAGAATACTTTAGACCTTACAGTCATGAAATGTTTCTCGATTTCGACCACATAATAGTAGCATTAAAATCTTTAGCTAAACTGCATGGCCTATCATTTCTTGTTGAATCTGAACATCCCGAGCAATATAAGAAAATATCTGATGTCTGTGTGCCTTTAACGGAGGATTCAGGTAAGCGGTACATGGAAATAATGAAGGACAGGTTGAATAAAGCCATTAAAAAGTTTGAAGCTACAGAATATGTTCCACTATTACAGTGGCTTAAGAATAATTGTGCAACAGTTTTTAAGTCTGTGGTCACATCTGTTCGGAAAACTTGCATTTGTCATGGAGATATTTGGAAAGAAAATATTTTATACAAATATAAAGTACGTAAGGTTACATTAAATACATCTCATAATATTAATATATTTGACTGGCCTTTTCGTCTAGTGGTTAGTGATACTGACTGCTGAGTCAGAGCTTGTGGGTCCGTGTTTCTCACCCATGACAAATAATTGTGTGATGAGCATGATTATTTGTTCTGTATCTGGGTGTATGTTATCTAAAATATTGATGTATTTAGTAATATATAAGTATGTTTATCAGCCATCTGGTTACCATAGTACAGGCTCTGCCTAGTTTGGTATCAGACGGCCGTGTATGAGAAGTGTCAAGTTATTATGATTATTATAGTACTAATGATTCTGCTTTTTCTGCTTATATTTATTGATATTATAGCATTCTTCTTCTGTCATCACAGATAGAAACATAAGAAACAAGAAACTGTTATCAAAATAAATCAGTATATTTTTGTTGAGCATATAACAACTTAAAATAAAGAAAAAGGCACTTCAGTTAGATTATTTATGCCAAAGACATCTCTCACAAATGAGACTGAATAAAATATCTTAGTGGGGGTTGGGTTCATATTGTCAATTTTATTTATTCTTACATATATTATGAACAAACTTTACTTACACCATCAGCCCTTCAGTCCATTTTTCACAACATTTTGTTGTCTTTCAGTTAACAGCCTAGTCTTGTTACTCAACAAGGGCATTCAACTAGTGGCTTGAATTTTGTACACTTCACCTCACCAGGCCCTTTTTAAAATTATAATATGTCAACTCTAAATGTGTCTTATATTATCTCTTGTGTATCTTTCTTAACTGTGTGTTGTTTTGTTCTAGTTATTCTCAAACAAATACACACAAAATATTGGACCTATTTAATTAACAGTTTTTTGTTTTTCTAGAAAAGACATGCTATAGGGTCTAGATACTCAAGACTTTTTTAGATCCGAATTAATACCAGATAGGTCAATTAATGAATAATTTCAGGATACAATATTTTTCCAGGATAACAAACCAACAGCAGCTTGCCTGATAGATTACCAAAATACCCGAATATCTTGTGCTGCATATGACACTCTCTATCTCATTCTCAGCAGTACCAACACAGAGGTTCGGAGAAAACATTATTATCAACTGTTGGAAGTATATTATGATGCATTTCAAGAAATATTGGAAGAAGGCGGTTTAGAAGCAAAGCAAGTGTATTCAAGGCAAATGTTTGACCATGATTTAAAAGTTGTAGCACCAGCGTGTGTGATCACGGCTAACTGTGCTTTGTGGTTATCTTTGGGCTTGCAAGAAGAGGGCCATGTGAGAAGTAAGGTTACTTGGTGTACCCCAGAAGAGAAGGACGAAGCAGTATATAAGTATAAACAGATTGTAAAATCTATTATAGATGATTGTTGTAATTATAGCTACATGTCATTAAAGTGCGATAATCATTGCTAATCGGGGTGAAGCCGCAATGACACAATCAGATCTATACTCTATGAAAAGGGCACTGGATTTCCTATGCGGTATTTTATATAACATTGTTATTAGTAAGCAATAATTGAACTATCAATCTGCAGTTAGCATCCTTTTAGACTTAGGTTTGACCATACAAACATAACTGACTTTAAAAAAATATGAAATCAAACGTGACTCTTGAGTTGCAGGCGCCCATGCGCGCTACAGTCATTTACCAGCCAGGTGACCCATCTGCTCGTTTGTCCCCTTTAACAAAAAAAAATAATAATAAATCATTTCATTTGAAGTAAGAAATCGCGACATGCTAAGGAAAAGTAACGATGTTTGTCAACATCCATGATAATTCTGATTCTATCGTTGCGGCCTAATTATGGCATTATTTCAATGTCTTTGTGAAAAAAAAAATGTAAAAAAATCCTTAAAAGGTGTGCCATATTCAGAATGGTTCAAGGTAAAAGTTTTTACGTGTTTGAACGTAGAAGCAGGAGCTGACACACATTCAAACCTACCAAAAATTGTTTACAGGGGAATTAATAATTAAGTACATACCTAATACTTGTCGAACGTAGTATTAAGGGGGATTGAATATATTTATACAATTGATGTAAACATTAAATATGTTGTTATAAAGTTTTCAGACTTTGTTGTTTTGTTTTACCCTGATATTTAGAAAATTTATGAATTTAAATAGTTCATAGAAGTATATTAGTATATTTTTTAGGGTTCCGTTCCCCAAAAGAAAAAAAGGAACCCTTATAGGATCACTTTGTTGTCCATGTGTCTGTCTGTCAAAACCCTTTTTTTTCTAGAACCCGTGGACGCATCAAGTTGAAATTAATACCAAATAGACCAGACATAAGGTCTGCAGTCTCTAGAACCTGTCAAAAAATCAAGCTTCTTAGTCAACACAATCAAAAGATACGGCCATTTAAGCCTTAGATTTGACCAAATTTCGACATTTCGTAGGTAAATCAAAACCAGGGTACTTCCCATGGATCTAGTATTATGTAATTTGGTAAGAAGCAAGGACTCAACCTAAAAGTAGATACAATTCGTTACCGCTTACACTAGCTGTGGTGCTCCCGGCAATGGGCGTGTGTTGTTGGCATTACCAAGTTGATTAACAATAAGGTGTATATAATATTGTGAAGGGGGGGGGGAATGAGATTTTCTCAAACTTCCATATTGAATTCATCAACGAAGATGCTCTTTCGGTAGTCATTGAACTATGCGCTACGGGAGTGTGTGTAGTGCAGTAGAGTTGAAAAATAGGTATGCCGGACATGCGGGACGCATCTAACGTTTTTCGGGACTATTTTACTAATTATTGCAAAGCGGGATTACATCTGGCATTACGGGACGGTTGGTCGCCTTAATTACCAACTTGTTACCGTCGCTACTGGCGAATTAGAAAGATGTAGCCTCTCTGTACGTCACCGGTCAAAGTCACGTGTTGGTTGGGCGGTGGTTTGAGTACCTAATTGTGAAATACTATTTATGGTAGATATCCCTCGAAGTCCCTGTCGGACAACGGGTATGCGACCCCCGCCTCTTCGAGCTACTGCAGTCCCTCTCCTGTTTCCCCATCCGAGACTTGCGGTATCTCTTACCCTAGTTCCCTCGCCCTATTCGCTTTTCTTACCCGAATTTACCTTCTACCTTTTTCCCGTCTGAAAACGATTACATTCCTAAGGAGAGTGGCGTAAGGCAGGGCCGCCGGCCATAAAAGAACTCAGCCAAAACCTACGGTAATGTTACACATTGCGCCGACCCCACGTTAAATTGAGAAAAGAGCAAGATGATGATGGTAGATAGGACGTATTTTGTATTTACATTCCCAATATTTTTATGTGTCATCATCATTTTATAGAAAACTTTAATCCTTAAAATGCTAGTTTTTTTTAAAATTAAATTGCGTTATACGTTTGGAGATATTTTTGCTTAAGAATATTTTTTTTTGCATGCAACTGTTGACTACGACTTCGACGATTTATTTGTCAGACTATTGTGTAAAAGTTGATACAGAATTAATTAGTTCATAAATATTCTGCTGTTTCCAGCGTACAAATTTTTTAATCGAAAATATTAGAGATATAGGTACAATGTTACAATAGAATAAAATTAAAAACACTGGTAAAGTCCAATCGAAGTACAATAAAATTAAAATCCAATAAACAAAACATAATGGGAATAGTACACGGGAATTATATAATTAATTAGTTAAATAATTCAGTCAGATAATTAAACTCAAGTATAATTTTCTGTCAAGCCGCTCATTTAGAAATTCTTTTGTGGAGTAAAGTGAGAGAGGTAGAAAAGTGAGTTATTGCAAGGACCTATGTAAAGCGTTTAAGTAATTTATCAGTTCGGTAAATAGTATTGTTACGTAGGTATTCTACGTAGTTAAGTACCGTACTCACCTACGTGTCTGACGCCAAGGTAACGCACGATGCACGATGAAAAACGATCGTGAATAGTCTTGACGTACGTCATAATTATTATTAATTGCTTGCTGGACTTGCACGACCCGTTTTGCATCTAGCGAGTAAACCCACCACATGCTTATGTATATAATATACAGTATATTGCCAATTTGTGGGGAATTCCCCAAAATGCGGGGAATTTCAAACCGATTGACAACACCATTGTAACAGTGCTTTCTGCAAAATAATAAATGATTTGATTGGTGAATTTATGTTGAGGCCATCAATGCGAGGAAAATGCGGGGAATCGGGCTTTTTTTGCCTTATTAATTACATTACGACTCCAGGTTTTTTCTTCCCAAACTGGGGAATTTGACCATTATTTTGGGTTAATTTAGGAAAATGGCATTGGCAACAGCACCGTGGTCTTGGCGGGACGTACGTCAGGCACGATGCTGTGTATGCTACGTCGGGCACCGCGTCCTTGGCGGGACGTACGTCAGGCACGAAAGTGAGTAGGGCCTTTTATACTGGAACTGTTTACATACACCTACCTAATTATGTATACGTATATTATGTAAACAACTGTGGTCTATGTATTTGCGGTTCTAATTACACATTACCGCACAATAATTTATGTAGATTGAATGATTGACTACAAAATTGATTAATACGGCGCCGGCCGACAAATTCATATAAGTATTTTGAGAATATGATATTTTGAAATGTAACAGTTTAGAACACAACGATTTCATTTTTGTAGTCTTCTAGGTACCAAAGTAACATGGAGTGCATGGCTGGAAAACCTCGCGCGCTGCATTCTGGGCAAAGGAAGCACGAATGCTTCTTTTTTGCCGCGCAGCAACAAAACGCAGCAGTGCTGTCCGACTCACTGCAATATTTGAACGAAGACCTCTTAGATTGAAATAATTTTTCTGAAGCACTCCGAATGACTGTTTGCGCAGCTTGACGAGTCTATTTAGTTTTATTAAGTGCTACTTTCTGCGGCGACAGATGGAATAGACGTTATTAGTTTTTCCTCAAAGAAAATATTATATTTGGTGCTATAACAACGTATACCTAACTATATGCATGATAATAAACATACACATGGACATGGATAAGGATTTCGGCATCATAGTAAAGCGATAATATTTATTGAGCCATTAAGTTCTTCGGTTTTCATTAAGGATGTTGGGGAATAGCATTCTAAAAGGTTTTGTTAATCACATTATTTGTGAAAAGTGAATGCGTTTATGGTACTTGTTATGTTGATTGAAAGACCACATCGTAGTTCATATCCTTGTCAAGCTAAAAGCTCTTTTTTGATTTTGCACTCTTTGTTTTCATTTGCTCAACAAACAAGTATAACAACGTTTTCTAATAGTTTACTTAATTGTAATGTGATTAATCGGTATGACTTACTGTCATGTCACGCTTGACTATCACTACGCAATCGAACATGAGATATCTGATTATTACTTCGGCATTGCAACGATTAAAAGTTAAAATGGTATCACTTGATAAATGTTTTACAAGCTCCTTTTATTATTTTCCTTGATATTTTTTCTTTGGTTACTTCTACGGGTTTAAGTGACAGTAAACTTTGTCATTATTACGGTTTCAGATTTATTTGCGGAGCTTTATTTGCTACTAGCCGACCCGCGCAACATTATCTGGGTTTGTAAATTTTCCTCGTTTTTGTAACATTTTACATTGGTGCTCCGCTCTTATTGGTTGTAGCGTGATATTATATAGCCTTCCTCGATAAATGGGCTATCTAACATTGAAAGAATTTTTCAATTCGAACCTATAGTTCCTGAGATTAGCGCGTTTAACCAAACAAACAAACTCTTCAGCTTTATAATGTTAGTATAGAAATAGCTATAAGCACAACTGATAGTTTTATTGCTACCAAACTTTTGATGTCAATATTGTTGTTATCAATGTCAATGTAACTAGCGTTAATTTCGTCTTATACTATTTTTTTTCTCAGTAAATGTTATCAAATGCTTATGAACTTCCGACTCTAATTGTGAACTAATCCATTTACGCCTATTTGCCTGTTTACTGAGCCAGGCAACTTTCGTTGTTTTAATAAAAACGTTTTCACTCAGTTTGTCCTTGATGTTTTGACAATATAAGACTTTAATAAAAGCATACCTAATCTTCTATTCAACCCGGAACTTATATAACAATTACGCGGCGTAATCCCATTTTCCAAGCGTAGCCCGAATGATTTTATTCCATGTTTTTATAGACTTATTTCTTCACTGCCTTTCATTTGTTCACGGAATAAAAGACCTGCTTTTTCGATCTCTTTAACTTCAAAAGACCGTAATCACTAGGTTTGTTGGCTTCTTGCTTTCACGAACTCTTGTTTTCTTGCCGATGAAGATATAGTCTCAGAACACATTCACACGCAACACTTCATATTTTTAACCGACGAAAAAACGGAGAAGGTAGTCACGTTAATCCGTATATTTATTTTATTTATGACCACGTATAAGTTTTTATCGAGTAGTCCAATTTCGATAATGAAGACAAAGATGGTACACGCCTTTCCAAGAGAAACCTATTCACTCTACACTTGAACGTCCCGAATTATAAGCAACCGGCTCATGCCACACATTGGGGACTCGAATCAAAAAGGAGCTGTGCATTTAGTTCGACTTTTAGGTGTTTCGACAACGAAAGGACGAAACTTCCGATAAAGGAATGGTGAGTGTTCAATTAATTCGAAGAGAGCTTTCGCACCCTCAAAGTGAATCTTATAAAAAACTGACGATGCTCCAGGCTATGTAGTTCCCTATTCGTGAGCACATTTATTAAGCCTACGGGCTTTCGGTCAGCAGAGTCCAGAGTTTCTAGTTGGTACTTATCTGAGCCATCCCAAAGGTGACTGCAGTACTCCATGCAATATCGAACTTGGGCTGTATAAAGTTGAAGCAGCTGTTCAGAGCTGAAGTACCACCGCAGCGCCGGACCTTTAAAATGACTTCCAATTTCTTGGAAACTGTCTGTGCCATGGACTTGAATTTTTGACCGAAGTTAAATTTGGACGAGACGGTGATTCCCAGAAGCCCTAGATAGTCAGTAATCGGTAAGGATACCACTTGGAAAGTGGGTGTAAGTTTAAAAGTACTCTTTTTCGCAGAGAAGAGACACGCCTGTGTTTTGGAAGGGTTAAAATTGACAAGATCGGCGTCACCTCAATCGGACACCCGTTGCAATGTCAAATTACCCCGTTCAATCATGGACTCTCTCAAAGACTGGATTTCTTGTCTCTTGAACCTGTAGTTATCTGACGACGGAGGCGGAAGACAGTCGCGGGAACTCAACGGTTTACAATACCTACCTCGTGTTTGGGCTAATTCATTCATCTCAATAAGAACTTTAGGTATATATTATAATAAATTGTTTTTAATAAATTAATAATAAATTACAATAAATAGTACGAGGAGGTCAAAAAAATAAGATTATTTATTAGTTAATTAATTAATTTAAGTGAGGTAGAAATGTAAGAATATTAAATAAGTAGCTATTATTTTTCTTTCGGTTTTTATTTTTTTAAACGGTTTCATCGCCAATGAATACACAATTCCGGGTATAATATGTTGTGTGATATCCATAATTGTCGTTTTATTACCAACATTATCTCGATTCGGTTAGCAATTCATTAATTTTTTGCTAATAAATCGGTTGCTTGTGATTAAGATGACTATCGGACAAAGTCAGACAGAAATCGCTAAGATGTATCTTTCTTTGGCTAAATCGGAGCTTTATTATTAGTTACTGTTGGTACGGCCATGATGGCACTACGATATTAATTAGATAGAAGATATAATACAATAAAGAATATTTCTTTATTGTACACAATTCTTATCTTACTAATTAGATATCCAAGTATGAGACAACCGATTACAGTATTAGTAATACAGACAAGTATTGTAATCTTAAAAAAGCTGACTTCAATAAACTCTATAAAGCTACGAAGAACCTATATAAAATTGTATTGCTCTATTTCGCTACCCAGAGGGCTGATAGTTTTAGAAATCTATATTAATATTATAAAGCTGAAGAGTTTGTTTGTTTGCTTGAACGCGCTAATCTCAGGAACTACGGGTTCGAATTGAAAAATTCTTTTAGTGTTGGATAGCCCATTTATCGAGGAAGGCTATAGGCTATATAACACGCTACGACTAATAGGAGGAAAGCAGTGACCATAAACGCAGGTGAAACTGGGGGGGACGGCTAGTTGTTAAATATAAGAGAATAATTAATCATAAATTAAATATATAAAATGCCCCCGACTCGAGAATCCCATCAACGATTACCAAAGAGCTGATGATCAGATGACAGATTTTCTTGAATTATATCTAAGAACATTCTCGATCACCTTCCAAACAAGTCACCTTTCAAACAAAAAAACCGCACTCAAATCGGTTCATCCGTTTGGGAGCTATGATGCCACAGACAGACACACAGACACGTCAAACTTATAACACCCCTCTTTTTGCGTCGGGGTTTAAAAATGGTTCACAAAATCACAATGGATCAACATGTCTTGTAACTTACACAATAAAAAAAAACCACCCCTGTCTTTACCTTTTTTTTTAAAGTAAGGTGTAGGTACTTTTATTCTCATAGTATTATAAATCTTTACCTTATTGTATTGTAAGGCCTCGCTTGGCTTTAAAGTTTTTAGATGGGGTGTTGATGTAAGAGGAGATCAATTGAAAAAGGCTGTGGAATAATTGGCATATATTGGAAAGTAACTACGTATATAATTACAACTTTATAAAGGCTTCATCGGTTTGGTACGGCAACTTGACAGCCGTCCACTCTGTCTGCTCGCTGAAGCGCTTCTCTTGTTATTTTTTAAAGAATTTAAACGTTTAAAATTAACTAAATAAAATGATTCAAATATTATATTACCAGCCAGCTTTGACCAACACTCGAAAGAGGTTCGAGTGTCACAGTATAATGTGGTAATAATAAATTGAAAGCAGCAGATGACTTACATCGTCATGATTTAACATCTTCCTTATTGTTTCTATCCGCAATTTATATTCCTGTAACTAACAGCAGTTATATTTCCCTAATTAATTGGTGTAAGGTCAAAGGTAAAGATATTACCCTTTTGTTGACCCATATTTGGGTAACTAAGCTCTTTACAATAATAAAATCTACAAACTAAAGTGTAACAGTTTACTTTCGCAAGCGTAGGTTTAACGCGCCTTTCAAATAAACAAAGAATCATTAATTTTCATGATGGAATTGATTTTTCAATTTATGGTGATGAACTGAACATTAAAGGAATTAATGAAACTATATTAAGGGGAATTAATTGATGCTAATATTTTACCGAGCTTTGTCTGAACGACGAATCTAATTTCAAGTAGGTAATATCAAAATTGTTTTATTTAAACACTAGCTCTGTCTTTTTTCTTTTTTTTATGGGATAGGGGGCAAAACTTTGCAAAACTGGTCACCTAATGGGAAGTGACTACCGCCGCCCATGGGCACCTGCAACTCAAGAGTCACAAGTGCGTTGCCGGCCTTTATTGTGGGAGTAGGGGTAGGAGTGGGAGAGGGATGGAGGAAGGGGAAAGGGAAGGGTTAGGGCATCCGGTAACCTCAGTTACGCGGCGAAGCACAACACAAACATTGCTTCACTGCTGAATGCCTGTGTGGCCGTGGTCTCACCACTCCAATCTTGTGATTTCACCTGCGTTAAGGTTACTGCTTCATTTCTGTAGCTCACACCTGTGTTGTTTATAAATACAGACCTTTGGAAGCTTTACATTTGAATCAACAATCATACATATCACGATTAAATTATAACGTTCAATGTCTAACAGTAATTCGTCTCAAGTAATCACTTTCTCTAAAATTAGTATGGAAAAATATGGACTATGGGTCCCTAAAACCGTATTTACGATTACATGGCTATAGTATATGTATGTACTCTATGTATATGATATTAAATCCAAGCTTTTAGAGATGCTTTAATGATTTAATCATAACACTCGCCGTGGCTTAAATTTGTATGGTGTGGTGACCATAAATATGTAAGCCACGTTTTTAGGTTATGCATCTTTCTTCAGGAATTTACTTACCTATGTTTACCAGATTGTTTGACGTCTTTTGTTACTGCTTGCAGCTATGGTTCGTAGCTTACCTAAATGGGCTATGTAATGCAAAAATATTTTTTCATATTTGACTGGAGTACCTACACATACTTGCATTTGAAAATAAATGTCACTGACAGTTAAACACTTTATTATAATACAAAAAAATAAAACCAAAACACCTTTCTTAACGATGATAAATGAAGACCTGCATCTAATTTAAATTGTCAGTTGAAATACAATAAATATTTCAAATCCAAAACAGTCTACTATTCATGCCAGTTTAAGAATAAAATACAAATGTAATAAAAGATGTGAATTGCTCTTTAGATGCAAAAACGAGAACTCTTTTGCTATTGAATTCAGTAAAGAGGGAAAAGCCAACCCTTTTTCGCGAAATATTTTTTGAAACATTTTTAAATCTCCTCTGTAGTGTCATAACATAAACTCTTGGGATCTGCCATAATGAGGACGAACCGCGCCCTGGCGAAAAGCCAGCAATGCTTTGAAGCAGAATCTGCATAACTGACCTTAATCGCGATGTCAGGTAAACCACCAAGCCGCTATTAATTTATAGGCAGATATGGACATATATTGCGTTGGGATATTATGGCGTTGGTATTACCTACTGGAATAATATTGATGGCTGCATAAAACTAGAAGCTTAGTTAGGAGATTGCACTTGGTATTTTCGTGCAAGAAATTATGCGTGCGCTGGTATATTCGTAATTTAATCACTTTTTTACACGTTGACATTGCATTCAATAATGAGATTGGTGCGTACCTGGTCAGTTCTTACGCTGAACCATGCGAGATGGCAACCTGGCTGGCGAGGCCGACTTGCGACTGGCAGGCAAAGAGGCTGACTATTAACCAATAAACTTAATGTTTTAAATTTTAAAAAAAAGCTTAAAAAAAAATTTACTCTAAAAAAAATAAACAGTCAATTTTCGCGCTCATTCCTAAATATAATTTGTGCTTTATGCTAACACTATCGCGCTTTAGTTTGGTATAAAAATCTCCACTTAGCAGCAAAATCAGAAATTGTACTCGAACTATAAACTTTTTCATGTAAAAAATCT
Source organism: Euplagia quadripunctaria (assembly GCA_963859945.1). Lineage (NCBI taxonomy): Eukaryota > Metazoa > Arthropoda > Insecta > Lepidoptera > Erebidae > Euplagia > Euplagia quadripunctaria. The sequence continues at coordinate 9,150,557 of OY982580.1, forward strand.
TAGATTCCTAACTATTTTGTATTCAAATCTATTTGTGAACCCTTTTCATTTTTGTAACACAAAAAATCTCTTAGGGGATGTTTATGCAACATTAAAGTAGAAAACGTGTTGCGAATAAGGGCCCGGTTTCGGCTAGCAAAGTTGTTGTTAGCAACCCAACAAAAGTACATCTTTGTATTGAGAGTTTTGAAAAATATTTTTTTATCCAAAACCCTACGCGTTGTGCATTGCTATGAGTGTTGTGCATTTGTACAATCTGTCCATCAATTTGCCGACATCGCCTACGGAGTTAAATGGTTTCAATCTGATGCATGGACAATAGATGATATATATATATATATTTTAACAAAAAAAAAACAGATAGATACTAAGGGTGCTAATACTTAACAGTTATCTTAGAATATTTTTGTTAATGGTATTATTTACAGGCGGCTGAATAAATCTTCTTTAATTAAAAACGTGCAAAACAGAATATAAACAGATATAGAATAATAACAGAAAATAATAGAAGTAGCTATAAGCAGAATAAGTGATTATAAATATAAGTAATACTTTGTTATTAAAAGAGTCGCAATTCTTGAAAAAACTCAAATATTGGTAAAGGCGCTAGAATTAATCTAATCGAGTTGACCTACTAAGAAATACCGACATTTTATCTCCGGGCTAAGCACACTCCGTTCGATATACGACAAGTTTGAGATTAAAAAACTTTCTTCAAATTAGTTTGGTGACCGTTTAGCACTTCCATTTCTATCTAAATAGACTTATAGAGTAAGAATGGAAGGGTCTAATAGATTTCTTCTGAAGTCAAGTGCTACCTGACTGAGAATCTTTTAGAAAACAGCAATAAACATCACTACTTGCTTAGCGTATTGTCACAGTAGATCTAGAACTATAGATTTAGCTTGATTGTTTTTTGGTGTAGGTGGAGAGAAGAGGGGGAGGGATAGAGTCCTATCAATGCAATATAGGAATGAGGATTGGGTCTGTTACAAGTCGGTGATATCTCTGGTGTTTGCAATTGGTTATACACACCGCTAACTGCTCATTGTTTGCAGTAGTATATTAAATAGAGTACCAATATCAAAGCCTATAGTTAGTAAAAATATAGCTCTACTGATTGCGTCCGCATTTTAGATTGGTTGTCGTGCTCCGGACACTGGCTGAGAGCTTAACAATTAAATAGTTTGTCCATTTCTATTTGTTTTTAATAGTTGTTGCAGAAAATGGACTGAAGCTATTTTTACTAGGCTCTTAAATATTAATAGAATTTTATTTGACCTGTAGATACAACTGCAGTATTAGTTTTCATATAGCCTAAAGCTGAAACATCACAGTACAGTAATACCTTCAAGTAACAAAATCTTCCAAATGCATCACGGTAGTTTTTCCCTTGCAAGGTGCAAAAATATTTATTTTAATCCGACTTGTATTAGGAAATTAGCTGACTGACTGACTACTAAAAATTAGCACGTTTAACTTTAAAAAAATCAGATAAGTGCGCATCAAGGGATCCACAAGCAAACAAACTTGTATGTAGATAGTACGTTTAACTTGGGAATTAATTCCTGATGGTTTTGACCGTTTTTTTCCGAAAGACAAGTAAACAGTTATAAAAATACTCTCCTATATATCGATTTACGACAAAAAGTCAATTTTCCAACCGCAAAATATAAGTTTTTAATCACAAAAATATATGTTTTATGTGACAACGAATTAGGTCTTGAGACCTTGCTTTTTGCCAAATTTCATGATTCTAGGTGAATACTTACCCTGTAGGTTGATTTACCTATAAAATGTTCAAATTTGTTAAAATCTAAGGCTTAAATGACCGTATCTTTTGATTGCGTTGATTTAGAGGCTTGATTTTTTACCGCTTCAAGGAAACGCAGACATAAGTATTTGATGTTAATTTAAACTTGATGCCTCCAAGGGTTTCTGAGGAAAAAGGTTTTGCCAGGATATAACAAAAAATTTACGACTTTCGGATTTTTTTCTTTGCTTGTGCTGTGAGACATTGCCTCTTATTAATTTAAACTTAAACTCTTCTAATTTACACTTGATGCCTCCACAGGTTCGTGGGAAAAAAGACTTAGACTCTTGACAGACAGACGGACAGGCAGACAAACCCTTTTTTCCTTTTGAGAAACGGAACTACAACGGAAAGCTAAAAACTATTGCAATCGGATAAGTAACCATTTCTAAACGAACTCCTGCCGGCTTCACGAAAAATTTTTATACCCAAATTTTTTTAAATTTTGGACATTTATAAAAGGAATGAGTAGATTAAGTAGGGTTTTATTAGCAAGCTGGTTTTATAAAAAAAACATTTTCAAATCTGATTGTCACATCTCTCTTATAACAAGTAAAAGTACCGATGAGAGGGCAATGGGCTCGGGTAACAAAGATATGTATACTATACAGGCCGCCAGGACACCTGTGGAACGAGGATTGGGTCTGACACGTGAGTGTTGTGATTATTTATGGGTACCAGGAACTGCTTGCCATCAGTCAGCCGTGACTAGAACATATACGTCACTCGTGTATAGAAAGTGTTGCTGCCGTCCAAAAGCTCTTTCTGTCGAAGACGTCACAGCAACCTGTGCACTGTTTGTCTTAGTTCGTTACAGTCGCCCAGGTAATTCACTGTTAGCCCCTGTGGTGGAAGATGTACTAATAAATCTGAAACGGTCCTGTCCACTATTAAAGACCCATGTTAAAAAATACCAGATAAGGTTTTTCAGATTCAAAATTCTGTATTGTAGCTCTCGTAGCTTATTACTCTCAGGGCGCGTTTATATGTCTACGCTTACAATCCGCGTAAACGCTGCAACCGCTTTTTCACCACGGACGCGCAGCCACCGAACAGCTGCCGCGTAGCATAGAACCGAAAGTCACAATAACCTTTGGCAGAACGCGCCAACGAGCGGAATCCGCGCGCGTCCGATACGCGTACGTCTCTACGGGCCATCAGTGATTACGAACACTATATCGGTGAAGCGTATTCACATACAATACTTATTAATGTGCAAACTTAAATGACAGCTATGCCTTTGTGACTAGAATGGCTAACACATTGAATAGAGAGAGAGATATGTCTAAGTTCTAATAATAATAATAATATCAGACTTCAGTCTAACCAGATCTGAGCTTATAAATTACTTTCCCGTGGCTGGCTTTTCGCCTTAAGGGCTGGGTGATCCACAAAAGTTGCAATAGCATTGTGCTCGTGCTCTGGAACGTCGCACATGTGTAAAAGCCACATGATATCACCTGGGCTTATAAAATTCTGAGTTGTCATGGTGGTTATTTTTCTTATGGCTATCTCTACTTATCCTATTACAAACCTTACAATAAATAGAAAGGTATTTTTACACTGCCTAGCTGAAAGTAACTATTGAAGAGGTAAGATTTATTATGACTTTGCAAGCCAATTACGACCCAGGTGACAAACTTAAGTTTTTTCTGTAGTTTATTTTATACAGTAATAATAAAATCTATATTTAACGTGTAACAACTTTTAAGACATGTGATCTCCCATAGAAAACTAGGTCAACATTACTAAATCTTACTAAAAGATTTTCTTCGTTATATAGTTCAGTACAATAGCTCGAACCACAAGAAGACAGTATAAGAAATTGAATAGTAAATTGTGGGAGAACGCTGCAGTGTAAGATAACGGTTTGCAACATGGCACCGCAGCGAATGTCTGAGTGATACTTATTACTGAAATCTCTTAAGCTAACGCTTGCAGCTCACGATGTACACCACTATATATATGCGCTGTCTCGCTTCCATTTGGTACAAACTTAGAATTTAAATTTAAAGGAAATGCAATGCATATATTCTAACTAAGGTAGTGTTACGTTCGGAGCGAGTCCATTATGAGGAGTTTAAATACATCGGTGTGACTAGAATAACATTTTGAGCGTTTCAGTAAAACAAAACAACATTCCAAGTTTAAATTGTTTAACTTTCCCCGTGTTTCTTTAGCAGATAGAACAAAACTTGAAAGATCGAGATAAAAAAATATTCTACATTCCAACTTTAATCTTTTAACTTTAATTCTTAGGCGAAGTAAAAGAGGCTTTGTCTATGTTTATACAAAGCTCTGTTTTACAGTTAATTAAAGCACAGTTTATATACGGTTAGATAAGATTTACAATGACCGTCATCTTTACAGTTTAGATAGAATCAATCAAATCAATCAATTCAATCAATTTATTACAGGTAGGGTTACATTAGATGTAATAGTTAAAATAAGTACAACCGTAACATGCCTGATTAGGTGTACAATAAGATTATACAATCACTTTAAATTAAGATAAACTGTACTTATCGTTATTATTATACATAATTATTAGAATTAAAATAACATTTATAATAGAATTTAAAGTTTTATGTTAACAATCAACATTGCATCAAATTATTAATAAACTGTCCAGTTGCCCAATTGTGTAAAAAAAAAGAAAAAAATAATAAAATATCTCATGTCCTATGTATAATTACCTGTTTGCATGCCAGAACATTTTATGTACATAATTATGTTAGCGTTAATAGTTTTTAAACTATCGCGACTATATATATTGGATGTGTAAATCGGGACTTAATCGCGGTAATAATTAGAAAGTACAATACCTTTTTTGGTTACCCGACGTTTCGATCGAATTGCACCGATCGTGGTCACGGGTAGACTGGTGAGAGCTTAGCGACGCCTCCGTGAAGTGCGAGTTTACGCAATGATTCTAAGAAGTTTCACTTAAAAAAACAAGCCATATTAATTTGCCCATGGTTAGCTGGAGTAAGCTACAATATGCTAATCTTTACCCACGAGGCTTTCTTTTGTTTTAACCGCGATTTGTTCTCAAGATAAGGATGTAATTTAAAGACGGCGTATGGGGTAATTGATAAAAAGTGCTAAAAATTGATCGGCAAATTGCTCGCGAGGTCAGGAGTGAGCCAGATCTAGGGTTTAGGTTCAGGTTTCACACGATAAAAAAGAAAGACAAGGTCTAGGGTAGTAATGTTCGACTAAAAAAATTTCAAAATACACTCATAACTTTCGTTAATATCTAACGATTTTCCGTGTCATCCTTAGAGTTAAGTTCCAATATTTCTTTAGAATTTTTTTTAAACCTAACCATTAAAAAACAAACATTACAAAACTCAAAAAAAATACAGTCAAAATGAAAACTTTGATTTTTTTAAAGTCGGTTACGAACTGATTTTGATGTGTCCTCCACATAGTGCAGATTGAATACTTTTTCTTGTTGTATAATAAAAAAAAGTAGCTACCCATATTTTTTTATCCTGTCAATGATCTTGTAACTCCTGTAACACCGAATAATTATTTATCAATGCTTTAAATGCAGGTAAAGTCGACTTGTTAGATTCGAAAAATTTATTCCTTTGCTTCTATTTTGGCATCGTAGTAAAGCGATTTACCATGTTGAGACGTAGTAATCTGCGGATTCCTTCGAGGAGCACGCACACCCTTGAGCTGATTGAAAATATCTAGCTTACGTGTGAATCGCTTTCTATTTCCACGTCGTTTACGGTAACTTGATATTGGTAAAATAGTAGTTCTTATTTTATATAAGTTTACTTTTTCTTTTACCATAATTGACATAGCATTGATAGAAAACATAACTTACAAAGTTGACACAGTAAGTTAACATTGTCAGTTTAAAACTGCATTTTTTGCATTAAATTGTATCATTAAAATATTACAATTTAATGCAACAATGCGGTTTTGTTAGACCTGTGGTCTATTTTACATGGATTTTTTTAAAGTGACACCAAAAAATAACGCATAATGCATATTATGCACGATTAAATTACATACGTTATATAATTTAACCCTGAGCACGATTTCATGTGATTATATCACTTCTCGGCTTCGATACAAAAGTCAATTAGTCGAATGTTGATAAATATACGGCAGTTCTCAGATTTTAATTACTTGGAATTAATTTCTCCTTGTTTGGTTAAAAGACTTAAAAAGCATACTTGATCACTTCATCAGTATCGGTGAAACTGAAGGAACTTTGATCTGTTAATATAACAGTTTTTTAGGCCAAATCGATATTAAATTTAAGACATATGTACTTATTATGCAAACATATGTCTAAACTCGTAGATAAATTGATAACTAGTGGATATTATAGACAAACTAAGCATAAAAACACAAATAACGAACTTCTCTTGTTATAGTCATTTATTAAAGTTTACATTGCCGTACTTTACACGTGTGTATAAGATAATTTAAGGCTGATTTATTCGCACATTCATCAATGTCTCGCAAAACAGCTGAACCCACTAAACATAAAATTTTCGCTAGCGTTGTATCTTGGGATGGTATAGCAGTGGCACATTATTTCAATTATCTGATAAATATTTAAATAAAATTTAACTTCCACTAACTGTTTAATTCTGTATTTGAAGGAATCTAACATAGCCTCAGGTATCAGGTCTACTAATATAATCTAAGAGATCCTTAATAAAAATATAATATGGCAAAGAAAGAAAGAAAGAAAAGAAAGAAATAATTTTTATTCTGACTCATACAGGATAGGTACATGGTTTTTAACATCACAGGAAAAATTAAAAAACATAAATAAATAAATAAACCTGCATGAGACAAAAATGGTCCTTCGCATTGTGCTACTTCGCACGATTAGCGAAGAGGCGCTGGTATTCTGCTAAGGCCAAGTGATATAGGTACGGATTTGTGAAATTAGGTAAATGATGAAACCATTACATATAAATATACAACGGTTATGGTAGACCTAGGAGATGCAAGCGTCTAAAGGTTATTTATGACTGCTTAATACCCGTCGGACTATGGTTCACTATCATAGTTGTATAAAAAATAAACATTAATGTTCTATTCTATAGATAAACCTAGTGAAATGTGGGTTGAGTTGCTCCATGAATTTAATCACAACTCTGCCTTCTTTTACTATAGTGTATTGAGCCGTATTGAGCATCCAGCATACCCCGGATGGTGTCAGTCAGAATGTCAATTTGAGCTTAGGATTAAATATATTTTTACATAACCGTACTCTCACATATTACAGTTACATAATTTCGAGCTATCATTTCAGGCAACTGAGGATTCAAATACTTAGTATTCCTCTCCATAATCATCATATCACTTGACAAGAGACGTGCACGAGGACGTTTATATCCAGGCGATGCGACACGCATATTTATTAGCGGTCGACCTAAGTAACATCGTTTACGACCTAGCTATACAGTGCCAATAGAAGGAGATAAGGGATTGCTTCTTATTAATAGAGTGGGATTGGACGGTGTACACATTTAAATAGTAAACCATCGTAACTAAAAATGTGGTTTGTTCAGTAAAACTTGTAAGAAATGTGGTAAGGAGTTTCCGCATGATGCAACTGTCTTTAGAGCAGTTTAGTTGTTGACCAGTTAAGTTTTAGGTAAAGCTTTGTTATCCTGCCAAACCCATGAACCCTAGGCACTCGACTACTTAGATACAATACATTTGAGTGTAAAACAAGAATATTTAAGACGAAGCAAGCTTAGATATAAGTAGAAATATTAGTTGTAGACCTTTTTACAAAACAAAGTATGAGGGTACCTAAACATTGTTGCTAAACAAAAACAGCCGATAACCATCGAGATATTATGTACTACTTAGATAATGGCGGTGCTGCCAAGCCAAAATTATGATTTTAATTATTATTTTATGTTGGCTTCAGTAAAAGATTTTGCACTTACTGATGAAATGTCACACCACAATCATGTTTTGTGCTCTTAAATGACTTGTACACGTTTTAAAAACACAATTAGGCATTTTTTTCGGTAACTAAAAGTAGATGAAATACGTTCGAGCGCTGCTGAGCGTAAACTCCGACTGATATCACAGCGGTGCAGGGGCCGCAGTTCGCGTTACAAACTTTTCCTTCGCGGTGTCTACTCTATACGCTAGTAATAATAACTCAGTGCCGATAAACGATTTTCTTTCCTGCTGCAGATACTACATGAAAACAATACCACAAAACATTGGTTTGCAAGGATTACTGGTACTCTTGTTAAAATTAGATTGAACCTATTAGATAGGACCTTTAGAATTAGTTCGTTTCGTGTTGCACGAGGTGACACTTACAAATGTCGTATTTAAGTTTACATTTAATGCCTTGTTCGCAATAAATTCGTTTCAAGGGCCTAGCCTATAGAATACCTAGGTAAAGGATATCACGGCAATGACCATACTAGACTTGGCAAGCTTATTTATTGTCGGTATTAATCTAGACTTATTATAACAATTATCAAAATTATCCAAACTTATTTATTACAAAACGGAGGCACAGTGTTATCCTAAATTTTTTATTCAAGTATAAAACCATGCACCATCCACATACATCATACACCGATCACACAAGAAGCATCATCCAACAACAAATAGATAATGGCGTCATCAATTTATAGACTCCATTAACAAGAAGATTAAGAATTCTTTGTCACAGAACTCTTTTATCACCGCCCTAAGTTGAACCACAGATAACATAATACTATACTAGTAGTTGAACTAAAAGTTACAAAGGACCTATTGTCTCATCTGTGCTAAAAGTACCTGTCTAATAAGGTCACCGATAGTAGCAACATTGAAATTATATTAAATCGTTAGAAAGGATAACTAAATATATATATTCACACTAGCAGCGCCCCGCGGTCCCGATCCCGTGGGAATATCGGGATAAAAAGTAGCCTATGCGTTAATCCAAGTCTACAGCTACATACCAAGTTTCATCGCAATCGGTTTAGTAGTTTTTAAGTGCAAGAGTAACAAACATCCATCCATCCATCCATCCATCCAAACTTTCACATTTATAATATTAGTGGGATATACCTAAAGGCAGATGTCTTTTAAAAATCTGTAGATATATGTAGATGAATTAGATTTGAATGCATGTTTTTGAGCATGTTTGTATGTTTTCTTATTTCAAATTTAAATATTAAAATTATATTAAAATACTAAATAAAATTGGGCCCATGTATGCTATAATTAATGTTGAATTTGTTAGAGTATTAATAAAGCTTTTAATAAATATATGATTTAAAAAAAAGTGTAACCGACTTCATGCGAATACAGCATAGTAAATGGGTCAAACCCTCCTTGGGTTTGACTCATTTTCGAGGATGCCCCTCTAGTTTCGGACCCGACGGGGGCCCTTTATGGGGTGCGGCGTCCTAACTGGAGGCTGAAGGCGCCATACTCGACTGGCATCGTTCCCACCGATTTATCTGTCGTAACGAGCGCCGGGATAGAGACAGCTGCGTTTCCGTTGCGTTGTGTGTTGCGGAGTCATTTATCACAGACACTCGTACTCACAGAACTAACTGTGTCACTATTTGGCACCGACACAGTCTCGTGGGTAGTAAGTTTTAAGGCCGGCCGCAAGACTGGAAGCAGTGCCTAGCCATTGTCTCTGTTGAAGTTCGGACGACGACGGCTTATTTCGATTGCTTCTCTGTCAAAACGTATATAATGAGCCTTGGAGGACTTGCAAACGTGCTCAGCTACGAAAAAATACACGAGAGTAAAACCCTAAGTCCTTAATTAATATGAAGACACTCACGAAAGTTTTTATTCGAATACAGCTTGTTTGAATTTACTATGATTGGTGGTACCAGGATCTCCCCTTAGAGTTGGAATATTTTCTTCAATTGAAATCGGTTCACAATCGGCGAAGATATCATTTCAGTTCCCATGATTTATTTTTAATGTTTACATATACATACATACAGAATTCATGGCTATAATTCAAAAAAATATGTTCAGCCGTTCGAAGATCATCGGCTCTTTTCTAATCGTTGAAGAAATTTTCGAGTCTGAGATATTTTAAATTTGTAATTAACATTAATTGTAACTCTTCGATATCTGTTCAATACGCAAGGGCCGGTTCCTTTAGTGTTATGCTACAATGTTCATGAATAAAAATGTTATAAAAAGATTGCCGTTGATAATACGTACCAAAGTGTGCACCGAAAGTGATAAGGTGTGAAAGATTAGGTAAATGACGAAAGTATACGGATAGTTTCGGCATAAAAGCTGTGATAGTACAAACTTCACATGACAAAAGATTGTTGCCACTGATAAATTTTATCACATATATTTTTATGAATGTAATAAACATAGCGGCAATGTTTGGCGTTTTGGTGTATTACCCGAATATATTTTTTACAGCCATAACTTTAGATTTTACTAAACTTATTACTTTCTCCCGAAATCTAAGATAGCGGACAGAGCTGCGAACCATAATTTACTACAATTAGAATTTATCAAATGTGCCGTCGCGGCGTCGGTAACGTGAGAATAGTCCTTTCTTCGCCTTCTCCATTGGACATAACCAGCTAACGATACCGCACGTACGTAACGTAACTTATGAATCGCTATAAGTATTAAAGAAGTTCCTATTCCCTTAATTGTTGTTTGTTTATTGTTGACCTCAACAGATTTTACCTATATCTCAAAGAGCACAATGAAAGTCTCTCTAGCCAGTTGTGACCTTGAAACATTTGGCCATCCGCCCAGCACTTACTTATTCTGTAGGAGAAAGGGTAGGTATTTAATTTATTGTTCGTAATCTATTCGTTTTAGGAAACATTTAGGAAACGAGAAACTCTATTGCGGGTAATTTTTTATGAATGTTGTCACTAACTTTCTTAGCGAATTGTTTCTGAAGTGAAAACTTCTTTAAGCACGTCGGGCACTTTGGCATGGGGAAAAAGTTTAGTTCAGTATATTGTAATTTTATTTATCTATATTATAACAGCCTTAACGAATTGAACCAAAACCTTATATTAGGTAACTCGTCTTACACGGCATGGTAAAACTAGGTAAAGCTAAATAAAACATTAAAAATGCGTTGTAATACCAGGGTCATACCGGATCATCTAACAAATACTGTAGGTATATTTACATACCAAAAGCTAAATGTGGTATGAAACATTTAATTTTGTTAAATCACTCAGATCAATACATCAGATGGGTTACTGTTAGGGTTGCCACCTTTTTTTTTTGGAAAATATAGTATTTCTTTCAGAAAAAAATAGTGCTACAAATTTTTCCATCCCTCGAGAAGAGATTTTTTTTCTGAATGCTAGGTACCCTATTCCTTTTTCTGGACCATTGACAATGTTCTAACCAAAATTTAATGATGATCGGTTGAGTAATAGCGTGAAAGCGTTATATAAAGGTCCAGTGTGTTCCAGTTACAGTTAAAATGGCGACAGTTGTGTTAGCAATAAAAATATGGTATTTTTCATACTAGATTATTGTTCTATAATGTATAGTACAATTAATCAAAATATAGTACGATACTATATATTATAGTACGGGTGGCAACCCTAGTTACTATACTTATTTATTTGGGTTTATTTGACCAGGCAAAAAGCACTGTAAAATGGGTACTTAAGGGGTTTGGCTAACTGTGGCATCGAAAATAGAGTATGTTAACTGATTTTATATCACGCGAGCCAGATGCTTGTCACCTTGACGTTGTAAAGAAATAGAAAAAATGTTTATTTATTTGTTTGTTACCTTTCAGGTCTTAACTACTCAGACAAACATCATGAAATTTTGCATACTTGTTGTCAGGGATATATAGAAAAGGATATATTGTCCCTTTCATCCAGAAAAAAGAATAGTTTTCGAGCGAAACCGCGGGGAAAAGCTACTACTACAATATTTTTCTTTGGTAACGGGTCACTGACCAATGTATGTGGGAGCTGCGGAGGCTGTGCCTACATTATTGCTGTGGATGTGTAATCTCACGGATCAAGAGGTTATTCGTCTCTGTTTTGTGTAAATATCAGTAATCTGACGACTTTGAACTAGGCTTGAGTTGGCCTCAGTTTAATTAAATGACATAATTATGAAAATGATTAATTAACAGGCACAGACGTAACCCATCAAGCCAACCATCTTACAATTTCATGAAATACTTAGTTAAAAAAATCAGGCTTCCAAGTCAACATAATCATGACCGTGAAATAAATGAGTTTAATATGATGGAAACCTTTTGTATTGCGAAGTTACGTCTGTTTCGTCCTAATCGCACTTGTCCGGTTATTTTTCGTCTCATTACATTAATAAAAAGCTATGATAGTTCCAGGCGTTTCTAGTTCTCCCGGTTATTCACCTGACTTTTTGAAATTTTCGTCACTGTTATAACAGATCACTGTAGCTTATGAAGGCTGACAAAACCACTAGAGCGAGGCAACATAGAAAGTTCTTCATGAAGATTTGTGAAGTGTTCGCACCGGCACTGGGCCACCGAGGTGTACTAAATAACCTGACCTAAGACCCACGAGTAAGCCCGTGTGAAACAGTGATGATTACTATTAGAGCATTGCATTTATAAAGTGTTCCTTGTTAATCCGCTTCTTGAAATTAGAGCAACTGAAACGTTTCCTTAAATATTTCTCTAAGCGATCTTTAATACTTTCAAGCGCCTGACGTGTTGTAATAAAATTCAATGAAGGAAAACAAAATAATGAACCGAGAGTCAATAAGTCGAAATTCTAATAAAGATTAAGTTTATTAATAATTTTATGTTTAAGTGATCTTAAAAAAACAATAATATTGATGTTCAAAAATAAAGCTGATACAAGTTACAAAACAAAGCCGGTTTACCGACTTAGGTAAATTTGTTGAAAGCAATTAAGACTTGAGGAAAATCTCTATTTAATCTGAATTTCTATTCTTAATTTTAAATCATCTTAACGTTGTAAACAAAAAATAATATTGTCTATACTTTTATCTTATTAAATGTAATATGATTTATAACATGCCGCACTCCCTATATAAACATGTAAGAAAATCGTGACCCTCTCGCCGTCCAAACATGCTTACGCAATGTTTGAACGGCCCTCTAACGCATTGTGCGTTACATTGAAATAGTGTTACTTTCGTTCCTAGTAGAAAAAAGTTCTGTAGTTCTTCAGAGTCGAGGTAACAAAAGTATAGCCATAAGTACTTATTCGTAGTTTTATGTTCTTTAATTCAGTTTAGAAGTTCCATATTTGAAATGTTTGTTTAGAGTATAATACTCTTTTTTATGTTTTAAGTGACTGACATATATTACATAGCATTATATATATTGTATTATCAGGACAACGGGAACAATGTTTACTTATTTTATTCAAATCCCGCTGTCCCCATTAATGGGGACACGGGTAATGGGGACAACGTGAAACCATCAATTATATGCTTTAACTTTAATGAAAAGTATTTTTTTTTATGTTATAGGGGCAAACGAGCTGACGGTTCACCTGATGGTAAGTGATTACCGTCGCTCATGGACACCTGCAACTCAAGAGTCACAAATTGCCGTTGCCGGCCTTTGAGATGGGAGTACGCTCTTTTCTTGAACCTTCAAACGGTCGTAAAGGTATGGAAATCTGAAAATGATTTTTTTTACTGCGGAGTAAAATGAAGTGATAGCTGTGTTTAGGATCCGCGATGTAGCGAGTAGCTTTGTAAGAATCCACAAGATTAAATTACAAATTTAAAAAACCCCCTACACCAAAAAGTACTTATAGTTTAAGGAACAACCCTTAAAAAGTAATAATCATACGCCAAAAATGCCATACATCATTCTGGAAAAGAGCTGATACTCTTATACTGCTGGACCGATATTAACCAAACATAGCTAACAACCACCGCAAGGAAACTGGCTTTCAAATGCAAAAAAAACCGCATCGAAATCAGTCCATCCGTTTGAGAGCTACGATGCCACAAACACACACACACACACAGACATCGACGTCAAACTTATGACACCCCTCTTTTTGGGGTTAAAAACTAAGTAGTCACTAAGCATTCAGGGATAAAAGATTTTCAGTAAGTAATACAATAATGGTGTTATCATAATCTTCGGTCTTATCGCATTTTTTATTAGAATAGAATATAATAGAATAATTCTTTATTAGTTTGATAATTTCAGACAACCTTTGTATAGACAGATCAGTCTACAATATATGATTAGGACTAGTTTTGCAGAAAAATTGCATTTGCAAAATAAAAATACAAACGTAGGTAACATAATAAATACTAAAGTGTTTATTAATATATGATAATATAAGCTAAGTGGTAACCGGTAGAGAGAGAGATCACATTAAGCCGCCGATCCTAGTTGCCATTCGAACATCAATGGCATTCGTTACGGGAAGTTGGAGCCTAAAAAAAAGTCCGACTACCTGGTCTAACTACAGAACTTCGATATCGCCTAGTACTTGGGTGTGGAGGTCTGATGGCAGTTGCTACACGTAAAATATCGAGGTTCGCCCGTTTCATAGTAATACTGAAAGCCGACCCCAACTTAGTTGGAAAAAGGCTCGGAGGAAAAAAAAAGTGTATTTACACTGCAAGATCTAAAGTGTTGAAACTATAAACTAATTTTTTTTATAGATATCCAGCATTTTAACATGCCGGTCTGCTATGGTATTCTAGAAGGCCATCGATTCCTTCTAGTTATAAAAGAATTATTCTTTTATCAGAATTAATTTATATTATATATTAAAAATGACTGACTGATAGGGTTACAGTTTTATTAGTACACAAATGTTAATGGAACGACCATATTTCAGAGTTAGTAAGATAACGAAAGTAAATACGTAGTGTAGATCAATTCTCAAAGATTGGTTGAGCGTAAAATCGAAATTGAAATTTCATTATAGCAACCGAGTGGAGTAAAGTAACGTACCGAAAAAGGCTTCGCGATTTATTTGGCAGCCAAGGGGCCAACTAACAGCATTCGAGTTAGAACTTTAGTGGTACCATCGTAAATCTTTTTAATCGATTTACAAACACATTCCACCCTTCGTTACGACCTCGTGATTTTTATCGTGAACCTAGAGTCTTTGTCATTTATTTCTTTCACTGTTTAAACTGTTTCACTGGACCCAACAGTTTTATTTAGATTTTTTACTATTCTTAATCAAATTGGAATATGTGTGCAAAAAGCAAAGTTAAACCGGATTCTGTAATCTAAGAGATCTATTTTTGAACAGTTTCGAAATCGCCTGGATAGCAGCGGTTCTGATTGAGGAAGTGGCGGGGAGTGCATCTGTTTGTACCTACAGGGTGGCCCCAAATTTCCATAAAGTAACTGCTTCAAATCAGGCTGAGCAACTGGGTTACTGTCCGATGTGTTTAATTTCCAGAAACATCTAGGGCCTAAACCTACATTATGATATGGAAGTGGGTAGGGGATTTTAAAGTAACAACAATCTCTCTATGACGACGCATTATTGTCTCACACACAAGAAC
This sequence comes from Euplagia quadripunctaria, assembly GCA_963859945.1. Lineage (NCBI taxonomy): Eukaryota > Metazoa > Arthropoda > Insecta > Lepidoptera > Erebidae > Euplagia > Euplagia quadripunctaria. Next base: position 9,165,867 of record OY982580.1, read on the forward strand.
CCCTTGAGTGACGTATGCATGTTCTCTCTGATGTGATCTTCGCAGATAGAGGTTCGGAGTGGCCGTCACTGACGTAGACAGTACCAGTGAACAATCTTGTTTTCTTCTTACTTTTGCTTCTTTAGACGTTTACTGACTACCGCCTGTGCGACTGGCGGCCTCATATATACCTACCGCACCGACACGACCGCAGACATGAGTATTTGATGTTAATTTCAATTTAATTTCTCCACGGTTTCCTGAGAAAAAGAGTTTTTGACTGACAGACAGACAGACAGACAGACGGACAGTAACGTGATCCTATAAGGGTTCTTTTTTCATTCTGAGGAACGGTACCATTAAAAGAAAATATTTACAGCCGAACATATATAGAACCTCCTCCTTTTTGAAGTTGGTTAAATAAAGACAAACAGAGAGTTTAATCTATGTAGATATGTTCTTATTCAATTTAATTTATTTAAAAAAGAATACTAGTTTAGAGCGATGGAAAATCCATTTAAATTTCATTCATTACAGATAAGACACTTTCACAGGTGCGAAATAATTATCTAATTGTTTTACCGGCTATTGCAGACGCTATTCTAGTGCAGCAGAGAGTTTATTGCTGGCATTCTCTTACTCGCATTGGTCAGTAACTTGCCTAATTAATGGCGTGTTATTTGAGTATGCAATAGAATTATTTAATTTCCCTTTTGATTGTAGACTGCATTTTGAGGCAGGCCATTGTTGAAACTGCGATTAAGTGGCACTATTCAAGTGCCTTTTTCTGTTAGTTGATAGGGAAATTGTACGGGTTACTAAATGCTACCTTTAGTGTTGTAAGTGCATTCAGACAATAGCACCGATTGTACATACAATCACGTCTGTATCTCCGAATGGATAGGCAGAAACGTTATAAACACCCACATGTTGTCAACTATATTGCCAAGTACACTTTTCTAATAGTAATAATAACACTTTATTGGCAAAAAAAGATACAATCATAAATGTAAATCCACTTAAAACACTAAAGCACCTATGTAATTATGTTCGTCTGCAGCGACCATCAAGGCTAGCCTCCCCCATTCCCGTGCTAGTAATAAACTGTGTTACAGGTAGGTTAAGCATAGTCCCAAACAGTATAATTACAGTTATTACAAATCCAGTGCGTATGTAGTTTATCGTAGATTTTCGTGAAATACTGAGTCCCCAAATTACGCTTGCGGCCTATTTAGATGAGGTCCATACAGGAGAAAAAGGAAAAATAACAAATACAATCCCACTAATATTATAAATGTGAAAGTTTGGATGGATGGATGGATGGATGAATGTTTGTTACTCTTTCACGCCAAAACCACTGAACCGATTGCGATGAAATTCGGTATGTAGATAACTGGAGACCTGGATTAACGCATAGGCTACTTTTTATCCCGATATTCCCACGGGATCTGGACTTACGTGGGTGAAACCGCGGGGCGCTGCTAGTAAAAACATAAAATATGAGAGCCGCATTGAGTGTGTGTTTCTTAGTTGTGTATATATGTGTGCATGTTGTTCCTTGTGTGTATGTTGAAAGGGGAAAGGTAGGTAGACAGGAAAGACAATTCCGTAGAGAATGTTGCTTATACGGATAGATCGAGGAGTATAAGCAATAGATTGAGCACACATACCGGTGAGAAAGATTGGCTAGAGAGGCAGCACGGCAGCCTCCTATACCAGCTGACGCAGTTGTTGACCGGCCACGGCTGTTTCGGAAAGTACTTGTGTCACACAGGCCGGGAGCCGGGCGCTGATAGCGGTGTTAGAAGCCTCTCGCTGGAGACCATGGTTCTGTTCATTGTCCAAAGTGAGAGTGCGTGGGAATTCGCCACTTCTTTTTGCGCGGCAGTGATGTCCGCTAAATGGGCGGCGGAAAGGGCACTCACTCAGGGTCGCTTGAGTACCGCGAGGCTTTTTACTGGTCTAGGTCCTTACACAATTTGCACTTACAACTACTCTCATTTTATGTTTCCAAATTTTAGATTCTCTCCTCTAATATATCCGAAAGTAAAAGTCCGGTAAATCTGAACAGAATAACGGAATTCATATTCCAAATGCATAAACAACATATTTACTCAATAAAATACCTTTTTTCTTTACTTATTCTTTTCTGCCACTCGTATAACACCGTTGGTTGTACCAAACATAATGTCGTCTTTTTTACGACTAAATGTCACATAAACTTGTTATTGAGAGACTTTAAGGAATGTTAACGTGTCATCTGATAGGTGAGGGAAGCCTTATTTTACCCATAACCATCTATAAATTTACACACCAAATATTTATTTCAGCAAATTTTCAGTTTTTCTTCTGTTTCAAAACAAATCCTGTTTTTATTAGTCTGTTTGCGATTATACTGTTCCTTTTTACACTTATAATCAATAAATCGGCAGTTAAAATATTAAACGTAAAAATTGTAGCTCTGAATTTTTTTAATATAAGAGTTTGAAGAATTCATTTGTGTTTTTATCAAGTAATGTGTAACGATTTTACTTACTTACCATTTAATACTGCTTATTCAATATTCATTACCACTAATTTATGTATACCTGATACAACTTATAACTATTTGCAACTTTAATTACAATAACTACACAAAATAAGATATTTTAATCTTGTCTTTATAAAAATCCAACCACACAAATGAAATATTAAATTATAATTAATTCGGAGGCAAAAGCCAGGGTTCACGATATGTTTCATAACTCTTGTATCTATTTGGAATTTGCAATGTGTGAATAAGCAAAACCAGTTCTGTCGGCTGCCACGCGCGTTCAGCGGATCACACTCTAGACTCAATAAGGATTTCATTGTGCTTACGGACGTCTACTAAACTTGCACCTACCCACTAATAAAGTATCATTTCATTTCATTCATTTCAATAAAAGTATAGCTACGTATCTGGAAATTTTGCTAATTAATAGGTTTAAAAGTTCATAATGTATTTTTTGGTCTACTCCAATAATAATTTGCACTCACCTACCCGGCTCCAGATCCTAAATGCTGGACCCACGACCGCTGCCGTTACCCCCTCCCCCGTTGTTTACCTACTCCACAACAATGCTGCAGGAATACAATCGGACACTTATGCAGGACAAGGGCGTTTTTTTAACTACCAACAACTTGCATCGTTTCGAATTGTGTGTGTTCTTGAAACTACCCCTGGGACCTTCTCATTTTATCTCTAATATATCTATTAATACTTTTTAATTTTTTTTTACTAAAACTATCGAATCATTCATGGGTTTATGTTACAAATAAAAGATATGGAACAATATATTAAAGAGTTATTTACTTTTTTATTTACATAAATGTATGTATGTATAAATGTATGTAATATATATACTTTTCGTATTTTGTATGTTTAAAATTGAAGAACAATTTCTTTGGTTGTACTGTTGTATCTGGCTGGTTTTAATATTAATAAATATAGGACATTAAGAAAAAGAAAAATAAAAAGTGAAAAACGCTTTCCCGCTATTTTTCAATTATTTTTCGGTCCCCCAAAATGAGTGAATCTAACGAAAACGAAATTCGATACATTCTGAAGTTTTATTCAAAAAAAAAGAAAAATACGATTCAAGATGCGAAAAAAAATTGCCACGTTTATGGACCTAATGCAGTGTGAGTGAGAGTAGCACAAACTTGTTTCAAGCGTTTTCAGTCCGGGAATTTTGATGTCAAAGATGTAGCTCGCTCTGGTCGCCCTCATACGGATAAAGTAGATGTCATTTTTGAAAAAGGTGAACAAAATCGGATTAGTAGTTACAATATAGCCGAGGAACTGAGAATTGACTACAAAATAGTTTTGACCCATTTGAAAAAGTCTGGCCATACAAAAAAGATCGATATTTGGGTGCCACACGAGCTCACTGAAAGAAACCTAATGAACCATGTACGCATTTGCGATTCTCTATTGAAACGTAATGAAACCGAACCATTTTTTAAAAGATTGATCAAAAGTGGCGATGGTTGGTGATGAATTAATCAACAGAAAGGAGTGATCTTTCAGCATGATAACGCCAGACCACACACATCTTTGGGCACTCAGCAAAATTTTAGAGAGCTTAGTTGGGAAGTGTTAATGCATCCACCATATAATACTGACCTTGCACTCCCATATTTTCACCTGTTTCGCTCTCTTCAGAATTCTTAGGGTAGTGTTAGGTTAACATCAAGAGAGGACTGTTAAAACAACTTGTCGCACTTTTTTGATTAAAAATCCCAAGATTTTTACAGCAACGAGGTAATGTCACTACCTACAAAATGGCACATTCATATATATTTTAATTAAATGTAATTAAACTTCGAAAAAAAAAGGTCTTGAATTTGTATATAAAATACGAAGAAACTTTTTCCCCGAACTTATATGCCTAAGTAATAGATTTATCTAAACAATTGATCACAGCACGAGTTCTGTGACGTTTGGTGTTTGAAGTCTCTAGAGATGTAGTTGTGATAAAAACGAACTAAAAATATCGACTGAATAATCTAAACGATATCATTTATACATATATAAGAAAAATAGATTTTAAGCACAATAATAAAAACATTTTATTAGTTTTTAATCATTTATTTACCAGCAATTAGGTAACCAGGGAAAGCCATTCATGGCGTCATCAAAATAGTTGTAAATATGGTATTTGGTTCGCGAAATTACCTAGTCTTAAGATTTAAAAAAGTAGGTAAATTTGATCTCATCTATGAGAGAGGAAAATGGGAGGTGTTTATGTTTGCATTGGCAAAAAAAAATCTACATTCGTTACCTTTGATTCCTTCTTATTTGAGATTGAAGCTGATTATCTTCAGTGATATAAATCTTTTTCACGAGTGATTTGAGAAACGGTGTTCCTCCGTTTCGGTAGTTGGTAGTAATTGGTATGGATCGTCTAAAATTTAATAAAAACTATCTTGAACAAGTCCATGGTGGTTTACAAATCATTCCGTAAAATAAAATACTGTCATTATTTTAAACAAGGACCACCGCTCTGTAAGGCATAGATAAAAGAGAATACAAAAAATATATAATACTCGGAAACAGCAAACGTGGACAATTCTGTGACATATAAATTCTCAGATGTGTGAACAACTGTGCGAAACGGGACACGGAGACACGCCGAGAGAGATTGGGGCCTGTCACTCACAAACGCAGCAAAATATAGGCCCTCGCCATTTATACAGAGAGGTATATATTATACAGTACTTTTTAATTTTCAAGCTTTCAATCTACATGGTAGAATGAAAGTATTATTACTTTGAAAAAATAGCATAGTCAGAATAATTGTTTTTAAACTTTCGCGACTTTGATACATATTAGATGTGAACTTGGGACTTAATCGCGATTATAGTTAAAAGGTACAATACCTCTTGGTTACCCGACGTTTCGATCCAATTGCACCAAGAGGTATTTACCTTTTGAATATTATCCCGAGTTACACATCTAACAGTCAGAATAATTCAAGTTTCCTCTTTAACTACTTATTCGATAGTTTTCTAATCTACTATTCCATAAGCTATGGTGCTGATAACTTTAATTCCTGAGTAGTCTACCCAACTTCGATACACACATACAAATTTTGATAAAGTTTTTCAATTTCCAGTTCTGGTAGCCGCCATCAGAGCTTCTTCTGGGTTCATACAATATAAAAATATATGACACCCAAATTGTGCTCATCAAAATTTTAAATGTAGTAAAGAAAAAAGTAATTGAATTGCTATTTTCTGGCTCATTTAACTTCAATACAGGCAGTATAACTTCAAACAATATTAACTCGACTAATGAAAACATGTATGTCCCAAAATATATTTTTTTATCTTCAATAACCAATTTTTATTTCTACAAAAGATTTTAGTAAGTTATTTAAAAATTAAAAAAGCATTCAGACCACTGCCCCTGACTAATACCACTATTAAGTATACTAACTATAACTATAAGTATATTAACTATAAGCTACAAAAAATAATAATAATAATAATTAAATAAACTTACACACGGCTGTCTGATCCCAAACTAGGCAGAGTCTGTACAATGTATGGCAACTAGACTGCTGATATACATACGTACATATTATGTAAAAAATGTATAATAAAAGAAATTTAACTCAAACTCAACTCGTCATAGATTATGAAAAATAACCGCCAACTCCAGAAAACATTAAACTATTCATTAATGCGCTCCGCATTAACTAAAAATATTTTTGATTATTTAATTTTCTGTGAGATATTTCCAGTAACTCTGAATTATTAATAATTAGTTACATAGCGTAAGAACTCTAACATCCTTCTACTCCAGGAGTACACTAAAATTAGAAACGTTAATAGGCATCCATTAGACACATGCAAACGTCAATCATTACCAAAAGTCAAGATTGACGGATGTTCGTTGGTTGATTGATGAAATAATATCGACATCAAAATCTCATCATGCCGTCAATCACTGCATTAGACGATAGGTTATTCGTCAATCACCGTTTTGGTTGTGGCAAAACTGACAGCAAAACCTACCGTGTAATGGGCGCCATACACTCACATCAATGGAAATGCATATTATTATGTGGAAATCATTCGGAATAAAATCAGTCGTGAAGTATAACATTAATGTAAATTCTTATTTTAAATATAAGTAAATGACCCCGTTAAATTATTTTACCCAAAAATTTAAAATAAGCAGAGCCTGCAAGCAAACTTCTTAAAGAACGTCTTACACTTAATGAAGTCAGAGGAAAAGTGAGGAACTTGCGACCCAAGCGTCATACAAGAAGACATAAAGAGAGTTACCATTTAAATACACAACAGTATAAGTGTAGGATAACAAAACGGCTACAGACGAGATTAAATTGCGGGTTGGATCTCGCGTTCACTTAAATGTTCTCTTTTATAGGGACTGGAAGCGCACAGAATCACAGTGATATCGTCTTGAGAGAGAATTGGGGCGGTAAGGCGGATGGTTTTGTTTAATAGTTAAGCAACGTTCAATACATTTCGTGTTAGAATATGTAACAACTAAATTAGACTGTTACCCTAAATAAACTGTTTTTATCTTGATCCCATTATTGTAATTATACAATCACAAATATTTGTTTATGATATTCCAAGTGACTTATAGTCATAACTAGCAACCCGTCCCAGCTTCGCACGGGTAGCAGAGCATATATTGAATTTTTCCGACATCTTCAACAATCATCGCCATATTTCAGCTATTTTACACAAAACCTTTATGAATTATACACTTAAACCTTCCTCATGAATCACTCCGTGTATTGGTGAAAACTGTGTGAAATTTATCGCGTTACGGAGTTTATCGCAAACAGAAAGACAGACAGACGCGGCGGGGGACTTCGTTTTATTACGTGTAGTGATATTATTTTGCATATAAGTCTTGAGTTGACAAGTAATTGCACAATGAAGATTTCTGCTTAAGTGGATCAGTACGTGGGTCTGTATTTCCAATATACAAAAGACCATAGTTGGTATCCTTTTCTGCTGTAAAGTAGGCTCATCAGAGTTTAATAAGTTGGAGTAGGGGGAGGGAAACTGTTGCCTGATTAGTTTCCTACCTAACAACATTTCCCTTTTCCCCTACTCCCACCTTAAAGGTCGGCAACTCACTTGTGACTCTTGAGTTGCAGGTGCCTATGGGCGGCAGTAGTCACTTACCGTCAGGGGACCCTATACCACAAGAAAATAGATTAATTACCTATCAATCTTATCTTTTTTTTTGCTTTTTAGTAATTTGTTTTTTTAGTACGCAGTAACAAGTAGTCTTGGTGGATTCTTTGTCGGCGGGCAAAAGCTATATATGTATGTATATTTATTTTAGAACCTATCCAACTATACCCCAAACAATTATCTGCTTACTCATTAAGTCATAAAAGAAAATATCGTGTTCTACGAACTTCAAGAAGCTCTCATTTATTTGTATCGAGTGCTTTCCTTCAAACTAAAGAAACAAACTAAAAAAATTTTAACTAAGAGAAACAAACTTAATACTCGTTTAATATACGGGATTAAACGAGTATTGAGATTGTTTCTTTAAGTTTGTAATTTTACTAAACCATATAACAGTTCTCTACCTAAATTTCATGTAAGTAGATAGGCAATAACCTCCCAGTAAAACAGCTGTGATAGATGGACGATATTATTCGGGTTCTTATTGCAATTTGGCGATCGAACCGTAGCGCAAAATATACTTTATCTAAAAGGACAGACCAACAAGAAACCATGTTATTTGATGTCGGCTTATAATACATATGATTTTACTATTTAATTTGAACATTTTCTGATTTGAAACTCTATGAAATATAACTACTAAAATTGAACCCGAGAGTGACTTCTCACCCGCAATACTCATTAAGTCATAAAATAAATTGTCGTGTTCTACGAAATTCAATAACTAAGTTGACGGAAGAAAACACAATTTATTACAGGCAGTCCCGGTCTAACGATAAAAAAATGAAAATGAAAATGAAATGTGTTTATTTCAGCGCCATGCTAAGACATACATAGTTACATATACATACACTTGATATGACAATTACTATACACTGCAATAAATTATTAAACAACATGCAAGTATGCATGCCCAGCACAACCCCCGAAAAGGGTCACCACCTCAGCATTTGCTAGACGGTGAACCGTCTAGCGCTGATTTTCAGTTGGCAGCCCGCCGACGTGACTCACGGCAGGAACAGTAACTATAAAATATGTAAATATCAGTAGACAGATAGTTTAGCGATACAACTATGCTGTTGAGCTTAAAATGCAAAGTTGTATCCGTACTTATCCCAGATTTGATCAAAATCGTTAGAGCCGCTTCCGGGATACCCAAAATATAAATACATACAAAAATAAATACACACATACAAGAATTGCTCGTTTAAGTAATAAGATATTTTGGCGTGCATTATACGGCCTAACTGGTTTCTTAATACCGCGCTGTGCGCCGTCGCGAGAGGGTCTGTCTTGCTCGCGCGCGTGTTCCATAGGTACTTTATTTAGGAGTTACGAAGTGAAAATAAACCAGCGACCGATCACGAAAATTGATTCGTGTTGTGCGCACTAAAGAGAAAGAACCAAATGAACAGTACCCGACATCAATACAGAGACAACGATAGTACAGTGTATAGGTCCCTACTCGTAAACAACTATCGTGTTTAGACGTGCTCGCCCGTACTGAATACATACATATATATATATAGGTATATAATCAGGAAGTTGTATACTCACCGCCTCAACGCCTCTCCAAGATGAGTATTACAATAGCAGGCAAGTAAAATATTAAATTAGAACATTAAATTGGAATTGAATTCATAAAGATAATTAATAGATGAAATTAAAATTTTAAAATTTTAAATGAAACTATATGAAATTAAAGGATTATAAATTAATATGACTTATAGATAAATTTACATTAGAAGATTCGTATTTTATTTGAGTTGACATTAATTGAGATTTTAATTTATTTCTAAAACTAACAATACTGTTCAGGTCCCTGATCGGGGGTGGAATGTTATTCCAACATTTGGTAGCTGCATATCGGAAGCTGCCTCGGAATGCTGTGGACCTATGCTGTGGTACGGACAGCTGCGGAGCGCAGCGTCTGTTTGCACTCTGGCGGTGCGTACTGACTGGTTTTAACTTGGAGTGCAAGTACGATGGATATTTATGTACCACCACGTTGAAGAGAAGGCATGCCAGGTGCAGTTTACGACGCAGCTTCATTTTTAGCATAAAATGTTTGTTTAGGAAAGGTGTAACATGAGTTCTGGGTGGTATGTAAAAACAAAACCTAGCACACGCATTTTGAACTCGCTGTAGCAATTTTTCGGTGCGTGCCAGGAGCCTGGGACCGTAAACTGTGTCTGCGTAGTTTAATTTGGACAGAACTATCGACTCGACTAAAAGAATACGCAGTTCCTCGCTGAGAAAAGGGCGTATCTTATATAATACCTTGAGTCGATAAAAACAGTTTTGTACGCAGTTTGAAATATGAGTTTCGAACCTAAGCTCCTGGTCCATTAGAAGACCTAGGTTTCGCGCTTCGCTCACACGCTCGATGCGCTCTCCCATGACGTTTATCCCAACCAGTGAAGCAGGAAACCGTTGCAACTTGTCAGTTTGGTTTTTAGTCCCAAAAATCAAATATTTGGTCTTAGTTGGGTTAAGAATAAGCGAATTTCGTTTCGACCAGTCCACTACCCTAGTTAAATCTTCATTTATAGCGCGAAGGGCCGACAGGTAGTCCGAGGGCTTGAATGATATGTATATTTGAAGGTCGTCAGCATAGATATGGTATCTACAGTTTTTTATAACTTTGACTATGTCGGCGCTGTACAGGATAAATAGGGTAGGACCGAGAATTGAGCCCTGTGGTACGCCTTTCTCTACAGGTGTTATCTTGGAGAAAAGGCTCGAGCCATTAAGATCGCGTACTTCCACAATTTGTCTGCGGTTACTAAGATAACTATTGAACCAATTAATTGCATTTCTATCAAAGCCATAGTACGCCATTTTGGAAAGAAGAAGGGTTAAATTTATGGAATCAAAAGCCCTAGAGAAATCCAATAGTACTAATAAAGTACACATCCCCTCATCCTGAGCAGCAAGAATATTATCCGTGACATCTAATAACGCAGTACTAGTACTACGTCCCTTCCTAAACCCGGATTGGACTTGTGGGAGAATATTGCTGCGCTCTAAATATTTTGTTAGCTGTGTATTCACGACCCTTTCCAGAACTTTTGATAAAAACGGTAAGATACTGATTGGTCTGAGATCTTTTAATTCCGTTGGGTTGTTATTTTTGGGTAGAGGTCGAACGATAGCTATTTTCCAAGGATCAGGAAAGGTGGATGTTACGATGGATGTGTTGACGACGTTTGTAAGGGATTCTAAGGTTTGCGGCATGCTTAAAAGAAACATGTCCATAGTGATGAGGTCATAACCTTGCGCGTTGGATTTGAGGGATGTTAGGATTCTGACTACGGTGCATTGGTCCACTACCGTCAGAGAGAATGTATCATCATGAAATCTATGAAACTCATAATATGTTAAGTCAGATACAAGCACTGTGGTGCTGGGTACATTGAGAAAGTGATAGTTTATTTTATTGGGATCATTTAAATGCGTTCATATTCCGTTCTCATTTTTAGGTGGAAGCAAAGTGGACTTGAGAGATTTCCAAAGAGATTTGGGTGCTTTTATTTTACAATTTATGTTTTGTTTAAAATACGCAGCTTTTTCGTGAAAAATAGACTTATTAACTAGTTGTTTCAGTTCCTTATAGTAATCTTTTTTCACCTCTGATCTAGTATTTAAGTATTCTCTACGAGCTTGGTTCCGTAGTGACATCATCAATTTTATATTTGGAGTTATCCATGGGTATGACCTTTCCTTGAGAATATGAGTTTTGAGGGGTGCAAATTTATCAAATATAGCGATCAAATTAATGTTCAGATAGAAAACTAATTCGTTCACGTTTAGCGAAGGTAGAACTAGTTTCCAGTTCACGTTATCGAGAGCAGTGTTTAATTGTTCCAATGGAATATGTTTGATGTTCCTAAACGTTGCGGTGATTGGTTCCGTTTTTTCTCTTTTAAAAACGAAAGTGGTAGAGATGAATGCATGCCCGCCGAGAGCACAAATAGGGTCAACTTCGACATTACGTACTTTAGCGTCAGAACAAACTAGATCGATAAGGGTCTGACTATTATCTGTGAAGTGAGTTGCTGTAGTTACATATTGTTTTAAATTAAGACATCTCAAAAAGGTGATAAGCTTGTTTGTTATGGAGTCTGACTGATTAAAATAATTCACATTAAAGTCGCCCAGAAGTATCGTGTATGTACAGAAATGTAATGAGTTTATTGCGCAAGTTAAAGCATCGAGAAAAATTTCAATACCTTGCCAGGGAGGTCTGTAGGCTGTACCAACCGCTAATTGAATCCCGTTGATGTTTAAAATAAGCCACATTTGCTCTATTGTTGTATGTGACGGTTCAACTGGATGTCTATACGAGCGTACTTTAGTGCCTCGCTTTATGTAAAAACCAACGCCGCCACCGCGACCGCCGCATACGCGCATCGGCCGCGGTACATGCCGCAGTTGATAGCCGGGTACGGCGGGCGCGCGACCCTCCTCGCCCGCTCTCAGCCATGTTTCATTTATTGCCATGATGTCTACATCGTGGCGCTGCAATGCGGCCACAAACTCATCGTGGTTGGTACCTAGTGAGCCAGCATTGAGAAATCCAATTTTTAGATTTTTATTAGTCATTTAAATTTTTAGTATATAAAAGTATAACATATACATTAAAATATCGTTGGGCTAAATAATTGATTGGGTATCTTGACAGTATAAAGTTGCGGTAGTCATTAGAAAAGGGCTTGGCATAAGAGTACAAAATATTATAGTGCACAGTGAGATACGTAATAAGACCAGCAAGATATATAAATAGACAATATACATAGTATATAATCGAGAGTCGGACATATATATTACAGGTATTTATAAAAGAGCAATGCCAACCGAAAATCAGCCTTACCGTGACACGCCCCCTCAGCAAGCTATACTGAGACACAAAATTGGTACATAACAAACGAAAAAATGATAAACATGAAAAAGTATGATAATAACATTGTATCAAAATTAGGTCGTAGTGCTTAAGGCAATTCAAACCGCGCCATTTCCAAAAATCCGTGTTATGTCAGCTTCAAAACGAACACGCTGTGTTTGCGCGCCGTCGTCCTTCTTCACGTAAATGCGGCCTTCCTTTGTCCATATGTATTTGTAATTGAGACGCTTCCCGGTCTCTCGGGCCATATAGAAGAGCTTTCCATTTTGTCGTGTCAGACGTTCGTTAACATAAACTTTATGCGATGGTCCCTGAAGCCCGAGGTCGGCAGTGTGTAGGTTGCGTCTCACACGTGCAGCACGTAGTAGTTGTTCACGTGCCGCTCGACGAGTCAGTCGCACCGCGATGGTGCGGTGACGCTGCTGGGAGGTGCCGCCGGCACTCTCGACGCGGTTACGATTTGCCGCACCCACTCGCTCGATGTTGACAATATCCCGCTCATCGATATTTACGCCTAACTTGACGGAGACGACGTTCAAGAGGTGGTAAACATTTTCGTCTCTGGCCTCAGGTATTCCAGAGATCACGAAATCGTTGAGCAGCATTTCCTGGTCCCTCTCGTTTAGCTGCGCCTTTAGTTCTGTGATAGTGCTTTCAAGGCTGTCGTTCACCGGTGGCTCCCTCACCTCAAGACGTTTTTCAAGTGTTGAGACACGATCCTCCACACTGCTAATTCTTTCCTCACAAGCGTTTACAGCGGACCGGAATCCCGCCATCTCCTGGCGGAGCTCGCGAAACTCGTCTCTCATAGCGGAAATTTCTAGCCTGAAATTGCGTAGTTCATTGACTAGGTCTATATTTTCTGGAGTATTAGACGCAGAATTGTAGGGGGTGTTATCTCCTGAGCGATCGGATTGATTGCCTGAATCGGTTTTAGCATGCGCACGACAGACAGGGCACATCCAGCCAGGAGGAATTTTCTTTGTGGTGGCCTGTATGCCTGCACAGGTACGGTGAAAGATTACGGAGCATTGTGTGCAGCGGGCACCGTCCGCCACAGACATATATTTGGCACAGTCACCACACTTAGGCATGATTGTTATTAAATAAGATAATAATTGTTATTAAATAAAATAGTAAGATTGTTTATATCTATGCGAACTCCACCTAGTATGTGGGAGCTAAACCAGCTAAGTTATTGCGTTCTGTCGATAGTTCTATCCGCTGCAATGCTACGCACTTGGTCCGGTCACGTAAACAGAGATGGCGCTGACCTTAAAGAATGAGAAGGCTGAGTTTTAAGGCTTCGCTGTTACGTCACCAAGCGCCAAGATTTGAATAAATAGTTACAAGCACTGCACCACCTACTGAATACCAAAGTTTTCCACTAGAAGTTGCTTTATATGAAAATTGTTTTATTTTTTTTTTGTAACACAGGGTAGATTTTAAGTTCTTGTAATAAACAGTTTTTATTTTGAGTTTTTTATTTGTTTTCACTGAATATTGTCACTGGATAACACTTGTTGTTGATTATTACACTAATAGGTATCACAATGTACTATTAATGTTATGTATATGAAATGATAACAGTTTTAAAACCAGAAACAAACAGAGCAAGTACTTCGTCTTGTCACCACCGTGACGTCACCACCGACCGATAATGTAGGAATATAGATTACCTGTTGAATCTATAACGCAACCTTGTAAAATCTTTAATGACTTATATCGATTTTACATCGTAACAATGAATTTCGACGAAATCGAGTTATAAAAAGATCTGATTAACTATGTAGCGGGAATACGGCACACTAGACAGCATTTTGGGGTGCCTGACTTTGTACACGTGCATATAAATAAACATTTTTATTAAGACCAAATAAATATTGGTGGCAGTGAGCTATTTTGGAAAAGCTATTTCTTTATGATCTGACTCAGCATTCAGGTAGGAGTTCTCCTATTCTTCCCGTCACTTCTCCTATACAATCTTTTTATGCAAGTTGGCTGTCAATTTCCGAATTTCATTAAAATTCCAAAATGTAATTTCTTTAAAACATGTTCTTAAATAAAGAGTTTTTTATTAGTAAGTACACACAGCAAAAGTGTTTACTGATCAAGTATATTTTTAATTATAAAAAAAATTCTAATTAATATTTACTAAATCTAGTCTTCCAGACTGGCTTCTTACTTTAATTCCTAATATATAAGTTAACAACTTATCCCTATATTTTGTAAAAATTAAGAAAAATTGCATTTTTTGCAAATTGTGGGAATTAACAAAGTAAGTAAGTTAATGTCGTCAATTAAATGGCAAAAAAGGCAAAAATAAGGATTTTTAATTTTTTTATTGTAAAGATAAAAAAATAATAATCTCTGTTTCCACCATTGAAACGAATCACACAATCCCAGCGATTTGACATGCTCAAAATCAATTCATCAAAATCACTTTGAGGAATGGCCGCCTACGGTCTTTTCAACAAGTCGAAAAGTATCAGTTCATCAAAATCACTTTGAGGAATGGCCGCCCACATTCTTTCTAATAAGTCAATAAGTTGTACGGTATGCAAGCCATCCATACTTGTCAGTGCTCTTCTTTGGACCATATCCCATGCGTGCTCATTTGGGTTGAGGTCTGGCGATTGAGCAGGCCACGGCAGAACGTTGATGCGAGCATCGGCAAAAGTACGTGTTACAACTCTAGCCTACCGCCTCTAGAAACGAATCACCCAACCGGCTTCGCAAAGGGATGATCACGTCTGAAACAATCCTCTCTGCATAAATCTGAGCAATGAGGTTGGCCTTGATCCAAATGAGATCGGTTCTTCCACCGATCCAAAAACCAGCCCAAATCATTAAGTATTGTTCCCCCTCTATATGAATGAACTTCCTGACAAAATTTCAAACGTTCTTGACGTCTAGAGGTCCACCAAACTCGAGTACGTCTTGTAACCGGTTTTATACCGAAACGAGATTTGTAAACGCCATTAACCCTATAATTATATCATATTTTTTGTTTACACATTTATAGGATAAAGTTATACTACATAAGCATTAAACATTCATTTACACATTTCCGAACGCATAACACGCCTCTTCGTATCATACACCCCGCCCCCCCCCCCTTCCTTCCGCTCTCCTCTCGCAAAAAGGGTCGACGCGCACGCATTGGAGTCTCCGCTAATACGCTCCAAAAATACGAATTAAATCGCTATAAATCAATATAAAACCACACGCGAGTGTTCCCTGTCAACAATAAAAACGTCTTGGTGGTGATACAACTCAAGAACCGGCGAAGAAAGGAATTTGAGAAGATATTCAAACCACGTGTGTCACTCTCGACATTCCGGCCCGATTCTTCCCCCCTTTCAGCGAAGGGTAAGTCACCCCCAAGATTCATCGGAAAAGCTAACACAACGCCAGTCTTCTTTCTCCCAATTTCTGTGTTTTCGAGCCTATTGTACATGGACCCTACGATTGCGGGGTGCTATAGGTGGAACTCTCAGCGGCCTTCGGGAATGCAGACCCATTTAACGTAAACGATTGCGGATGGTTTGGTCGCTTATAAAGCAAGCCCGAATAGCTGTAGAGCTTCGTAACCAACATCAGAGCAGTCATGGTACGAATCCGTCGATCGTTTATTTTTAATCAAAATTTAAAGAAAATTCTTAATTCAAAGAGTGAAAATTCACTAAAAAGAATCAATAACGATCCAAAAAAGTTAAAATAATAATCCTCAATTGCGGCGATACTCTAAAACGTACTTGATCCCTCGACACTTTTGATGTGTGTATTTACTTTCCTACTCAGGTAGGAAGGAATGTAAATATGAGAGAAATAATTATGTAGAACGGATAAATGCGGGTTGAGTAAGTGGAACGGTACGTTGTGCCGTGAGTAAAAGAGAGGAAGGTAGTGTTGAGCTTATGCAGAAGAAAGAGAATTTAAAATAATTATTTACCCATTTTGTTGTGTAAAATAGATCTGCAGAAGAGGTCTTGCATATAGCCGCCATCTTTATTTGAGTTTCACGATTCAATATTACATGATTTTGACAACCACTCGGGACCACGATCAGAATCGTTAATTAATATTATAAAGCTGAAGTTTGTTTGTTTGGTTGAACGCGATAATCTTAGGAAGTACTGGTTCGAATTGAAAAATTATTTTAGTGTTGGATAGCCCATTTATCGAGGAAGGCTATAGGGTTTATAACATCACGCTATGACCAATAGAAGCGGAGTAGTGACCATAAACGCAGGTGACAATGCGGGGACAGCTAGTATCATATAATCAGAGTGTTCAACGAGTTCATGTTAGCTACAATTAGAGGATTTTATAAACTGTAGTAAACAGTCTGAGCATTTTATCTGTGGCCTAGCTTACACGCAATTTGGGAAACAGTGATCACAAGAATGCTCTTGTAAATAATGTCATATCGACAACTGGTTACTAAAGTACCGTATAATCTCGATAGTGAAGAAATGCGATTCTACAACTTATAAAAAGCTCTCATAAACTACATTTAACAGCATAGGTAATCATTCAAGTAAGTCGAATGCTATTTTGTCACCTTGTTAATATTATATTGATCATATCTTATTGCTATTTAACATTCGTTACACACTTACAATTTGCTTTAAAAACACTTGTCATAATATTGTGAAAAAGATTTAAAGGGTAATTAAACAACAAGAGACGTTTTTCGACATTTTTACTTATAAAATCCAATTGAATGAAATAACGATGACGGATGTAAAACGAACTCAATGGCAGCACGAGGCTATAAACACATAATTTATTTTATTATCGTGTTTTCGTATCAAGCATTTGTAGTGGTTCACTTTGACTGATATATTATGTCGTTGATTACATGCCTCTTTTCAGAAATGGTTTTCATATGATTACATAGAAAAGATAACTGAAAAACTTTCTTTGTGATTACTTTTTTTGTGAAAATGACAAACTCGTAAATTTTGAAATAATGGCTAATAATATTTTATGAAGCGGCTTAAGAGGTGGAGGAGGTTACGAAAGACTAAAAAAAAAACCAGTCAAGTGCGAGTCGGAGTCGCGCACCGAGGGTTCCGTGAAATATTTTTATTATATGATTTAACCTAACATTTACGGTTTTCGCAATTTTTACTTTATCTGTGCTATAAGACGTTGCTTCGTACCAAAATTTCAAGATTCTCAGTTCACGGAAAGTACCCTGTAGGTTTTGATTCCCTTGCGAGTGTTGAAAATTTGCGGAAATTTGCGGTATAAACGGCTGTATCTTTTGATTGCGTTGGCTTAGAAGTTTGATTTTTTTACAGCTCCAAGGGACAGTAGACTTGAATATTTGATATAAATTCCAGCTTGATACATTCTCACGTTCCTGAGAAAAAGGGTCTTGACAGACAGACAGACCTACGGACGGACGGACAACAAAGTGATCCTATAAGGGTTCCGATTTTTATTTCGAGGTACGGAACCCTAAAAACTGCCTTATTTTCCAAAACGAGTACTGTATGGGGGTCGTTTAAAAAGTTCTGGTATTGCAAATGTTCATAGACTACGGTAACGGTTTTCTATCTAGCGGGCTTGAATTTGATTGATGGATTAAATCAATTAACTAATAACGCCTTTATTATCTATTGTTAAAATCTGAATTGAGATTTTCGCCGGAAACATTAATGTAAAAGGATTACATTGAAGGAACAAATCTAAAAACCCTCACTGGCGTTCCAAAAACGGCCAAATAGACAAACGAGCCTTTTTGCTGACGGCTGGGAAATTTATCGCAGACGTTGAAGGCATTTTTTTACTTTGAAATCTTATTACACGAAAACGGTCTTATTTTTAGAGTTTAGACAAAGTTTGACTGACAAAAGAATCATAGGTGAAAGGTATCGTCCGCTGTCATCTTGCTTTGATTGCAAGCTCAAGTAGGAGGGGAGGAGGCCATCGCTCTAACAAACGTTATGCTTTTTATTCGACGTGGCTAGTACCTTTGAGGTACTCTTGGGTATTCGGAAACCGCATTTTGTCGTTCCAAACTGCGGGATAATGCGATTATATTAAGGGCAAACTACCCTATTGGGGTTTAGGCAATACTGTAAATGAAGATCGAGAGATTCAAGATGTTGCATACGAATTGTTTGACAAGTAGGTAAACTCAGTTTGATCTTTTCTGTTCACAAACTTTTTAAAGAAAGAGGATTTTGTAAAAATTTTGAATTCGCTGAAGTTTTAACGGTAAAATCATACCATAAGTGTAATAGTTAGTATTATAAGTTAAGTTCCCTTGAAGTTGGTTGTTTTTTGTTTAATATTATATCTTACGGTACCCACCTAACGTTACTGACGTTACCTTTAAATGCCACAGGACTTATTCTAAAACAGTACCGGAAAATTGGGAATTTTCGGATCTATTGAAGATAATGCAGTCACGTGAGAGAGGTTTTTTTTTTCTATAAAAGTAAGTAGCTAACAAGTAGTTGGGGCAATTCCTCTTTTCTTTGTTCCAGAAGAAGCAACTGTTTCTGGATAATATTCTGCTGATTCTAAATGACTCACCTCTTGAGGCGCTCTGTTTTCCGCGTGTTCTTCTGTCTAGCAGAGGGTAGATGCCTTCTCCTTCTACAGCTACGTATTTGTTTAAACTGCCTCCACCCCACCAACGCAATCGTTATAAAGGCAGGGTCAGTATCCCTTTTTTTGTGCCTGTGGGAACCCCCTCGGGGTGTCACCCCACCGGGGTTTTCGGCAGGGCGGTGTGTCGGAATTGAACCGACTAAAACCACACGGTGTACTGTACTGCCCCTTAAATAGGAGGGATCCGGGAACAGCTTTTATTGAGACATCCGGAAGGGCTAGTATATCTCCATCAAGTTTCCCAAACTAAGGTCCGGAGACGCAGGGACCTTTATACTGTAGGTCTTACATCCAACGCCATGGCACTGGTACTAATTAAGGCTAGCAGAAGGTAGTGGAGAAATGGCGAGGGTTTTCTATCTCAATTTTGAATTGCAAAACTGGTACGGTACAGACCTCCGTTAACCCACAGCTCTAATCAGCAAAGATTAAGAAAACAACTATAAATCATTACTATGTATCTCCCTGGTGTTTCTCGAAAGGGGAGAAGGGTTCGCTCTCCTCCATCTGGAACTAGGTTTCAAACTGGAGAAAATGTGGTTTTGGCCGATGCGTGTAATTCCTAATCCTGCTAATGTTATAAAGGAGAAAGTTTGTGGGGATGGATGGATGGATGGATGTTTGTTAGTCTTTAAAAACAGCTAAACGGATCTGTCCTGCTATTCCCGATTACGGTAGCGGTCGTGGTAACGGCGGGACAGGGGGTGCGAAGAATGTCCGGGCTACGGGAGGCTACCACAAACGACTACAACTGGCTACGTAGAATTGTAACACCCTACGGTTGGATCAACACCTTACTGAACTCGAAGTAGAACTAGGCCGCATAAACTGGCACATATTGGGGTTATTCGAAATCCGAAGACAGGGGGAGGACACGATAACCCTCGAGTCAGGCAACCTGTTCTACTTTAGAGAAGGTGATCAGCTCTCCCAGGGCGGTGTCGGTTTCTTGGTCAACAAGGACCTCATTAGCAGCGTTGTGGAAGACAGCAGTATTTCGACCCGGGTAGCGTACCTTATACTAAAAATCACAAACAAGCAATTCCTGAAGGTGATACAGATATAAGCGCCGACCTCGACTTACTCTGACGAAACCGCCGAGGCTGTGTATGAAGACATTGCCAAGGCAATACACGGTACCGCCAAGGCCACATACAGCGTTGTTATGGGGGACTTCAATGCTAAAGTGGGAGTACAAGAATGCGGCGAAACGAAAATCGGACCCTATGGAGTGGGGCGCAGAAATCACAGGGGGCAAATGCTGGTCAACTTTCTAGAATCACAGGGGCTCTTCCTAATGAATTCTTTCTTTAAGAAGAAGCCCCACAGGAAGTAAACTTGGCGAAGCCCCGATAACGTGACCAGGAACGAGATAGATTTCATAATTACGGACAGGAAACACATATTTAAAGATGTCTCCGTGCTCAATAGGTTTAATACCGGTAGTGATCACCGACTTGTACGAAGCATTCTAAACATTAATCTAAAGGCCGAACGATTCCGGATGATATCTACTCTCCGACCTACGCCGCTCCAAGCATCTCTAGGTTCTGAAAAGTTTCAACTGGAACTACAAAATCGTTTCGTAACGCTGGAAAACATTAGCAACATTGACGAGAAAACCGACAAAATGGTCAAAACGCTGCAGGACGTGTCTCGAAAGTTGTTTCCCGGAAAACGCAAACAGCAAGAGTCCAAACTCTCTCCCGAGATTCTCGAACTTATGAGGAGAAGGCGTGAACTAACAGCCACTCAACCGTCTTCGTCATATACGACGCGACCTCCGACGCTTCAACACTCACACAGTAGAGGATGCAATTGAGCGGAACAGGGGGTAGAAAGTGTTCGCTCAGCATTTGGAGAGGCCCCATTTGACTAAACTCAAAACAGAGAATGGCAGAGCAATTACCTCAAGGTTCGAGATTCTCGAAGAGATCGAGAAATTTTATGGACAGCTATACGCATCACGGATGAAAGAACCCACGAGAGTAAGCGACGATGACCACAGAGCCCCATTAACGCGCCATTACACCGAGGAGATACCAGAAATTGACCAATCCGAGAGAGAGGCGGCTCTCAAACAGCTGAAGAACAAGAAGTCTCCTGGGGATGACGGAATTACAACCGAGCTCCTAAAGGCAGGTGGGATCCCAATTCTGAAAGAACTGGCAAGTCTCTTGAACTCCGTCATCCAACACGGTTTAACACCTAGGGCATGGAGTGGGAGTGCGGTGGTGCTGTTCTTCAAAAAAGGCGACAAGACCTTGTTGAAAAACTACAGACCCATCTCACTCCTGAGCCATATCTACAAGTTGTTCTCGAGAGTCGTCACAAACCGTCTCGCGAGAAAGTTCGACGAATTCCAGCCACCAGAACAAGCCGGGTTTCGAAAAGGCTATAGCACCGTGGACCACATCCATACTGTTCGGCAAATAGTACAAAAGACAGAGGAGTACAATCAGCCGCTGTGTATGGCTTTTGTGGATTACGAGAAAGCCTTCGACTCCATCGAGACTTGGGCAGTTCTGAATGCGCTGCAACGATGTCGTGTCGACTGGCGATATATTGAGGTGCTGAGATGCAAATATGATACCGTCACTATGACCGTCCAGCTCCAAGACCAGAAGACGAAGCCTATAAACCTGCAGCGTGGAGTTAGGCAGGGGGATGTTATATCACCTAAACTTTTCACCAATGCGCTTGGACGTCTTCAAGACACTGGATTGGACTGGTCGGGGAATCAATATAAACGGTGCGCACACCTTCGGTTTGCCGATGACATCGTTTTATTAGCAGAGTCGCTGAAGCAGCTGGATGAGATGCTGCACAACCTGAATGGAGCATCTCGACGCGTCGGTCTTAGTATGAACTTGGACAAAACCAAGGTTATGTTCAATGAACATGTCATACCCAGACCGATTGACATCGAAGGTTCGACGCTCGAAGTTGTTCAAGAATATGTCAGAAGTCACCAGAAGGATCCAGTTAGGTTGGGCGGCATTTGGCAAACTACGTCGAGTTTTCTCTTCGCCATTACCGCAATGCCTTAAAAGAAAAGTGTTCGGTCAGTGCGTCCTACCTGTTATATCATATGGCGCCGAGACATGGACACTAACGGTGGGGCTAGTCCACAAATTAAAAGTCACGCAGCGGGCTATGGAGCGAGCTATGCTTGGAGTCTCTTTGAAAGATAAATTTCGTAATGAGATCATCCGAAAGAGAACCAAAGTTACCGACATAGCTCGCAGGATAAGCATGCTGCAGTGGCGATGGGCTGGCCACGTATGCCGAAGGACCGATGGCCGTTGGAGCAGACGGGTCCTAGAGTGGAGACCGCGAATCGGTAAACGGAAGGTAGGACGCCCCCCAGCCAGATGGACCGACGACCTGAAGAAGGTAGCAGGGATGGACTGGATGCGAAAGGCGGAGGACCGGGTGCTGTGGCGCACATTGGGAGAGGCCTATGTCCAGCAGTGGACTATGATAGGCTGATTGATTGAAACGGATCTGGATAAAATTTGGCACATAGGTAGATTATAGTCTGGAATTGCACATAGCCTACTTTTTATCCCGGAAAAATGTACAGTTCCCATCGTGAAATTTTGTATGAATACTGTCATGGTTAAATAAAAGGACATAGAGTCATTAGGTCATAAAAATAATGTATCGATTTATT
Source organism: Euplagia quadripunctaria (assembly GCA_963859945.1). Taxonomy (NCBI): domain Eukaryota; kingdom Metazoa; phylum Arthropoda; class Insecta; order Lepidoptera; family Erebidae; genus Euplagia; species Euplagia quadripunctaria. Next base: position 9,188,765 of record OY982580.1, read on the forward strand.
TCATAGGGTTCTCTCTAAAAATAAAGCCGATATCCTCTTTATTTATCTACAGCCACTACAGATAATATAACTATTGAACATAGTTGCAATCTAGAAAGGCAATATTTTGAAATTGCGGTGAAAAAGTCAGACAAAAGTTATTTTTAACAGTTCGTCCAGAATGTTATACAAAAGTTCGATTCTCCTATAACGAAATAATTACTTCATCTAATGCATATCATTAAAGGAAGAAATATACATCCCGAATACAAACATTCTATTCAAACTCCTGACCCCTCGTTTTTGCATTTTCTCATTGTAAACCCCGCGGTCAAGGCTGTATAGAGAGAATTCACTTTCAATAAAAACTCAGTTGTTAAGATTCTTGACAAAGAAACTGTCTAACTGTAAAGAATTCGGTTAAATAAAGTTTGCCAACGAAACAGCAAAACTCGACAACTCCGCGATGGTGGTGCTGTCTCCAACAATGGCTGAAAACAAAGTTGATATCTTGCGAGGTTTCATTAAAATTGACAATGGCCCTTTTAGCGCTGATTGTGAGGCTCCCCGTCTCCCGGCCTTCCAAATATTTTAAACGAAAATCATTAAATGAAGACGACATAACTTGTTTAGCTTTAGACGTAATAAAAATAAAGAGTTTACGTTTATTACAAAGGGTAGATTTACTGAATTAATAAATGTAATCAACGAACAGTACATTGTTACATCTGTAACAATGGATTTTGTTTTAATTAATACAGCCCAAAGCCTCCATTAGGCTAGAGATAAAGGCGAACATGGTTCAGCTGTCAAATAATATGACAAAAATGTTAAGTTAAACGTCACGCTCCATTAGGTGCCTTCGTGTATTGTCAAATTTTTCGTGGTATTGAATAATTTGTTCATTTTCACAGTAACAGCTGTATTCATATCCGTACTTCATGAAAAACTCAGTGATAAATGGGATAATTTACACACAACCATTACCTCGCGCTCTTTATTGTGAAAATCGCTTCCCTTACGACTCAGTGTACAAAAAAAGAAACGATATGGTGTAAGAAGAGTTGAGCTTAGGGGATTATTCATATCTACATGTTGCTGACATCAGATGATATTTTTCTTTTCGGTGGTATACTTTCAGTTAGGTTCAGACTATTAAGCTTTTTTATGTATTTATACGGGAATTAACGCGATCACGAATTATTACACGAGGTATTACATACCTCTGAATTGCCTGACGTTTCGACCATATAACGCGAAAGTTTCAAAGTTAGTATTAAGCTTTTGATTGCAACGCACGACAAGATTAACAAATATCACCTGAGAACGCTCTCTTTAGTCATTATATTACCACCGCTTGAACTTGTGGTTTCTTAGAATATGTTAATAGTTTTAGAGTTTCAGTTTACTCATCTTTATGTCCCATATATTATAAATGTTACATGTATATGCTGTAATAGTTGTATTTGAGTTATACAACGAGTTACAAAAAACTGAAAAAAGTATTTATTGCTCTCTAATGAATTACCCTTAATTATATTTATTATTAATTATGTATATAGCTTTATCGGAAAATTTACAAGTGTATATTCTCAATATCAATATATTTTTCCTGTTGCTTGCTTGTTTTACGTTAGAGTTAAAGTGTAAACGTACGTTACATTTCTGTAAAACAGTGTACAGAGATACTCTGTTATATGCTCTGCGTGTTTGCAAACAGCTATAAGTTTTACAAACAACGGTCACGTACTTTGAAGACGCACGTCCGTACAAATATCCTGGATACGGTGCATTTAAACTGGTGCATTTAAGTCTCCGCTGCAACTAGTGTATCGTACGGGGTCTTACATTGTCTTAGATTAAAGTGGGTTACGTGCTATATTAAGTTGACCTGTTTTCTAATATTTTGTTGGCCAGTCATCAAAAACGTTATTAAAAGTATTATTCAATATATTCATTTATTCATCTTTTTTTTTAAACATACACATATATACTAAATACAAGCAAATAGGCTGTTAGCGGTTACTGGTTCCTGGTGCCGTAACTTGTAGCACGCCTGTTGCCACCTCTATCCTCCTCTTCATGTCGCTCTGGCGAGCTTACACGCGATTTAAAAGCACAACAGTAAGATCTGGCTATTTCTTAGTTCACGGTAAATTGGAAGAGCAAGGCACAATTCAATGCTTACAGATTTAGCCATTTCGCGACAGGTTATAATGTATTTATTAGACGCTTTATATTAGCTTTACTTGTATGTTTGTTTGTATGTTCGTAACTGACACCTTTGGGCGCGAATTTGAACCACTTTAAAATTTTATTCAAATTTTGCACACGTGTCAAAGACCAATGACAATGCAATAATTCGATTAAATTTTTCATTTTTTTTAGTTGAATTTTCTATAAAAGCGTGTTTTTTAGTTTTTTAAACTATAATTATAATCCTCATTGTGTAAGTTCTCAAACCTGCTGTAATCTTTAACGACGAGGTTACAGTACAATTGTATTGCATAATTTAGATTAGTGTTAGAACAATCTGAGGACAAGTTTTTTTTTTAAAACATGTAGTAATAATAGAACATTACTATTATTGTAACACAATCTCCTATGGGCGTTTTGTAGAGAAGCTTAACCTCATAAATACCGCTTTACATCGCACAGAACCTTCGTATACCCTTCGCCACAGTTGAGCTAAGTTTGATTTACGTCCTAGCGTATTTAGTGACACAAAGTTTATAACAATATGATGATATATATGTATGTACCATTGGCTAGATGCTACGTCCGTTCTGGAGTGAGAAGAGAAACAAATGTGTAATATCCTGGAATCTAGCATCTACTATTTCGACTTTCCTTTTTTGCATTAGGGAAATCTATGCATGCATCACTTTATCTCCAACATCTTATCTATACAACTAATTCTATTTACTAAACTAATTGACGATTTCGAATAAATGATTTTATGAGATAAATATAACAATCCCTTTTTTATCTGGAGATCACTCGTGTTACTCGCAGGTTTTGATAAAACGAGATTAGATATATGTGGGTAATAAACATGCAGAAGGCTTAGAATATGCAATAGATATGAATATATATGTAACATAGATTAAAAAAGTTCTCTGAATACAACTTACACCTTAATCCTTTACATACAAGGCCTTAAATGAAGCCGCTGAAGGAATAGTTTTATATATGGTGATGGAGATTCAAGAAGTGTAAAGGCTAATTCACGATATTTTCCCTTTAAAGTTAAAGCAAGGGATAATTTATAATTAATCTCTAATATTTATATTAATTACTTAAAAATTTACTCCTTTTATTATTTGTCTAGGTTTATCTACATTTAATTCTGACTTTTCAGATAGATGGATACAAATAAATACATTATAAATAATATTTATATAACTAAACTTTCAGTATGACCACCGTAATTATGACACTATTCTACAAAGACCTAAGAGCAATTGCTCCTTGACAAAGACAATATCTCAAGTCAATGTAACTTGAAACGTCTAACACAAAATCTCAAATTGAACTCTGAAGGTTTGACCTTTAGTTTTGTTAGACAGAGATGCACAATTCCGTATTAAGTAGTTTTGTATTGGAGAGTGTCGAAGCGACAGGGAATACCTACATGGCATTTAGTTCTTAATTAGATACCACCTTGTGGTTCTACGGGTGCTACGGTGCTACATAACCGCTACGAACTTAGCTCGTAGAAAGTTAATGATAACATTAAATTGTATAGAGATTTTCACCTGGGAATTCCTTAGTTGCATTTTCAACTACCTATCCTCTGCAAGTTCCGCATAGATTTTTTTTTAGGTTAACTATTCACTTTTTAAAGAACAACATCTTAGGGCGTGAAATTTTTAAAAATCTGTAAAAGTAACTTTGTAATGTTCTCTTGTATAGGACTACAAAGTTACGCAGTTTGTTTACCTAGAAAATGACACTGAAATTCCGATGTGTTTTAGGCTTTCCTTGTTTTATAGGCTAAACACTACTTGTATTCAAAATTTACAACTTGTGTGTGTCTTAGAAGTATCTTAAAATGTTTAATGATCGGTGAGTGAGTTAGTGAGTCAGTGACCAAATTAAGTGATTTTGCGTTGCAATATTTTTGAAATTACAAATTCAAATCAGATGTAATTTTGGAATGTACCTAGTTATATTATATTATATGGTCACTGAAAGTTCGGGCTTCTAGCTTCATCTACAACGAAGTTACAGGGGTTGAAAATGTCTTAAATGACTTCCAGAAAATAAAGGGTTGGCCTTTGTTTATTTTGTTCGACTTAGTGGGGACACTGCCGTGTTCCTAGATTTTATCCACCAACCAAACACCTATACCACATATGCTCATAGTCGGTTTATCTGGTTACAATAAATTTCCATGTATATAAAACATTAAAAGATGGCAATAAACAAGTCAAACTAGTTCGATCGGTCCTACCTCGGTTGGGTACCCAAACAGAAAACTTTAAGCTTTTATAAAACGACGGAACTCTTGCTCTATCACACTTTAAAAAAAACACCCAGATTTAAAAAATAGATATAATTAAATAACTGCAAGTATTATTGTGATAATTGTAAAATGTGGACACGTGACTACGATCGGTGTAATTGAATCGAAACGTTGTGCTTAACAAAAAGTATCAAAAAGGTAGACAGGTGAGGTATTTAATGCTTATTTATAAAAGTCACAACGGTTTAAAAAGTGTTCAAGAACATGCAGGGCTTCAGACTAAAGACACCCTCAAAATGTAGAAGGATTTTTTTTCTAAGGTCTCGTCTTGGTCTTGGGATATATTCTTGTATCGTGGGAGGCGATAACAAATACTCTTTCAAAGAACACAAAGTAAACCCACACTCAAAACAACTCTCTGAATCGCACAATTAAGGTGTCTTGAAGCGAGTGTTTTTGTAACTGTTAGGTACCTTGTGCGTTATTACCAATTAAAAAACACAAACGTTTCGTATTATTTTCCTCTTTCGTAATGGCTTCTTGTGGTTAAAATATTTTTTTTCTACGTCTTCGCATATCTTTTTACAATAACGACACTTACTATACACACAGTCGGCTTATCTTCACATAAATAAATTATATGTAAGTACTTGCTTTCATTTAAAAGACAAATTTTATAATCAAAACGTACTTTTTAACAGACGAAAAAAAGGAGGTTCTCAATTCGACCGTAAATATTTATTTCTTTTTTTATGTATATTCAGCCTTGAGGGGATCCTGATAAAATTGAGAGAAATCCTCGAAAATTGTAGGAACAAATAGTGTTCCTGTTTATTTTTCATAACTTATTTAGGTATTTGCGTTTAGGAATCATCACATAATGAAGCTGACCTGATGATGGAAAAAACCATTAAATATATAAAATGATTAATTACCTACGTAGAGCCTTCTCAATTTCTACGTAAGTACATATAAAATTAAGATAATTAATCAGTTTGTTGTATGGCGCCGACTCAAAATAAGTTTAAATTTTTTTACAGTTTATCTAAATAAATAAGCTCAATACTTGAGACTTAAAGGGTTTATTTATTAAAATAAATAAATCTTTTTAATCGGTTAATTTTTTTGCTAAAAAGATTTTTTTGAATAGAAATGGCTTTAAGTTTATTTAAAATTAATTTTAACTAAACTTAAAGCCATACATTTTAAAGAAATACACATTGACTACATGTTTTAAAATAACTTTTCGCTAGTGTAACATGAAGCTTTCAAACGATCACGAAAATCATCAACGTAGTTAACATATTTTACCGAAGTAGGAAATTCCCTCAGAATTTGTAGCGCCGAAGCGACATAGTTACCGCGTGACGAGTTCCTGTTACCACGGATTTTCCATTTCCTCGCCCACCGTTTTCTATAACTAGTTTGACATGTTTACCAACAGTTTTATTGCCATCTTTTAATGTTTTTCTATTTGTAAATTTATTGTAACCAGATAAACCGACTACGAGCATAAGCGGTATAGGTGTTTCAGGCTGGTGGATAAAGTCTAGGTACGAGACGTGTTGTGGCAGTGCCCCTACTAAGTCGAACAAAAAAAAACAAAGGCCAACCCATTATTTTCTCGAAGCCATTCAGGACATTTTCGACCCATGTAACTTCGTTGTAGATGAAGCTAGAACCCTGAATTTTCAGTTACCAAGGGGGTATAATATAACCAGATACATTTATGTGATGAGCATGATCATTTGTCCTGTGCCTGGGTGTAATTTATCTATAATATGTATGTATTTAGAAATATATAAGTATGTTTATCAGCAGTCTGGTTACCATAGTACAGGCTCTGCCTAGTTTGTGATCAGACGGCCGTGTGTGAGATGTGTGAAGTTATTTTTATTATTCCAAAATTACATCTAATTTGAATAAGTCGTTTCAAAAATATTCCAAGTCAAAATTACTTCATTTGGTCACTGACTCACTTACCGATCATTAAACATTTTGGCGATCGCGGGCTCTTGGACTATAATCAGTGTGCATATTTAATTATGCCTACCGTTGTTATATCGTTGAGTAGAAGCAGTACAAATTATGTATTATCAGAAAAATGTACTTAGAGGATATTAAAATCCTAACGGATCTGGATGAAATTTATGACAGATATAGTTTATAGTCTGGAATAGCACATAGACTACTTTCGGTCCCACACCAAAATATCCACGCGAACGAAGTCGCGGGCAACAGCTAGTGTTATAAATGCGAAAGTGAGTTTGTTTGTTACGCTCCCACGCCTTAAATACTCAACCAATCATCATTAAATTTTGCACACAGGGGGTACGTAGGGTACCTTTCATCCAGAAAAACAATACTGTCCCCGAGGAACACCTGAATTGATTGACACCATCAACATTACCCGACCGAAGGCGCGGGGAAAAACCTAGTTGCTAATAATAAAATCGAAAGTAAACTCCGACGTAGACGATAAAAGCTCCCGACGTAAAACATTAGCATTCAACCCCCGAACAATTAAATGGTAAAACAAGTACATAAATGTTAAAGATAGTAATAAAATTTCAATAATGGCAAGAAATCTGCAATTCGTATGATGGTTTTGAAATTAAGTGGTTTCGTGAAAATTAACATTGATGTTTATCTTTGTTTTTTAATTACTAGCACAGATTAAACTTGTCTTTTAATTTATTATGTATTATTACTAATTGGGCAAAGGAAACAGTAAAAAAGTCTTTACGAATTTTATTAGCGTCAAAATCTATTAAGAGTTTTTAAATAACAGTCTGACGTGTTCAGCGACTCAAAAAGATAGGGGTGGTTTCAATTCAATATTTTTAAATATATGTGTACCACATTCTAAGGATGACTGACTGTGTTCAATTTCTGGGGTTCTTAAATGGGGTTAATTCCTGTGAAGTAAATAGTAGTCCACTTTACATTAGGTTAGATACATGTAGATGCTGACTCAATTTTTATTCTACCAGTAGGTATATTGTAAATATTAGAGAATTAATTTTAATCTATAGTAATGTGTTTTTGCCATTTAAAATATTTATTGCCGTATATGCACCAAAATCGAATATTTGATCGTTGTTTTATAAGAGTTGTTAATTATATTTTTAGTGGTTATTTTACATTATCTGGTTGGTCCCTTTAAAAAATCAAAAATTAAAAAAATCTGATTCAATAGTGGCAAAAAAGCTAACAAGAGTTTCCCGAGACATGATTTGTCCACATTGAAAGTGATTGTAAAAATTTAGATGTATGTAAAAAGACCACAGCCTAAAATAAGTTGCAGTTTCTCTTTCGTAGGACATCTTTACAGCCTTTGCTTATGAACAAATGTTGAAAACGTTATTTTACATTTTTGTTTTTACTTTAATACGCTGTCACCACAACACAATGTTATTGGTTTTCATTTGTACAATCCCTAATTTAATCATTCTACTTGGAAAATATAATCATAAATTCGTGTTAAAGCTCTGCGTTTTAAATCAACACCATTTAGGAAATAAATGAAACGCTTAATGGATATTAACGAGTCTCGCAGTAGTCCACTACAATTTAGGACCGTGATGGAATAAGAGAAAGCTGTTCCTATTTTTTTTTCAATTAGAAGAATACAACGTGGAGTCGTTGTTGTTTGGAAGTATAGTTTGGAGTTTAAGCGAAAGTTTTTTTTATGTAGGCACTTATTTTTCACACATTCAATCTTTTCGGTCCACATCTACCGACTTCAAAAGCAAGTACGTTTGTTTCTCACTTTTCGGCTAATTCGATTTGAATTGTTTAGACTGTATTCGATTAAACTTGATCCAGAGATGGTTCCATACTGACTGACTTTTTGGTCTAGCGGTTTCTGATTTGACCAGGATAAATAATTGTGTGATGAGCATGATCATTTCTTCTGTATTTAGATGTAATTTATCTATCAAACGTAAGTATTTAGAAAAATATTTAAGTATTTTTATCAGCAGTCTGGTACCATAGTACTGGCTCTGCCTAGTTTGGGATCAGATGTCCATATGTTAGATGTGTAAAGTAACTAACTATAACTATATTCTTTAAATTAGTACCTATAATTTAGATACTCAACTGTATCAAAAATTATAAGATGTTAGTCTGTCGCATCAATAAGTGTTGTCATAAGAGCGCACTTAGAGGAGTGGTTTGAAGTATTCTTAGCGGTAATATCTCAAGGGACTATAGTTATAGGATTTGTAACTAACGTATGTAATGTAATACTCCCTTGGGCCGTCACCCTACCAGGATTTTCGGTGGGGTGGTGTGTCGGAATCGAACCGACTGAAACCACACGGTGAGCCGAGAAAGACCCGAGAAGAGCTTTTATTTAAACCACCTGAAACGTACCACTTTCAAAAAAAGCTTCCGCTTTTGCTTCCTTAAAGCATTTATCTCAAATACTTTACAAATAATTTTGAGTTCTATGTAATTTATTAAACTTCATTTCAAATCCCAAAATTTGGTAATGCATTTCATAGATTAATGGTTACACTTCCTTGTGCCTATGCTGAATTCATAAAACACAAAATATATATATCTGTAGTTGTCTTGCCTATTGTGGATTTTAGAAACCTCTGAGAACAAGCGTAATAATATGCACACGACGTACTCCACAGCAACATTTACTTTACCCAAGTCTCAAGTAAGTCTGTATACATTATGTTACAAAAGCAATTAATTTGTTACTCGAGATTTAAGATAGACCGAACATTAATTGACGTGTACGAAGTTTATAGTGCTCTAATAAACTTCACTTACCATGCACACATAATAAACATGTGTACGATGATTTGAAAAATATTTAGAAATGAAATATTATGAAATATTTTTTTTTTCATAAGAAATGGCTTTGTCTGTAGGGTACAAACAACGCGATGGCTTGAAAACACATTTTATCAAATAATTTGCCAAGCATGCACACGGCCTGCCAAGAGTTGATATGGTAAGGAGTTAACGGACCCTATAAACATTTGCAATACCTCGTATCCTTGAGAGTTTGGTACAAAGCTAAAACTCTCAACTAGTTTAACCAATGCTTTCTGGTGGGGCTAAAAATATATTGAAATCTGCTTTCTTATACATCCTAAAAATAGAGAGTTTCTTACTTCAATACTATTTGTGGGAGATATAACCATAACCATGTTGGACATCACATCTTTGCGTGTCCAGAGTCCAGACTCAAGAGATATCATAGCTCTTATACTGAGGGTGGGAATTTTACAGTTTAATTATCTGATCCTGTTATCTGAGACCTTGTTCTGTAGTTTACATATTTGAGCTCATTTGAATTCTAGCACATGAAGAAGTCAAGTACAAAATACAGTAAAATAAAAATAAACAAAAAATATTTAAAACTACCCGACAGAATAAATAACACCTCGGTTTTATAGACATTCGCAGTTGAATAATTTACTTGCATGTGCTTGCAATTCCTGAAGGTGAGGCTTGAAGAATTGTCAAGGAATCCACGCTAGGTAATTACTCCCGTTTCCGGATATTACTATTACACAGCAGCAACATTTACAGAGCAACACTTATCTCTGAACCAACTCATCGATGCCCACTATGCTGCTGTTCACTTAGCAGTGTAAGTTGTCTATTCATTATCTTCAATAAATTACCTGACCGTGTGAAAAACTTACACTTGACGCAGTTAAAGAAAGCACTACATGAACCACTCGTTAATAAATGCTATTATAATATAAATGACTTTTTAAATTACATACTATTGTAATTTTTGATATTTTGTTTATTTTTATATTATTATCTATTTTGCTAACTCTAATATAATTTATTTCAACAATGATATATTATCAATATATAATTCAATATAATAATATAATATTAATGATATTGACGGTAATAATAATTACATTTTCAATTTAATATGTATAATGCACAATGTTTTTAAGTAAAATTGTAATTTTTTTTCTATTAATTGTAACATGTAACAAATTAAATAATAAGATTTGTATGTCTTGATGGCAAAACATAGCGCAATAAGGCTTATTTATCAGACCATATTAATTGTAAGTTCTTATGTTTTACAAATAAATGATTTGATTTGATTATATTTGTACGATCTACTAACTTGAACTGCAGATGAAGTAGTGAGACTGTAAGAGATGATTAGATGCTATTTTATTTCATGAAATAGCAGTGAATATAAATATAATTGTATATTCGAATACAAAGTCGAGGGTCGAAGCTAAAGCGTGTTGTATCATAAAATGGTTACGTAGTAAGTGAAGCCATCTCGAAGTGATAAATGAAAACACTCTTCTCACCCTCGCTTTGTCAAGGATTACTAACGTAATATCAAATGTAAATATTTCCGAAATGTCGTTATTTCTCTATTTATCTTACTCGAGTCATTCTGAATAAAATCTGACACAAACTGAGAAAACATTTTCGTAATTTCGTAACAAACATATTCGTGGGAGAGTCATGTTTCGGCACGTATGGGCCGGCTCGACCGGAATGATACCACGACCTTACTGAAAACCAGGCAATGCTACTAACCTAACCTAACCCTTCCCTCTCCCCCTCTTCCATCCTCTCTCCCCCTTCCCCCCTTAAAAGCCGGCAACGCACTTGTGACTCGAGTTGCAGGTGCCCATGGGTGCGGTAGTCATTTACCGTTTTTCAGTTTAGTTCAGTTTTTATCAGGTGACCCCCTATACTATAAAAAAAAAACATTTTGATAATTTATTGCCAAGTAACACTTAATTTAATTACAAATCAAAAAATCAGCAAATTACTTATTTTCTTTTAGATAAAAACGTATCCAAATTATCAAAATTCTTGGGTCAGTATTAAATCAAGGCTTAACAGCTTAGTCCCGGGGTGGCTGCTTGTTAGAATCCAATTGGCTCCCAGGGGGCAACGCTATTTTTGACCCGGAACTGGCTACATACGAGTTTCTTGCACAAGTGTTTATTCTAAACTAGCAGTTCCCGCGCGGCTTCGCTCACGTGTACATATTTATATATTTTGCGCGGAACTAATTCTTATTCTAAAATAAAAGTAGCCTAAGTTATTCCTTATAATACCAGCTATCTGCCAGTTAAAGTCCCGTGAAAATCGGTCCACCCGTTCTGGAGATTAGCCGGAACAAACAGACAGGTATGGCATTGTCGAGAAATAATACGAATAAGACTTATAATTATAAATCACGCTACTGTTCATGTGGAGTAAGCAATGAAGCTCTTAGCTTAATTAATTTGAACCACCTGTCTAGATAGTCTAACTTACCAAAAATAATTTATTAGTAATTAATTTGACGGTACTAATAGCAGTTTGGCTATATTCCTCTGTAAACAAAATTCTTTCACAGGTCATACCACAGATAAGATAATAGTTAATTTTCACAGCGCTGAACTGAAGGCTTTACCTGGTATTACTTTTATAAATCGACGGACACGTATATTGGTACAAGTGCAAAATTGTAACTTAAAAGGAGAGCAATTCAAAGATTCTAAAACTCGTTGCTTTGTATTAATAAACTAATCGATATTTTAAAATACATACATAAGTATAGGGTATAATATATAGGTTAAGCTACAGCTATTGATGCAAAAAAACAATTTTCGTCGTCATTTTGCTGGTTATACCTGTATACGAAGGACCCGTCGAAATAGACAACAAAATGATATAATGTATTTAGGAAGAAACCTGTGGTTTAAACTATATAATCCTATAAAGGAACTTAACAAAACAAAGAGATTTATCAAGCGCTTGTTGATCAATAAACTTTAAAGTGTTACAATAGTTGTTAGCTTAAGACTTTATGTTGCGCGTCTGCTTTGGCTTGTATCGTTTCCAGAAGATCCTGTCGTGATTAAAAAACAAGTTTGGTTCTGGAGTCTACTTATATTATTTTGGATTAGTGAGCGGTAAGCGTCTGTACTTAGAGACGATGGGTAGATTATAATATAGTATCAATATTAATGTTCATTATTATTTTGCGTTTTTTTTTTAAGATTAGGGGCAGACGGTTCACCTAATCGGTAAGTGACTACCGCAACCCATGAACAGCTGCAAATTGTGCATTAATTGAGTAATCCTTGGTCCTTTTTTGATATTATCCGCTATACCTATAATAACTTATGAGTAAATACAATTCATTAGAGAACAAAATTTTATGAAAAAAATAATAAAACTAGCATAATTTATTATAATAAATTAGCTGTTGCCCGCGACTTCGTTCGCGTGGAAATTTTGGGGAAATCTATCCCACGGGAATCATATTTTTTTCCGGGATAAAAAGTAGGCTATGTGCTGTTCCAGACTATAATATATCTCTGTGCAAATAGTGTAAACTTGTGTACATTTCATCCAGATCCGCTCAGCTGTTTTTGCGTGTAAGAGAAAAGAGTAAGAAACATCCCATACATCCATCCATCGTCATAAATTTTCGCCTTTATTAATACAAGATTTATAAAATATATCATTTTTCTGGAGCCACATAGACCTTATGTTATGTATGAGTATGAATAGCAAGCATATTGCTGATTTCAGAGTTATACCCTTTTTATAATTTGAAAACCTGATATATTGTTATAAATTTGAAGGATAAAACAATATAAAAAGCTTTTATGTGGTCCTGTCATGAGTTTGAATCATTCGTCCGCAATTAACGTGATCTGTATCCGTTGGATTGTTTACATTTTATTTACGTTACACAACTGATTATTTAAAATCAACAGATGAAATGCTATTTGCATACCATGTTAACTTTGTTGTACGGGATTTTTTAGATATTTTTATTTCATTACAAATTTATTTTGTTTATTATACTCTTATGTCCTTCGTAAATGCTCTTCTCGGACTCTCATAAATAGCATGGTAAAAGAAAAAAAATAAAAACATTTATCACTTATAGCGCAACATAACAGTTTGTGTAGAAGTGTAGATGTTTTATACTGATGTGTATGTGGAGGAACGGGTGTGATGGACCTCCATCACAAAGGGAGGTTCCTCCGATCAGGCTAGGTGATCATGCCTGGCGGACCGCGATCCAACGGTTGATGTTGGGAAGTTGTATATAATAATATAATCGGCGTGAGTAAACTTACGCGAACTTTAAGCGCGCGGTACAGGATTAGTAGTTACTACATAGTTCGGCTTGTTTTCGCTAGATGCAGATGTTTTTTTTTGAAGTGAAAACTTCTTTAGCGGCGTTGGGCCGCTTCTTTTTGAGATGGGTAAAAAATGTTAAACTCGCGTCAGGACACGTGACCCTGATGATGGAAAATGTATGGAAAATGTGTCCGAGTGTCATATATTTATAAAAATATATTTTTATGACAAGTTTCTTATTTTATACACACATAGATACTAGGGATTTCTTATTTTTAATAGGAGAATAACGATACCTTCTAGTTAGCCAAAATGATATGAATCAGGTTAAGAATCTGATGCATAACATTACGTATAACCTGAACATTTAATTATTGGTTATGATCAGTTATGACCTTGTAGAAAGTGTGATCATGATCGTCATCTATAAAGAGTTAAAGTAAAGTTCAGATGAGCCAGGGATTATTAGGTACTAAATATTTGATAGATTTTTACTAAACCATTTCTTAATTTAAGTAACCTCAGTAGATTACCTTCAACTGTACAATTACACTACTCAAACAGATTACGATCCACAAATACACGCAGCAATCTCAGCAATCAGATCAAGAACGCGGCAATAAGCAATAAGGGCGGAATCAGATGGATGCGGCACCGATTTGCGGAACACGACGATTGAGAGGCTCAATTATTGGATCAAAGCCATTTAACCTGCATAGATGCGAGATGTAAGGCGCTGATGCTTATTGCTCCTAGGAATTTACTTGAGTTCGCAAGCTTATAGCTGAGGGGATGTTGGCATTTATGTGTATAATTTACTTTGAAATTTACGACGAGAGGTTAGTAATGCCAGTTGTACAAAATTTGTGTTAAAAAGGTCTTACCTATTTTTGAATCTTCTAACATAGTTAAATAGGCATATCATATTGGTTTTATTGCCATCAATCTTTTAGTTGTGTTTCTCATTATAATCTTTACTGTCATCTTATCCCTGAGTGAGCCAAGGTAATAATTAAAAAAAAGAGTCTTGTACACAATGCTATAGAATAGAATAGAATAATCTTTATTGTACACCAACGACATATTGTTTAAAAAATTGTTGTCACCATATCGAAAGCTCGTATTCATTTTTTTTAAAATAGGGGCAAACTGTAATAGATGATACAACAGTTTACTATTTATCAAATCAAAATGAGCTAATAGATATTATATATTATTATGACTTATACGGGTGACTCTACGCCATTTGTCTGCCGGGAAAACAGCTGGCAGGTTGGGTGATTAAAAGACTAGGCTGTACGCCTAGCATTTTAATAAGTTTGATAACGGTCACTTGAGTGCTGATTGAGGTATGAAGAATATCGCGGTTGGTAGCAATAGTGGTGTAGTTGTTGCCAATACTATGGTTTTTCTTTGTGAGTAACAATAACAAATAAAAAAGTAAAATAAAACTGTCATGTGGTATTACTTTTTTACAACCAAAAGTGTTCTGTCCTCTGCCTCCTAGACTTAATTCTCAATTATATTTACAGATAGATAGAAATATGACACCGCCTCCCTTACTACTAGCAGAGATCGAACCAGTTATGATTCTAAATTTATCGTCTAACTAGCAAAGTACGATCAGTACCATTATTACCAGTATTTACCGTTTGTTTGATTTTCATTAAATTTTGCGATTTGTTTAAATTTAACGCGTATACCTATTAAGGTATATATCCCAATAGTTGTGTTTGTCAACATTGTACATGTAATTTTGGACCACGCCATCGGAGTAGTGAAACCCATGAAAATTAAAAAATAGATCTTAATGAGATACTAATTACGAGCACGAGGCACGTCCTCTACTGACAATCATAAATATTATGCTTCATAAAACATAGCATAACATTTTGACAATAATTAGCGTTGTGCTGTGTTTAGCATTGTTTTGTTTTTATCATTTTAATCAACGTTTATACAATAATTTGCTATTTGAACAAGGACCTTTTTAATTTATTATCCAGTGATTGAGCGTACGTCGGGGTAATAAGACCGTCAAGTAAGATTCCTTGCGCAAAAAATAACAGTTATTGTCTAGGGACTAGAAAAACTTGATTTAAAAACTTAAAGGATCCGACTTGAATCTCCATTGTGGAAGGAAAACCATCAAGCAAAACTTTATTAAAAATAATTTGCTTTAAAACTTCGCCGCTTAGTTGGAGCATTATCTAAGGAACTTTATCCCAAGGTGCTTTCACAACGAGGGTCAAGGTGAATCGATCGATGCGGGTGCACTTTGTGTTGTAATCCTCCCTCAGTTCACAAAGGTCCTTTGTTTAATTTAAAAAACTTAGTTACTTAGTAATAGTTTCTTTTTTCAAATAAATTGGCTAGAAGGCCTTACCTTACCATAGATGGTAAGCAATTATTGGTGCACATAAACGCTTCCAATTCATGGTGGTAAATTTTGTATCGCACACCGTTATTGGCTTTAAACAATAGTTAAAAGTCAATAGTCGATTATTTTCAGATAGTGTGCTTGTTTGCAAACTTTGTTGTTTAAAGAGGCATTACATACTTGCAAATTGGTGAGTATAAACAGTGAAGCACAAAACTGTGATCGACCTAATACAAAGTTTTATTTTAGTTAATAATACATTTAATATTAGTATTGTATGTCCTTAGAAAATAGGTAAACCTTTATTATTAGAGCTGGGTAAATTAAAAGTTTTTTAAATATGTATGACTAATACTCGTTTTATGACATGAGAAATAAAAAAAACTGAAACACAAGGAATATTTTGAAAGAAAAAGGAAATAGAGAGCCTCATTTATAGCGTGCAGGAAAACGGAAAATGTGAAATGAAGAAAATGAATTTATGTAAGTAACTTTATCCAAATGACTGCGATTCGCATTAGTTTATCATGCAACCTTTATCTAACATTAATAGTGCCGAGTCCCCAGTATAAACAATAGTTTAGGTTATATAAACAAATTAAAATAGGTATTAAAAAAAAGGGTGTGTGCAATTCACACACGGCAGAAGTGAAACTTCCAAATTAATTAACCAACGAATTTTCATAGGCAAATGCACAAAAATGAGGCGCGTGAATGACACAAGAAGGCTTCGTAGTACGCAGGCGCAAAGACAGACGTGCTAGCATACGAAGATTATAGGAAACACTGTATACTTGTATTCTGTCTCATTCTCTTGCAGGCTAAATCCTATTTATGAATATTTGTCTCTTTTAAGTGTGAGTTTTTCGTTTCATCGAATTTTAAATCAAAACCATTCTAAAGAAGTTTCACTTTAAAAAATGTTTAGGGTTCAGTAGTATGTATTTAGATTACAATATAGATAACAATACGTACATGTTAGAGGGTACTTCCCGGCTGTTGTCAGTTCGAGTTACAGGTGACCCTGACCTACACGAGCTATTTACTCCCCAATCTATCCATGTAAGCAATCTCACTTCCCGTCCCAATGGACGTAAAGTAAGTAAAGTAGGTAAGAAGGAAAGGCAATCCTTTCCTTCTTACTACTTTTGCTTTTCAATACGCTGCCAATTTTTCCTTCTTCAATTTCCAAAGTGCCCTATTGACGGCGACAGGCAAGCCTATTACGTGAGTGAGACCAAATTTTAGCTGGCAAAATGCGGGTGTTTAATCCTTCGAGGATATAGAGTGAGTGTAGTGTAGTGTTTTGGTTTTAGTAGTAATTGTCGGTTTCAATTACAGACATGCTAATATCATTACCAAAAAAGTACCGTATTCATTGGAGCATAGAACGTCTGAGTAAGCTCTAAGGGGCCGTCTGCATGAGCGCCTCACTGCGACTAAGCCACGCGTGAAATGAAAAGCGTTCATGTAACTTTTGCATATTCCTATATTACTCGTATATGTCCGCGAAATTACCTCTCTTGAACTTGGTTAGTGGGTAATTATCTTTTATTCAGTAACTCTGATTTTGAAACCGTGGTTTTTGTATATTTCAGTGTATAAGCCCTGTAATATTTTTACACTACTAAATTTAAAACAGGCAAACGATCACATGACTCGGCTCAAGGTAAGCCGTCACCAGCGTCTATGAACACTCTCAACACCAGCGGCTTTAGTTGGGTCTTACCAATCTTAAACTCGTCCGATAGACCACCACTTACCGAATGGGGATTACGTTTAGGCTCACAAAGCAGCAGTTTAACCAGTTATTTACAATATTAAAATCAATGACACGTCACTGACCGACGTAACCGATTGCTATTTTGGTGTTAGTGGAAGGAAAATAGCGGAGTGTTTATATAAAAGCATTGTGTATTGAGATCATTTTACAATGCAGATTTAAGTTAGCGTTATTATTCATGTACATCAGAAAGAGAGTAGATTCTAAGATGTTTATTTCCTTAGTAGCAGCGCCCCGCGGTTTTACCAGTGTAAGTCCCGATCCCATGGAAATATCTTAATAAAAAATCTCCAGCTATCTACATACCAAGTTTCATCGCAATCGGTTCAGTGGTTTTTGCGTGAAAGAGTAACAAACATCCATCCATCCATCCAAACTTATACATTTATAATATTAGTGAGATGAAATTCGAAAAGAGTGATGGGTTGTGGACACTGCTTTGCCTTCATTTTTTTTTCTAATTCGAGTTCTAATCTGCATATTAAGTTCAACCAGCTGCGGTTTCTAACGAGTTGGGTACAATATTAAAAGTCTTTGTATCCAATTATGCAAGGTTAGTTCTTTGCATAAATCGATACTATGCAAATTATATTTATATTACTAACGTAATATAAATATAATTTGCATATATACGTATTGCGTATATACTATATACTTTGAAGTAGTAGTAGTGCTTACGGACTCTATCTCGCGTTTCGATATTATCCATATGATTCGACAGTCCTAGTATATGTAGTAGTACACATATAGTCTTCTCCGTTAATCTTCAAAAGCCTCAATAAAATATGAAATCAAAACTACTAAAAAGTTACACTGAGACACGAATTTGAATTTGTATTCAAATCACATTTAAATCAGTTCTGAATCCGAAGTGTGTGGCAGTCTCGGGATCGACTTCACTACCCAGGCCCCAGTTTCGGGAATACGCCCAAAGATCTGAACTTTGATTTGATTTTATGTCTGATTTGAACTCGACTTCTTCGGAACACAAGTCTAGTCGTACAGAATTAGCGCTAGCGTGCTCATCGACGGCATAGAAATGAAATTGGAGAGTCAAGAACGGATAAGGTGGCTTTCTCTTCAAAAAAATACAACAGCCTTGCCGTTGTACTAAAGACACAGTTGTTTTAATCAAATTTCGGCACTGATTCATTATATTTGAGTATATACAAAATGGCAAATTTCTGAACAAAACAAATATAACCGAACTAAATTAAGCCAGGTAGGTCCAATCAGTCACTGGCAGATGTCACATGCGAGGCACGTCCTCAAGCGTTTGTCGGGCGCTGTGCGTGACTCATCCTCGCGATCATACATAATAAAAAATCCCCTACTACAAATAGAAGTTCACTAGATCAGCTATTGATAACCTTCGACCGCCTAGTCATCGTATCGAGACTTGAATTATAAAATGGACTATATCGAATATGTACAGTACTACCTGACGAAAATGTTCAGATTTCTTAGATATTTTTGGTAATAAAGCATTGATTGTAAATCAATCAATCAAATTGATAGTAAGTAATTCTCAAAAAATAAGTGAGATTTTTTGAATATTTGTTTATTTATAAAAATAATAAGAGGTTATTATTAGGAGTTTAGTTAGTATTAGGGTGCAACAGATTTGCCTCTCCACTATGAAAGTCGCCATATCAAGTATTACTAGTTATCCTGGTAACGTAACGCTATTGGTCGGTGGGCAATGGTGGGGTGATAAAAGGCTAGGCATGCATTATAAGTTGGTAACAATCACTTGAGTGCGGATTGAGGTACGAACAACATAGCAGTTACTGTTATTTAGTGATTTTGATAGTTTAGAGCAATAGTGGTGAGATTGTTGCTAGCAAGTTTCTCCATATTACAGTTAATCAGAATTACTAGAAAAACTAAAACAAAGTAAAGTTACGTTAATTCCTACAACAAGAGAATAGGTTTATATATGAGTTTATATATAATCAAAGGGTTTGATATTATTTTAGATTGATCAAATTTTTTAATAAGGTTCACAATATATATTTAACGATCTAGATTGATATATAAATAAAGTATTAACTAATTATTAAAAAAATGGTGTGCATAGCAATGATTTGACTGGCCTGTTGGTCTAGTGGTTAGTGACCCTGACCGCTATGCTTATAGGTCGTGGGTTCGATTCCCACCTGAGTCTGGGTGTTCTTTGTGTCTGTTGTTTCTATGTTTGTAAAGTCCCCCGTGACACAGGAGTAATTCCTAATGGGGGCGACAAAAAAAAAACAAAAAATAAAAAATGATATATCTATTTGAATTCTAAATTTTACACACTTTTCGGTTTCCGATTGAGCTGAAACAAAGAGCTAAGAGCTGAAATTTTGCACGCATATGTATAATCTCGTGACAATGCAATATTATGATGACATGGAGCTAATCTGATGATGGAGCTGGAAGGTGGCCATACGAACTTTGTAATGAAACAACGCAACCCCATAGGGTTTGGACTCGTTTGATTCGCCTTGACGAATACTTTGTGTCTCTAGATGGTATCCAGGGTCTAATGATGGAGCTGGAAAGTGGCCATAGAAAGTCCGTAATAAAATGACACAATCCCATCGAGTTTGGGCTCGTTTGATTCGTCTTGAGGAGTACTTTGGTCTTAAATAGTAACCAGGGTTTGATGATGAAGCTGGAAGGTGGCCATAGGATCTCTGTAATAAAACGATGTAACCGCATCGAGAATACTAAAAAATTAGAACAAAAAAGAAACAATTTTTTTTAAAACAAGCTTGTGTTACTTTATTAACAAGTAATACAAGCTTGTTTTAAAAAAACTGAAAAAAGAACTAGTTATTCAATGTTTTTTCATTAACACAGTTGATTTATTTTTGTTACATCGTGCTAAACATATTTGTTTGGAGCGTATTCCTCTAACCATAACAAAATAAAGAATATAAATGATGTTTCGTGTAAAGACAAGAACAACCAAATATTTTATGATTGTGATTCATTGAAGAAGGCCGTGACGGATAATTTATGATGTGAGCTCATCAGCATTCTCGAACCGAATCTGAAGCTGCTATCCAAATGTATTAGACACAATAAGCAGAATTATTAACTCAAACTTTTTTAGTGAATGATCTTCATTGTTCCCATGTTTCAATATTTTAAATAGATACGTTTTCACGTTTCACAAAACGTTCGTAAACGTTACAAAACGTTACAAAACGTTCGTAATACAGAATAGGCAGTTCTGAAATAAACGCATTTCAAGTTTTTTATTTGAAACTAAAAAGAAGTCTGTCGCCCAGGCTGAAATTCATTTCAATATAAAAATGTCTTGTTTTAAGTACCTACATCTTAAAAAGATTAAGAAATGGGGATATAGGAAACATATCTTTGAAATACGTGATGTATTACGTGATCTAAATTGACTTCGTCATAACAGGATACCAGAATGAACATTACAAATGTGATGTCATCAAACAATGGTGCCGCAATCCAGTCGAACTTATCCTTACTAATATTATAAATGCGAAAGTAACTCTGTCTGTCTGTCGCATTTCACGCCAAAACTACTGAACCGTTTTAAATGAAATTTGGTACACAGGTATTTTAGAGCCTGAAAAAGGACATAGGCGACTTTTTAATGTGAAAAGAGGGGTTTAAGGGGTGAAAGGTGGGGATGAAAAGTTGTATTGAAGTATCGTCATATTTAGAGCTAGAAGCTTGAAACTTATTTTTTAGGCTGTTGATTCGATACACTATTCCACGCCGACGAAATCGCGGGCACAGCTAGTAATTTATAATTAAATTCTTCACTGTGTAAACATTTGTCATATTTGAAGTGAAGGGCACTTTTGGTATGGGGAAAAGCACTGCACTCGCATGACCACTCAAATACATACAATACAGATGTGTGTGTATATGTATATATGGTATGGTAGTATGTAAGTTATGTTATCACTTCTGACATGCAGTCCTACGAGTGACAGTTTTTTATTTTTTATTTTTAAACCTTTGACGCTTTTGGCAAATCAAAAGAGAATGATTTGTCAAAAGTTTCTATAGAATAAGAAGAAATCAGTTTCTTCTTATCTAAACACTCATTCTGTTGAAATTATCGTAACATCGATATGATAGTCAATTGTCACGTTAAATCAGTCAACATGACAATTGACTATCATATTAATAATAATGAACAGAACAGATAACCTGATAACCTGAACTCTTAGCCTTTTATATTTGTACACGATGAAAGTATTGTGATGAAAGCGATCGTTAGGTCTAATGTCACAGTCTGTATTGGTTGTCATTTCTTCAAATGATCTGTCACTCACTTTCTCGGTGGTTTAAGCCGTTTGAAAGAAAATATCCAAGAGTATTACATGACTATAATATCAATAGTTTCATATACGTTA
The DNA here is from genome assembly GCA_963859945.1 of Euplagia quadripunctaria. Taxonomy (NCBI): domain Eukaryota; kingdom Metazoa; phylum Arthropoda; class Insecta; order Lepidoptera; family Erebidae; genus Euplagia; species Euplagia quadripunctaria. Next base: position 9,210,880 of record OY982580.1, read on the forward strand.
ACAGTTACATACATCGTAAATCAGTCTTTACATAACAAAGTCGATCCAATATCAGTAAATACATTATACGTTTTGGAGAAAAACGTGACAAACAAGGTAATATCTGAGACATTGACCCTGAAAGCTTGTTTTTGGACTTGTGCCAAGGTCGAGGGGAAACGGGAACACTTTCAAGTGTACACGATTTGTCTTGATTCCCCTTTTCTGGCATTGCTGTTCAGGGTTTAGATATTGATTTTTTTTAAACATATATTTGAATGATTGTGTTATAGTTTTAAATGTAAAAGGTAAATCTTTCTAATTATACTATACTTTTGAAAAAATAATCATTAATATTTTTTATAGCTTTTTCAAATTCCAAAAGTTAGATGGCTCACCATAAGCTTGGCTTCCTAAATAAAACTATAAACAGTTATAAATCAATAACGCGAAAATAAAATCTATGTTATTGCTGAACTGTAAACAATGTAAAAATTATATCAACTTTTAGAATTTCTTTATAAGAAACAATAGTCAGGTCAGTAATTGAGAACAGGTTTAAATAATATGTTTTGTTTGTTATCAATAAAATTGCATTATAATTACTTAGTATTTTTCGTATTAATCCTACGAAAGAGATCAAGTCAAAAACAAGATGTCAATTTTTTTTTAATGTTATCACCTACAAAAGCTAGGTCATATTCCAAAAAAAAGAAACTTAAAAAAAAAGAAATCATCTGTTCGATGTTTCTCCAATTTCCGGTTCCGTAACCGTGGAAAAATGAAAATTATGCGTTATATTCGAATGCCGCAAATGAACACTCGGTGCGTTCTTGAATGGATGGTTTCGTTTCAAAGATGTTTACCAATGAGATATGATGTTTTTGCATCAATGAGTGAAAGAAGACGAAAGTCAGTAACCGTGTTTTCCTGTATGACAATCGAAATCGTCAGCTCCACTCATTGATGTCGCAGACGCAGGACGCATAGAAAGCAGCCGAACCATCTCCGAAACGCAGATTGAATGATTGTATGTTAGACCTCATGTCCACCATACACTTACAAACACAACATGTGTTTTATTGTTCAAAACACATACATGGCATAACATTTATTGTTAAAGAATTGTAATAATAATGATAACGTACAAGCCCGCTGCCAAACAACTGTGACTCTATTTAATTGAAGGAGAAGTGTCTCCTTCAAGGCAAATAACAAAAAAAATCACTTTAGATGTGTAAATTGGGACTTAATCGCCGTAATAATTAGTAGGTACAGTACCTTTTTCACCGATCGTGGTCACGGGTAGTGTAACCAAAAAAGGTGAATCTGAAACGGTTTACCAACAGTCGATTGGTCCATGAACCGTTGGTCAACATTATCTTTAAACCATAAACTTTTCGTCCAATGGACTTTTCATCCACGAACGTTTGCCAGCATTACTCTACGTCGATTCACTATTTATAGTCATTTCCCAAACGTGAACATTCTTAAAACTTATCAATTATTTTTTACTAGCAGCGCCCCGCGGTTTCACGCGCGTAAGTCCCGATCCCGTGGGAATATCGGGATAAAAAGTAACCTATGCGTTAATCCAGGCCTCCAGCTATCTACATACCAAGTTTCATTGCAATCGGTTCAGTGGTTTTTGCGTGAAAGAGTAACAAACATCCATCCATCCATACATACATCCATCCATCCAAACTTTCACATTTATAATATTAGTGGGATATTAGTTAATAGTACCGAATATTTAAATATTTGGATAACTATTATTGACGTTATAAAAACATTTACTCCATTATAACAAATTATTTGCACCAATCTCTTCGAAGACATGGTTTTAAGGTCATGCAATAATCATATCGATTTCTTCATATTTATATTGAGTTTTGAAGTTTATATTTGATATTAAAAGTTTTGAGGTGGAATAAAAAACAAAAGTATGCTTAGAAATAAAAACTAAAAGAGAATTTTAATTATATATCAACTCAGGTTTATTTCTTGAATTTTATAAATAGACCATTCATATTTATGAAATGGATGAAATGAAGTGTTACCGAGCTCATACTATGAAAAAAATGGAATTCATAGGAGTGTTAGGCTCAAGTTGATAACAGGATAATAATATATGTTAGAACCAAAGCTTAGAGCTTTCTCAGATAGAAACAAAATCAAAGAACATCTCAAAAAAAAGAAGATTACATTTCTACAAAAGCATGTTGAGCATTAGTATATCTGCTGTGAAACCAACATCTAAAGGTATTAAATCAATTACGTTTTTTATAATAACGTACGTCTAACATTACATGATGTGTCGTTAAGTTTTACGTTGTGTTATAATATCAAGAAAGTGACCGTTCGTAGTTTACAGTTTGATTTACAAAGCTGGAAGTCGCGAACACAAAATCCTGGCTTTGACTTTAAAGACGGTAAAGCTATTGCAGGTTTCATTGTAAATGCTGACTTCAAAATTAAGTTTATTTACTAGTTGAACTAACCTTTGCCATTTTAATGGTACATCCTACCTTGAAGTCAATGCTAAAAAATAATTATTATAATATGTGTACTTAACAGATAAGTTGTTGAGTCTGACGTCGGACTTACACGGAAACAAAGTAGGTACTTACACTATATTGTTACTGTCCCCGTTTACAGAGTAGGTATGTTCGATTGTGCGTTATTGCCTTTAGAAAACGATTTAAGGGCACTTTGTCACACATCCACAGTAATGACCTAAGAAAATTAATTAGAATGTAAATAAAACAATATTGTCATCATTGTGGCGAACTCATAGTATAGAATTAGCTTACGTTGGATTAAAGTTCCCATTACCCTAGCCGTTATAACGAATTTATATAAAGTTGTGCTATTTTTATTTCACACTAACTAAAATTTATCTACGCTACAAGTTTTTTAGTTTTACTTTCATTTTTTTTTAAATTTTGCTAGAGATAAGTACTTTGAATTCTTTTGAACGATTATATATATAACATTTATTCAAAATTAGCACATGCTCTTGCTGGAAGATAGCTCCTGTTCGCAATAGTGTTAATGGAGAGGAACATAAAATCACTACAGGGAAGGAAACAAATTGAAGGCAGTTTGTATTTATTACTGCAAAAATGAATCCAAATATTAAAAGACAAAGTAACACGCCAACAATATAGGATCCCCAGTCTTCACAATTTTACAAGTAATACACTGTAACTGAAATACTGTTAGAATCGGCCATCGTCCTCATCCCTATATTGGAGAGAACGCACTGAAATGAACGTACTAAACGTTCGACGTGACCGCTCAGGCATGTGGGGACCATTGTTGTTACTATACATACCGCTTAGTGTACCTACTGACGATACAGTGTGCGATAGGCATTTATCACTTGTTGAGCGACTTCAATGATCTATTCGAGCGACTGTACGATGACTTTATATGGTACACACTTAGTACACTTGTGAGTAGACGCGTCTGGCTGAGCTTTTGATATATTATTTCCTTGTTTTTACCTCGAGAATTAACAACAGTATTAGTTATAGATAATGCAAGTGCAATAGTAACAAATGTTTTATTACTCAATTCGGCAAAGCCAAACGGAAGAATTATGATTTTAGCAGTCTATGTATGTGTAAGTATGTTTGTATTTACATGTGTTCCACCGTAGCGCCTAAACTACTCAACCGATTTTGATGAATTAGGTATCAGTATTTGTAGTAATCGGCCTGGTTACATAAGTTACATAAATTCTTTTCTTAGGTCTTGTTCTTGTCTCCAGTTTCACTTCTTTGATGAAATTCCAAAAAAAATCTGTCTTGCGCGTCCCCTACAATTCATTGTATGTATTTACTATAAAATAAAACTGTAGGACTCTAATGTAAATAACGTAGTCACTACGCTACAAATAAGCCAACAAAATGTTAACGACCTCAACTATAATTATGATTATTCTGAGAACTGTTTGTGTTAATAAAACATTTTTACTGAGTGGTGAATTTATCCAGAAAAGCCATATAAATATTACAAGAACAGAACCAGGCTATTTGTATTCAACGCCCCCACAATTGACGTACGGCATATTATCTTCCGGCGTTCGCCGTAGTTTGCGTTCTTGGAAGCATTTCACATAATAGAAAGCTTGAGGAAACAATATTTGTTCTATATTTTACCGATAGTAGAAAAGTACGAGCTTGGTAGTTTTCTGTGGAAAGTGTTATGTATGCAATCTTATGTGATGATAATAACAAAACAATAATAAGAAAAGATGATTTCAGTTTTCATGATATACACGTATTTTGCAGAAATTTAATAAAAAAATTGCACGTGGCTAAAGGCCAAAGTTGATGGCAGGCTGCACTTTCCGGCCCCGCCCTTTCTGATACACCAAACTATTGCATATTATATGATTAAACAACTTGTGTGTGGTAAATACCTACACAATGGTGGGAGTTCAAATATAAATTTCATTATCATTTCCTTAGTTTATAAATAAAACAATTACCTCAGCGTGTTCTTGGTTTTATGAAACACTTTTCAATATAAACTAGAGCTCATTCATGATCCAAATGACTTGTATTCCAAGAAATAGAGTAGATATTAAAAAAAATAATTAAAAAATATTGTAAGTGCGAAGTGGAATAGGAAAAGAGGACTGTATTTTCTGAATCTCGGGAGGTTCTTATTTACTGTAGCGTAGTCTGGTTTGTTAATAAGTATTGTATTAAATGTGTTATAATTAATGTAGATATGAATTGAAGGGATTTAGTAAACGTATGTATGATGACGTACTTTCCTTTGATTTAAGATGTTGTGGCAGCTTCTAGTCAGGGATGAAGAAGATATTGTGTAAGGCACACCTCTTATGTGAGATCACTATGTAGGGATTTGGTACTTCAAAGGTATTATTTTTATTAGCGGTCGTAATAGTTCAAAAACATCTCATTTCCAAAACCTTTCATCGACCGTGCTTGCTTTTAGGTGGTTATACAAACGATGTAACTAATTAATGACTTAAATATGTAAGCTATGGTAAACTATGATATATCTTTAGATCATTAATATGTCTAGATGGACTGTCAAAGCTGTGAAAGCGTCGAAAAAATTATAGTCCAATTGGCTTTTAAGTAGTCGAATTGCATTGCGAAATCGAATTGTTTACAATGACAGTTTGTGAGATAAATGTGTGCAGAAATTACAAAGGTCGATCTAAAACAACGGTAAAAATTACTTTTCATCAGTATCATTATTTCATATCAGTTCAAGTAAAATAATTAAATAAGCTATTATTAACTTGTACCTATACACACACACTAGTAAGTTAGAGTTACGTTTCGCGAGTCTAATACGTAATTGTCACACACACCAGCATAATAAAGTTGGCCCGTTTATTTTAGTTCTTTTGTAGTGCGACACTCCATCTATACATATTAATGGTCTAAGGATATATCTATAGAACCACCTGGTTCATAGTGATTTTGATATTAAATGTCAAATTAAAACAGTGTCATGAAATCCCACTCGTGTTATGCGACAAAATTTGTAGTCAAAACCCGAGTGGGATTTAATTACAGAGGCTTTTATTACGATGAAATTATATATTTTTCTGTAATAATGGAGTTACTTTGTAATTAAATTGTTGTTTTATTAAAATATATACTGAGTCAACCGTAGCTATTTTAACGCTGAATACTTAAAACTGTTTTTCTTGGATTCTAATGAATTTAAATTTTTACACGCCCGGAAAAAGGCCCGAACAGATTTGGATTTATGTTATGGAGTATCTCTTACCCTCTCTACTCACGTAGACGGAACGGGTTACTTGCTATAGTGGCCAGCCGCAAAGGGGCGACGTCCTCGTGTGATAGGACGTCCCGTGTTAAACAATTATCCACGGAGAGTGTTACGTCTATTGCGAGCATACTGGCCAAGTACCCCTTCTCAAGCTGTTTTTTATTTGTGGGTACAGCATTTACACCGTGTAGGTTTTTAGTCGGTTTAATTCTCTCAAACCGTTTCACCATATGTTTAAAGAAACGAATAGACGCGATTAATAATAAAACCTAAATTATCAAATTACAATAAAGTGCAAAGATTTCATAAGGTAAGGTTCGCAATGTTTGCCTTCGCTTTTGCATTTTTTGTATGGTACATGGGGCAAACGAGCAGACGGGTCACCTGATGGTAAATGACTACCGCTGCCCATGGGCACCTGCATCTCAAGAGTCACAAGTGCGTTGCCGGCCTTTAAGGTGGGAGTAGGAGAAGAGGGGGGAAAAGCGGGAAGTGGAGGGAGAGGGAAGGGTTAAGGCCTCCGGTGACCTTACTCACGCGGTGAAAAGCAATGCAAGCATTGCTTCACTGCCGGTTTTCTGTGCCGGTCGAGCCGGCCTATACGTGCCCAAGCATGGCTCTCCCACGATAACTGCTTCGCTTTTGTTATTTTTATTTTATTCTATTTTAAGATTACCAATAAAAATGTACGGGACATTTTATATTAACGCAACCTTCACTAGGTTGCGTTTATTACATACTATTCTTATTATTATATATATATATATTATTAAAAACTCAGCAAAAAGATATGTACTTTTCTCTATGAATTCTGATTATTGATATCATAAATATTTATGAGCAAGGATTTCATTCAGAAGGCTATGTATACATACAGCAAGCTATCTAATAACTTGGAGTAAGCGACAACACAATGCTAACTAAAGAGGGCAATGTTTCGTTACGACTGATTGTTATTTTCATTCATCCGTCGAAACAGATATTACAGTATAAAAACTACTGTATTAGCATTGAGTGTACAATGACTATGGGGTAAAATTAAAAACATCTACAAATACACCACAAATACTGTATTTATACAATATTTACGTGCCTAGAAAGGCTACTTATGCAAATGAAAACCACGTAGCTTAGCAGAAAATTGTGATTTAATCGACGCGGCGAGGCTAAAAAACTAGTGAAAGAACACTATTTGTCTTCGTGAATGGTGACATACTAGGTACTATTATGGATCTCCATAGGTATTAACTGGTATTGTATATGCATGTGTATGTATGTGTGTATGTATATATATGTATATGTGTATATATGAGTTTATGTAAGTATGTGTATTTTTGTACCTATGTCTATATACCTACCATCCTAATATTTATCTGCAAAATTATGCTAAGTATCTCTAAATAGCACTTATTTATAATTATTTTCTTTTCCCACAGGCTTCTTAAATATGTTGTACACTGCAGCCCCTCTTTTCATTTATGTTTTCTCTATCCATCCAATGGTTGCCTGGAAGAGATCGCAAATTGCGATAAGAACGCCAATTGTACATAACATTAGCTGGTAAGTAGATATAAGTAAAATATTGTAAGCTATTTGTTTGTGTACAATAAAGAGTTCATCTATCTATCTATCTAAAAAGGACGATTTTTTTTATTAATTTTGCAAAACAGTAAAATTAATTATTACAATATATTAAAATATATGTAATAGGTTTATAAGGGCAAGGTTGACTGACTGAGGCTTATGATATGTACCTACCTATTAGTAGGTACGTGACGTGCAGCAAGGAAACATAATTTAGCTTTAAATCATGCATGTTCATAGTTATCCCTACCCTCATAAGTTCCACTTTTTGTTAATAAATAAACTAGTATTTATAGTCAGTAAGAAATTTTTATAAGAGCAGAGAGTCGATAAAAAGTAATTAAAACATGTCAGCTAGTCAATGCATATTCCGCAATAAAGCCCGTCATGGAAAAGTGACTATATAGGTACTGGCCCAGTCTGCTGGAGTCACCAGAGATTTCGTTTTTAGGTCGCGGAAATAAGATTCAGTGACAGAAAATCGCGAGGATTTATCCCTTCATTAGGATTTGGGCCATGGAAATTTCCACACGTTTAATAAAAATATGTTGATCGTTACCAGAGTAACAAAACAAATGAAAATTAAGAAATTTAATCAAACTTCTTTCAGTTTTGAATGTGGCTCAATACTTTTACAGTGAGAACCTATTGTCACGTGTTCGTGACTGGGTACAAAAGTTGCTTGTGCGCTAGAACTCAGCCATCTGTGCAATGTGAGAAGAAAACTTTTGCAATTTCCCTCAACGAAATGGATTTCAACTTTAATTGTTTTCAATTTCTTTAATATTGTGGCAGTTACAGGTATGAGAACAGGAATATTAAGACGCGAGTTAAGAAGGATGGACAGCAGTAGAGATAATTAACATATTTTCCACTGATTGAATGCTGTACGTATATGTATAGTTACAATAGTAATACAACCTAAGTTAAGAACTACTATACTAACGTTCTAACGTCGCAATGTTAGATGAGTGCCGCGGGTAACAATGGCGAACGGTGTAAAAAAACTGTCAGTCATAAGACATCAGAAGTGTAAACACACACCTACACACATAAATCCATATAAATGTCATCTGAGCGTGACGGTCACGCGAGTTTAGTGCTTTATCCCCATACCAAAAGTACTCAAATGATGTTTCACTGTGACGGTAAATGACAGGCGCTAGCAATTATGGCTTAGTAATTAATTTACTTTATTACTGTCATATTTAAATACATCATTAATGGACTACACGGCTAGGTTTACAACATTTTCATTTGACTAAAATATCATATTGGAGCCTCATGTAAGCAGCATCAATGTGCGTCTGTATGATTGTTTGAATGTAAAAAAGCCACCAGGCTGATCTTATTTTTTTTTCATTAAGTGAAACTGCTGGTATTTTTTTAATATTTAAAAGAACTCACTACCAGTACCATATCAGATTTATGCACAAACATATTTATAGGCATGCAAAACACTAGAAATTCAATTACTCCAAAAGAGACTGTTCTATAAAATAGATTCTATACCACATTACGAAAAACTATGTATCTCGAATTTTGTGAATTGTGTTTATTTGGAGATAAATACATTAATTTAATCGGTAACTATGTTTTTGAGCCGTTTGGGGTCATGGGGTCCGAGTGCTCGTTCCGTTTTTAAGAAACTAGCTGAGCGACTGATCGACACTTCTCGTGATCAGAAGGCGGTCCTTTTTCTTGCACAGAGAATTAGCATTGCCATTCAACGTGGCAATGCTGCCAGCCTTCAACACTGCCAATAGGCGACGATGCGGAGGAATTTTATGATGCATGCATGTAAATAGTCCGTATATTTGTATATTTTTAATTACGTTTAATATACTTAATTAAGTTTGTATGTACAGACTCGTAATTACTATTGCAAATGAAGACATAAAGTATTACTGTTGCGATGATACCGCTAGGTTATTTCAGATGAGAGCTAGTACTACGCGTCTTGAACGAAAGGCGACTTTCAGTGGTAGAGCGTTCTAGAGGAAGACAGATTGTTTAGTTTTCACGAATTTAAGTCGTTCACGGATTAGGCTTGGTAACTTTTTAATTCGGTTTGCCATTTTACTAAACTATAATTATTATTACAATTAAATTATTATGCAAAAGAAGTTACCTATCACAACCTCGTATATTATTATTTTAAGCACACAAACTATAACGAAATTGACTATTTGTTAAAATACCTCAGAGATAGGACCACTTTGAAAACACTAATATCGAAACTTGTTATTCTAAAAGTTCGTTCTTTTTCCAAGTTACTTTTAACCAGCCAACACACAACATTCTACATAAAACTAAGATATGGTCTGTTCGGTAAAACTTTATAAATCCGAAAATGTATAAGTACGTAATTTCGATAAAGTTCGCTTCACAAATATTCTCGGATAAGCATTTTCTACAGAAAGGCCGAAGTGGGCCAGCATTGTGGCGGCGAAGGATATAAAATGACAAATAATCAATGTGACCTCCTTACACATATGGGACAATTTGCCCACGAAAGTATCCATCTAAAATTGAGTATCCACATACTATATGTATACTAGAAATATAACATTTTCTTGTAACAATTATGGCTTAGCATTCGGATATACATAAATATTGATCTCGGATATTAGTCAACCTCACAACATCTTATGTAAATTTAATTAGGTGACCACTGAAAGCCTTGCGCTATTAAATATATATAAACATAATATATAAGGGTCAATATTGTCAGTGATTATAATATATGTATGTAACAATCAGGGCAGATAGTAATGAGTAATCAATTTAAAAAAATGGTTAGTGATTGAGCACGTCACAGTTTCAAGCAATGCGGACCTTAGATACATAATGCAAAACTCTACTTTAACATGTAATTATACATATTTGAGTAGAGTTTCGAAACAAGATACCTTTATCCATTAATGAAATTAAGCGATGGAATACACACAATATATATATATATATATACACAATATACATCCAACTATAAACGTCAACAGGTGTTTAAGGGATCCATACAGGGTTAATGATGCTTTTTTTTTTTTTTTTTTTTTTGTACGTGTGGAAACCCCCTCGGGCCGTCACCCCACCGGGGTTTTCGGCGGGGCGGTGTGTCGGAATCGAACCGACTAAAACCACACGGTGTGCCGTACTGCGCCTTAAGTAGGAGGGATCCGGGAACAGCTTTTATTAAGACATCCGGAACCCTCCTAGCGCCTGCCCGCAAAGCGCGGGCACCACCTTCGGGTAAAAAACCTCTCAATTAGGCGACGTCCAGGCACACGCGGACGCCGCCTCCTCGCGGGGGGCCACTATAGCGGGTGGAGGGGAAAACCCGTCCCTTCCACCCGCGGCCACACTCAGGGCGGCATGAGGCGCTGGTAAGCGCGCCTCCGCCGCCCGGTTCGCCGGCGGCGAATTAAGTCCGAATGGAGGTCGTCCTCCCGGACCCTTTCCGCCGCCTCCTTCTGCGAGATGACTTCCTCACAGAAGGTTGCGACCGCGGTAAAATTCCTGTCGCTACCGGCCATGGAGCGTATGACAGCCGGTAGCGACAGATCCTCTCCGATGACTGCAGTGAGGGCCCGACGCTGCGCTGCCCAACTGGGGCAATCCGCCAGCGTGTGCTGAGCCGAGTCCTCACTGCAGTCGCAGTGGTGACAGGCGGGACTCAATTCCCTCCTAGCGACCGAGTGCAGGTACTTCCCGAAGCAGCCGTGCCCGGAAAGAACCTGCGTCAGTCGGAAGGAAAGGGTCCCGTGCTGTCGCCCTGCCCACTCGGTTAATGATGCTCCCCCAACACCAATAACAATGGAGGTTACTACTTTACTGCCAGATGTTATTATTAAATTCACTTAATACTTCAATATTTGAGTGTATTTTATTGGTAGCAGCACCCTATTAAATGATACATATTTGTGACTATTGAACATTGCAGAAACTGAAGGAGTGAGTGTCAATTGGCAAGTTCTCTTTCACTGCTGACACTTACTATTCCATCGCGCCACAAAAGACCAGAAATGGTCGAGGTGGCATTAAGCACTCAAACAATAACAATACTATTCCATCGTAAAACTAACACTGAATGTAAACCACTTCTATGGTTCATAAGTGACTTACATAAAAATAATTACAAGTTAGTATAATTAAAAAAACTTTAACGGCTAACCGAATTAAAAACTAACAGACCATCTTTACTAAGCCCAATCTCTTGGACTTTTCGTGTCAGCTGTTAGGGGTACTTGCCCTATGTCAGCCAGCTGGCTGATCAGGGGTCAGGGTCCTATCTTTGTGGGCCCAGCTCACATCAGCCTTCGTACCGTAGCAAGGTAGGTATTACTAGGAGCAAGGAGAAGGTGCCTAATACTAGCTATGAGCTTTTGATCCGTAGCCAGTAAATTGGAATCGAACTTATATTTGCTAAAATCTACGCTAGTTATATTTATAATTTTGGTCATACAAGTTGTAAATATTATATTCCATATAATACGCGGATTAACCAATGAGACAACTTAAATTATATTTACAATATCCTTCAGTAGCCAACCGATCAGATTGCGTGGTTGCTTACGAGATTGTGCGTGACTATATAGTAAGCACGGTATAAAACTGAAGGGCGCCTTGAAACGTGGCTATTCCACTGTAAATTTGTGTCAAGAGCGGACGCGTGATGCTTTGATGCACCTTTAAGGCTTGTTCGAAATACGCGGTATGTGTACGCCACAGACTCATCAAAACGAATCTTATGAGTCCAAACTCTAGGGTTTACTAGTAGCCACTGAAGAGTTTCGCTATTCACTGCCTGGCTTCAAAATCAAATGAGCTCCAAGATGCGAAATTATAGTATTGTCTTTCAAGCTACACATACATAAAAAGCTTTTTTTTTAATGGTATGGCACTTTTCGAGGGCTGCTCATGAGCACCTGCAGCTCAAGAATCACAAGGGCGTTGCCGGCCTTTAAGGTGGGAATAGGGGAAGGGGGGAATAGGGGGTGAGGAGGAGAGACGATAACCTCACTCACTTGGCGAAAAGCAATGCCAGCATTGCTTCACTCCCCTTTTTTTGTGAGGCAGTGGTATCATTTTATTTCAATACGATAATTAGACGTAGGAAGGTTAAAATATTCTTCGAAGATTTGTATACATGGTACCTAAGCTAGTTAAGTGAAGCTAATGAAAGCGTGTAAAAATATTACATGCAAAACATATTATTTTTTTACAGGCTCGTTTTTAGCTACATAGGTGTAGGGATACATATTTTAACTTTGTTCCGTTTGTTGAATTAAGCCTTATGATAGGAAAATATATAGATGTGTTTTATAGGCTATAATTGTTTCAGTAGACTTATAAACCTTTGAGAATATAAGTTATCTAGTAGACATGCATAACTATTGATATCCTGCCGCCACACTGAAAGAGTGTTACATAAATCAGATAAAATAGTTTTTGTGTTGGTTTCCCAAAACTTTTCCCTATATTTGCATAAAACCGGCCAAAAAAGAATTGTTCGCAAGGGGAGTGTCACCCGTACCTCGCACAAATGTTATCTCATTCTCTAAATCAATTTACGGGACAAACCTAATCGTTTTTTGTTTCAATAACTTTCTTTATAGTTTCCTTGATATATATACGAGATTTTGTGTTTATTGTGCCGTGTAAGTGGGTCAGTGATTTTATTCAGTCGTAGTCAAACGTGCTCTGTAAACCAAAGATGTGACATGTAATGTTGGCCTTTCATATTAACAAGACGATATTTTCCTTTGTTAAGAGATTGTTTATGTTGTGAGTTACTCCTTTCTAATATCTTTATTACCCCTTAAAAATTATTACAGCCAATTTTGAAAGGGTAATTTATATATTATAATAATCTGTGTTATTTTGTTATTTACTAGGTTTCTCCTTTTTCGTTTTCAGGTATTTACATTTTAGGCGTTAGAGGGGAGTAAAAGAATGTACGCAGATTAACAGATTCAAATTGAATATAATTTACGAATAAACATATTCATACTATGCACTCTTGGTCATTAAAAAGTCATGCTTTTAGCTTGCTATTTTTTTGCTCGACTTTTCAATGACCAAATCATTGCCAACTCGAGCAAAAAAATAAATAAAGACAATGCCGTACCATCCTTTTCTCAAAGACACACAGGAAATTTTGGGAACACACTGTAACTTCCTTGTGGATAAAGCTAGAAGCATGAATTTTAAATGACCAAGAGGGCACAATATGAATAGGTATATTTCTAAATTAAATTAAATTTGAAACTGCAGTTTAAAAACTACAGTCCTTAGTTTTATTACGGACACACTCACTCACCGATCATCAAAATTCCGAGATATTTCTAGCAGACACAATCTTTAAATTTCAAACATAATTAATGTTAAGTCTATAAAGCAAGGAAAAACCAAAACACTGTAATTTCAGATATACAAACTGCATAAGTATTTTAATCCTATATAATAGTTATGCGATTACAGGGTTAATTTAAAGAAATAAATATGCCTTATATTGATACGGTCCTTATAACATTTTGTTAGGGAACTAATTAGGTAACAATTTATGACGAAGTTGCTGACTAGATGGTCCCATAGATAGGTACCTACAGAAAAAATTAACTGACTTAGTTTCACGTTAGATCTCAACAACCAGTTGCGGTAGAAGTACTTGGATTTGGACTTGGATTTTTTTACATTGTTTTTGATGGGATGTTCTTTTCACTTACAGGCCATAATGCCAAAGTATACCAAAGGGTTTACCAAACTTAATTTATAAGGATTTTTAAGCTGGATTGTTGATTTAAAACTGTATTTGGAGGTTATCAACATATTAATTTAAATTTAAGCTTTGTATGCTTAAGTTGGCAACTAAGCAATGATTATAATTATATCTTTAACTCGGGTTTAACCGGGTAGAGCATTTGTGTAGCAACAGTAATGGTACGTAATGTGCTATTCAAACTTTTCAATCACAGGGAACATTGTAAGTAATCGAGAAGTTTTGAATAGAAAAACATAAAAGTTTATGGTGGGTGGGTCTTAAAACGAAACATAACGTAACAAGTTTTGGAAATTGGCAACACTCGAGTACAATTACTATTTTAGGAATTGCACTAATGATATAAGTAAGTATTTAAAAAAAAAACAGTCTGTCGTAGGACTGCACGTCAGAAGTGAAAACATAACTTGACAATGTATTTGTATAAACATACACACACACACACACATCTGTATATATACAATTAGCTTAAAAATAAAAAGTACGTAATAACATATCTAAATGTATACATAGGGTACACTGGAAGTTCTGCGCTCCTGGCCGCTCATAAATGTTTGAATTTCGAATGTTATATTTTTAAAATATAAGAAACTCGGCGTCTTACGAATTTTCGAACAGGTCACGTATCCTGACGTGAGTTTGACATTTTTTACCCATCCCAAAAAGTGCACAACCGCGCAGACAAGTTCATGGCCCACATGCTTAAGTAGTTACTTTCAAACACTCGTAAAAATAACTAGAGGAATTCATTTCGTTGCCAATCCCACCAATAAGATTGCCCTCAGGCTGTTCTTAGGGGAAAAATCCCTATGGAGCTTTGACCTACTCTGGTTTTAGAAAGTCTTTGATTACCAACGTAAATTTTTGTAGGAACACCAAGATCATTACATAAAATCAATCATATTACAATCATTAAGCTTATATAGAGAAGTTAGCATGACCATTCATTCATTAATAATGGACATTTGTGCAACCACTTATATAAATTTATTTATAAGGCCTATTTGGAAATAAAGAATTTGATTTGATTTGATTTGCGAACAACTGTGTACTGGTTGAGTAGTATCTTTCATAAAAAAAAAAATAGAAGATAATATTTGACAAATATCACTTACTGAAGAATCCTGGTTTGCAACGAATAGGAACGGTCCGTTTAGGATTGCAGGGAAATAACTTTTATAAGGGCAAACAATCATATAAACTTTTTTTTTTTGGTAAATTACTCTGAAGTTAAATAAATAAATAAAAAGCAAACAAAATTAATCAAATTATGAATGATCATCAAAACCAACTTCTTATAAGCACAATAATTCTAATAATAATAAATTACTTCCAGGCTGCCTAGTTATATTTACGGACTTATTACGCAACTATCCAATTTTGAATCCCCAAGGAGAAACCTAAGCTTTATTAACAAGGGCTCTAAAGACTATTTCTTTCTTAATATATTTATTTATTTTTATGTAACCTAATTTCAGTAAAATCTAATCTCCTTTGAAATATGAAGAAGAATAAGTGGTTCTTAATCCAATTCTGTACTTTTAGGCATCTTCGACGATTTTGATCCTATCAAAGACCAAAGCTACTCATAAAAGTTCTACACAGGAAAAATTGTTTAACAACAGAGAGAAAGCATAAATGATCATAGTTTATAGTGCATAGAATTAAAGGAAGGTCATCTTCTCTTTGATCTCAAGGATAAGCGGGGACTGTTGACCTCAAAACGACAATTTGATCCTTCGATCCTCTTTTATTATAAGTCTTATGTGTTTATAATGGGGTATAAATATACTGTGACATTGTCGGCCTTGCCGAGGGAGGCTGGCGCCACATCTCACGGCCTTCTACTGTTACACAAATAATATAGGTTGTTCGTGACTTCTATGCAAATTCCTATTTCTTTTAAATTATTAGAAAACAAAGAGTTCCACAATTCAATTTTTTATTTCAGATATGTTCTACATTTGAAAGAGGAAAAGAAGAATATAATTTTTGAATTTGCGCTTACTTCTTGCTTTCGTTTTTTTTATTCCTATATTTTTTTTCATTTGCTTTTAAAGTTTTTTATCTTTATGCTATTTTTAGGACAATTCTTAAGATAATAGCATAAAATCTCCATACAAAACTTTAGAGACTAACTACTGCCTTAAGGAACATATTTTTCACGAAATTTTTACGAAAATCACACTGTATGTATTTATTTTAACAAAATGAAACAAACATTTTTGACTAACGTCTTTAATTGTCTACAAAATTATGTTTAAAACTCGGAACACATTCCAAATTATATTAAAGATACGTGGTATTCTGCACACTCGATTCCGTTTATCTCTTAGTTCGAGAATTCTTCAAGTTTCCAACTACCAGAAACTAAGTTTATAAGTGTTTTCATGACACCTGATGCCGGGGACCTGACATGCTTTTCGAGACGAAGAGGGTGTTCAATATATAAACTAAGTTTAATTGAGGTCAGGCTATTTTATAGTATTACAACAACGCGGTGCAGAAGGTTCAGGCAATTAAAATCACTTGGAAGACAGAAATGTAACTATCAATACTGTCCTTCTTTATCTCTCTTTCTCTCTGTCTAAGGATTAAACCTAGGACGTGCAGATAAACGGAAATTAGTAGTCAAAATGTAAAACACAGATATACAGAGACTTTTTACAAGACAACAACCGCTGCTTTATTTTTGATTTACATTTTCCCAGTGCTATATTTCTTATCTAACGCAATAGAGGCGAGCCTTTACCGTTTTTTCTAGTATTCGTGCTGATATTGATAATTTCTGCTTTTTGCTGGAAATCACAATTACAGTTTGCCCGCATATCAAACTCCAGATCTTAGTTAGGATCGCAATCAATTACATGAAACAGAATCAGTGAGTTGATAACATACATATGTACTTTCACATTATTATTAGTTAGGATTTGATCAAACGTAATAATATTGACCAAATAATAATTGATTATAATTATCTTTCTATGTATATGTAATTAAAATTACCAGATAGAAAGATTATATGTTGATGAAATAACAAAATGCATAACTCTTAAATATTTCCGAGCTCAAAACTTGGTATCATGAGTGCATTGACTTAAACATTTTCAGACACCAGCATACAAATACGTATTTCTGATATTTGATGAAAATAAAGATAAGTTCAACAAAAGAGAATAAAACAAACGTATATAAATGAAGAGACGGTTTGAACACGTTCTAGGCGAAAGGGAATTCATGTTCGATTGCCTCATGGTTTCTTTTGTTTTGGCTTAGATCTTCAGAGCCATTTGTAATATTTCTTTTAGTAATGCTATCATCGACTGGCCTGTTGGTCTAGTGGTTGGTAATCCTGACTACTGAGCCAGAGGTCGTGGGTTCAATTCCCACCCAGGACAAATAATTATTGTATGATGAGCACGATCATTTGTTCTTTTATTTATCTATAATATGTGTGTATTTAGAAATATATAAGTATGCTTATCAGCAGTCTGGTTACTATAGTACAGGCTCTGTCTAGTGTGGGCGCAAACGGCCGTGTGTGAGATGTGTCAAGTTATTATTATTATCATCAAACTATGTAATTTAGTTTCATTACACAGTTTATGACGATCAGCGTTATCTATATTGGTAAACACGTATTCTCTTTTATTTACCTAAGTCCCTCGAACGCTGCTAATGTAGAAGGGCCCTGACCCTATTTTTGTACAAAAATAATATGGGTTTTGATTCATGTTGGTACCTATATGTTCATCACACGATACAGTAGAATTATTTAGAAGAAATATATTTATTTTAAATACTAATTGGCTCTTTCTTATCAGCGGCAAGCGGCGGCAACTTGAAATCTGGGATTCTTAGATCACTCGGTTTTCACTGCTCACAAAGAATGATCGACTTTTAAAGTGGTTTTTTCAAACAAAGAAAAATAGAAGGATAGATACGTTTTCATATACACACCGTTTTCTTGCTGCAGAGTTAATTGTTTTGCCTTCATTTTAATCTAGAATCACTATATAAGTACATATGTACTCTATATAAGTACAGTGTTGCATTAACTTGAACATAGACTCTTAACAGCTAAAACCTTTGGTCTGTGTAAATTTATATTTATTTTTTGGCAGTATATTTTTATACTCGTATGTAAGTATATTATTTCTGGGTACCGAGCAGGAAATCTTCTTAAGCTCACACTATACCGTCACGGTAACGGCACGGCTCTATCTAAAAGCTAACGACGGGTAGTAAGCGCTTGCTGCAACCATATAACTTGACTCGCAGTCGGCGCGCTGTAAACTCGGTCAGCGGTCAGCTCGCTTACAGCGCGCGGTCCGCGTGCTTACAACGCGCCAACTGCGAGCCGCCAGCGAAAAAACTTCTCGTCGTGTCGCACATGAAGACGATAAAATTAGTTTGCACATCACGGGCGGCGCGCGGACTGCGAGCTTGCACCTCGCCGGCGACACGTGGTAAAGCTCGGTGTCGGCTGGCGGTAACCTCAATTTCGGGCGGCGCTGTACTGTAGCTGTGCCGTAGTAATGTAGGGCACACATTAGTAGTATTCTTGTTAACCCCTCCAGCTAAACTAAGTACTTGTGTTAGGAGTGGGTTAACAGTGGGATAGTTCGAGCAAATAGGAATCGGGTAGTCGTTTTCGATAGTTTGATCGGTCGATTTTAAATGGTCATATGCTGGCTCTTCAGTTTCATAATAAAAACTTTTCATTGCAATTCACAATAAAATAAATTGACCTCTCTAAGATCTTGCATACAACTTCTAAGCTAATCTCAATACATTGTGGAATACGGACATAAGATTTATTCGTTTTAGAACAATATATTCCATATCCGTCGGACTTAGCAGATGGGAGCCCGTTTAGTAAGTCTCGGATATCCCTCGCTTGATTTTCAACTATAAGGACTTGTAAGCACTGTTCGAATCCGGGCTTAACTGACGGATTTATGCACTAAGAGCAAACAATTCTACGTGCCAAGACATTTGAAGTTGCGACGAAGATGTGAGTGCCTGTCTCTGACAATCGCGCTCTGATCTAAGAAACTAAACGTATACTATTATAAACTTTATTCTCAACACATAGAGAATAAAATTGTTTGAGAGTATTATTTATTTGCAGTGCCAGATTTTTCGTAAATGCTAATATTAGTGTTTTAGATAAGTTCTGGGACATTTTTATGTAGAACAAAGGAGTAATGGTAAAGAAGAGATTAGTTTTAGTACCTACATACAAGTATGTGGTTTTACAAATTATGGTTCAAAATAAAAGTTTTAAATAATGATACTGTCATTAATATTGCTAACGCAAGTTAACTAACACTATGTATGAATACGATAATAATAGTCTTTTCTGGAAAATCTGGTAAAGTTGGTTACCCGATTGTCAAAAAAAAATGTTTTGATCGATACGGAGGATAGTGGTGCGACTTTAGTATATTTATGTTAACTACTCGATCTAAATGTGAACTAAAACTTTGATCAAACTTTGATTTATTGGTACTTAAAAAAGTCATTTCATATGGAGACTTTAGTGCTATTGTTAGAAATTGAAAGGGGCTTAAAGATTTTAAGGTTTAAGTTAATTTATTGCGTAGCGAACCGATACCCTAGCAGACGGTGTCGCGGGGAAAGCTATTTAAACATAAAATATTACCCAAATAGAAATGGATAAATTTAAACTTAAGTTTCAAATGTACACAAGCGATGTTTTAACTAAGTATTTAATACTGTAAATTTCTATATCCGACCCTAAAGAGTTCCTTTTCAGCTTCGTTTAACTACAATTGACCAACAAACGGAGTAAATTGAGCACAAATTTTAACGAATGTAGGGTTAAAATTTCGACGTATTAAAGTTTTTGCAAAATATACTTTTTAGTGTTAAGCTCATAAGAGTTAATGAAAGCACCCTTAATACGAGAAATAAATGAAACTTATTGAACGTTTTAACGATAAAATTACAATCTTATTAATGGCGATCAGATTCTTCATCAATCTTCAACAATATTATTAATGGTGATCAGATTCGTCCGATTCTTGCTGTGGGAGAGCAATGCTTCAACACATATGGGCCGGGTCGACCGGAGTGATACCACGGCCTCACAGATAATAGGCAGTGAAACAATGCTTGCATTGCTTTTCGCCGAGTGAGTGAGGTTACCGGAGGCCCTAACCCTTCCCTCTTCACCTTCACCTACTCCCACCTTAAAGACCGGCAACGCACTTCTGACTTTTGAGGTGCAGGTGCTCATGGGTA
This sequence comes from Euplagia quadripunctaria, assembly GCA_963859945.1. Classification (NCBI taxonomy): domain Eukaryota; kingdom Metazoa; phylum Arthropoda; class Insecta; order Lepidoptera; family Erebidae; genus Euplagia; species Euplagia quadripunctaria. Next base: position 9,231,278 of record OY982580.1, read on the forward strand.
GGTAGTCATTTACCATCAGGTCTGCTCGTTTGCCTCCTATGCCATAAAAGAAAACCAGAAAAACACGCTGGAGCAATTTAGGGTGCAAATTTAAACAGTATTGGCTGCAGCACACAGAACTTAGTAGCCTTTTATAAAAATGCACCCGGTATCCCACTGTTGGGCGTGGACCGCATATCATTACGAACCCTTAATACTCATTACGAATATTTCTTGGATTGCATTTAAACAAAATATAATTGAAGAATAAATAAATCCGTCAAATATTTGGAATTTTTTATCACTTTTACTAATAGCTAAAAAAATCTATCACCTTCAATCAAAAATTGAAAAAGCGTGAAGCTCTTTAATTGAGAGTAGGTATAAGGACGTTGCTTTTACCCATCACTTAATTAATTTGATATTTCTTTATAACTTTTTGTATAAGTACTATGAAGTTGTTAATTAATGAAAATTGGCAAAGTCATCTCTATTATTAAATATAATTAAGAAATACCCTTTGAAATGTTATGTTGAATTTTTAATTACATTGAAATTTTAGTATAATATATTATCATGGAAACACATATTACCTTTACAATAACTGTTATTGTATATGTTAGTTTGTTTTCTCATTGGGTTTGAAATAAATGATTTACTCGTTTATCCTCTTAAGTTTCTGTTATACACTTAGAAATTTAAAAAAATATTTAATATATATATTTTTTTAAAGAAATGATTACTAGTAACGTGAGTCACACATTACTAGTAATCTCGTTAACCCCTCCAGCTAAGCTTAACGCTTGTGTTAGGAGTGGGTTCACGACGGTAGTGCACTGGGTGGGGTTCGGACCCGCAACCACTTGATCGCAAGGCTATATCGCCTTAGCCATTACGCTACCGCCGCCAGAAGTTATATAGAGAACTAATTATTAAGTCTTAAGAACATGATTTTAAAGCAATCAAAGAAAAATCGGAAAATAAATCGTACAAAACATTTTAACACAGATTATATTACAATAGTTTCTCAATCAAGTGATTGCTAGTTTTGGTTAAAAATTACGTAGTTTCTTAGGTCATGTGCTTCAGGTACTACAAGTCGTTTCAGCTTGAAACAATATTGAAACTCACACATTAACACGCTCATACAAATCCGTGCCTGGCGTGAACACATTGACATGTCGACTTGCATGTTTTTTTTTATTGGCGTAATACCTCTTACGCATTAGGAATTCATATGAAAAAAATTTACAGTTTCAAATATACATAAATTTTGGAGAAATCGACTTTGGAAACATGTTGACATTTCGCTTTTAACGTGTCTAACTTGACAAAACCTCATGTCAAATTAACGTTTCACACGATTTTGTGAATGAACATTGATATTTTGATTGATATTAACATGATATTTATTTATGTATATTATGTGTTTGTATATATGTACTTATTAATGTGTAAGGTATATGAGTTATAAGATTGAGCCTTTAATAATAATTAGTCACTTCTCCATATATATATATATGCACCTGCCACGTCCTCTCTGCACCACCCAAAGGTTGACTGGTAGATAATGCCACTTGGCATTAAGTCCGCCTCATGTAATTTGAAATGCAGGAAGTATTAAATAAATAAATAAATAAAACATATTTTCATAGATCAACTTACACTCGGTCACCAAAAAATATTCGTTACTCGAAATCTCAACATATACATATAACCTCAAAACTTAAAAATGGCTACCCTGAAAAATAGCAATTTTAGAGATGTCAACATATTCACGCCAGCCACGGAAATTATCTTTAATAATATAAGGGAATAATTTTCTTTGACTTTTCGACCAGGTCGTCGTCTATTGCTAAACGGACACGCAAACAAACAAAATTATAGGTTCTAGAGCAGAGTAGGATTTGGTAAGTATTAAAGTCGCATTGTTGTTACTTTTCAACCAAAGCTTAAACTGATTTTTACTGCCTACTCCGGACGGGAATACGGCGTGAGATATATGTCTAGGAATATACAGCGTGTAAGATTGAGGTAAGCGAAAAACTTACAAAAACCTCTTTCTGTTTATACTCATCACAATACAAAAGTCAGTTCATCATAAAAATGCGAAATTAGGGATTTATAGTTATTAGTTTCATTTGGCGCTACACAATGTACGCGGTATTCTTTTTGTGCGGCACAGTGAATGACCTTCAGCGTTCCTCACCGTCGAAGCAACTGATTGAATAAATGTTGTTTAATTGATTATATTGCAGTTTTTGACTGTATGGGGTATTTATTATTTTTTTTAATAATTATAAAAAAATTAGTGTTCCGGCAGGAAATTCCAATGATTTTCGACTCAGAATGATAGTCTGATCTGGTCTGGTCCTACATACACTATTTCAATATTCGGTACGGTGTTTCTTACAGCCTGCATATATGTACTTTGTTTCGCCACTAAAAAGCGGCCAAATAATCTGTAGTGTCTTCAATTCAAAGTCATTTATTCAAGCCAAATGGTTATTGTTTCTATACAGTACTACTTTCATATAATTCTAGTGAATACGAGGTCGCCAGAGGTCCCCGACGTCAACCGTGAGGTTCCCCGGGAGTCACTGACACATCTGGTGTTGCTAATGTTTTGTGTTTGATCTAAACCTTGGTTATAAAAAATCGTGTTTGTACTAAAATAAAATATTTATAATAGCCTTTTGCTTACCTAAAAAAACGTATCTAAAAAAATAATTAATTCTTTAGTTACATGATCATCGATATTATTTCGCATAAGTTTTTACCCCTGTTTCCTATCATTTATATTCCCAAATGTTTAACATGATGAACATCGGAATAAATATGTTTGCTTTAGTCAAACATGAATTTAATTTAATTTTCTAAATTAATTCATTCTTCTCCGAAATATAAATAAGTAGAACAAGCAAGTTTATAAATACAGGGTAAACTTTCATACAGTCCACATTTAGCTTTACGTATTCGCGGAACAGGGGCTGTATGAGTCAATATTTAAAGACGAAGCCTGAAATAATACTTTCAGGTATTTTAGTTCATGGTCGTGGGTTTTCCTGTAAACGTAGGCTTAAGACAAACTAAGAGTTACGTAATTTCTCCAGTAACCTTTAATATATTTTAAAAGGAGTTCTTGTATTTGAACTTGAACTTTGACACCGCACAAGTATTTATTTAAATTCATCCAGAGGTAAAAAATCATTCAGAAAAACAGTAAGCCTCAATCTTGGCTAACTGTTTTTTACAATGATTGGTATTGTTACTTTATTCAAGTTGAAAGAAGTGTGTAATCATGAAGAGCATAAGAATAAATATAATTGTTTGATCAAAATCTAGAAAGAGAAAATTATTCCAGAGCTGAGGCATTCTTATAAAACGAATATATTTACGAATATATCGCTTATTAAACACTACAATTGTTCTTACAAGCAGTGTGTTTTTGGGAACAGGTATTTCTACATTTTTAATTTAAGAGTTTTGTTTTAATGCCTAAGGTTCATCAAGGAGCTTAATGTCTTTAAAATATTGAAAGTCTTAAAGTTCACTTAGTGTTATTAAAATTTGCAATAAAAGGATATATTATAAATAATTACTTTGACAATAGAATTATTTTGAAGTGCTGCTTTGAATTGAAACTTTTAAACCCAATTATCTTAGACTTATCAAAGCGCGTTAATGTATTTTTAATTCTACAGGGCCATTTGATTTAATAATGACATTCCAATCTATGAAAAAAAACTCCTACATCATAATTATCTCAGCCATAAGACATTCACTGTAGAACAGACTTTTCATAATAACTTCTCAGAGTTTCCTGTTCCTGTTTCCGGCTCAGTGCCAATTTGACTAAATCATCGGTCCTATTAGTTGATCAACCGTTCAGTTTCTGGTTACCACCCGAGAGCATTTTGTGGTTATTAATTTTCCGCGCCAACTCAAGCCGCTCAGAGCTTCAGAAAGGGCTATGTTCCTCAACAAGGCCTGACTGAGAATGAAGAAATACAATACCTAAGTGATCACATAGCTCTTGTCATTTACAAGTCTAAGTGGAAACTCTCAGTTTTTTTACCATATCACTAGGAAGGGCCTTTCAACCCATACAGCATCACAGTTACGAACATCTGGATATAGATACAGAATGTTTACCACGTCACGAAGTTACTATTACACAAATATGTGTTTTATAGGAGAGTCGAACTCTTAATAAGTCCATTATTTCCTTCCCTTTGCAGTGACAATTTCAAAACGAAAATGAGTCTGCTATTATCTACAGATCCATCCATTGTATCTACATATATGTCTACCGTTTTTCGAACCATTGTATACCTTTGAGAGAAAAATAATTGGTCAATTAAAACACCTGCACAGCTTGCCGAATGAAATGAAAAAACTTACATAAGGATGCGAGCCATTCATTCGTGGAAGCCGTGGAAGCACTCAAGGCAATTTGTGGTGCCCATTAAAATGATGATCGCTATCTAAAACACTGTTGTGAACGTACACGATAATTATATTAGCATTCGGTCCCAACATAATGTGACAATTATATCATTGATATGATAAACAGAGAGTTTTTTAGTACAACGCGGTTTATAAATCGAATAAAACTAATGTATTTCTAGATACAATAAGTGTACTTCTCCACTTCATGCAATATTAGTTATTAGAATAAGTTACCTAGAAATTGTTAGCATCCTAAGTGGGTATACATTATTAGAATAATAACTTCAGTGAGTAATGTTCAGTATTTATTAAAGAGAACGGTTTCTGCTAACGTGTGTTTCGGGGAGGCCATACTAGTTTCTAACTAGCCTTCTATTTTTTCTTTTTTAGGGTTCCGTACCTCGAAAGGAAAAAACGGAACCCCTTATAGGATCACTTTGCTGTCCGTCCGTCCGTCTGTCTGTCTATCAAGACCCTTTTTCTTAGGAACGCGTGGAGTTATCAAGCTGGAATTTATATCAAATACTCAAATTTACTGTCCCTTAAAGCTGTGAAAAAATCAAACTTCTAAGCCAACGCACTCAAAAGATACAGCCGTTTATGCCGCAAGTTTTTGACACTTGCAAGGGGATCAAAACCTACAGGGTACTTCCCGTGAACTCAGAATCTTGAAATTTGGTACAAAACAACGTCTTATAGCACAGATAAAGGGAAAATTGCGGAAACCGTAAATTTTTAGTTACATCATATAATAAAAATATTTTACGGAATCCTCGGTGCGCGAGTCCGACTCGCACTTGGACGGTTTTTTTACCGGGTGGGTGCTACCTTATAATTAAGTGTCTCGGACTGTACCAAATAAAATTTTCTTTCTTTCTACTTCTTTCTATTATTCTTTAGATAGGTATTTGTTTAGCGATAAAAATATATATATTATGTTGCACCTGCTGGAATGTTATATTGGCAATCATTTAGATTACTCGACACTTTACTCTCGATTTAATTCAATTCGCATTTCTATATTTACACTCTCTGCAATTTTATTCCATTTGCAAATACTGCGTGTACCTGACTTGAATGTTAAATTGTGTGAAATACATTTATTTTAACACATTTTCCTTTTGACTGTTGAAATTGGTGGTCGTGGTGGGTTTCTCTACGTGAAAAGCTTTTTTGTTATTTTTATGATGAAAACTATGATGAAAGTGATGAATTAGTTATGATAAACCTATGACAGGATTTCTAATCATTCAACCAACAACTGACCTACGAAAGTAGCAAGCATGCAGTTGCTTGTGTAATTGAATTGCTTGGGAATCGTCTATCCATAAGTTTGTGCGCCCGTGCTGCATGTGTGTGTGCTAATACGCTTTTGTAAAAAAAGAAAATGTTCAAGTAACTGCGTGGCATACGTCCGCTTTACTTTGCCTTTTTTCATTTTACTTTTTTTTTTTAACAGACTGAAGTAGTCCTGTGTGTGCTCAATAGATTATAGTGATTTATTTAGATACACCAAGAGTTTAATACTTTTGAAAATTATTAGAGACTTGCTTGGAATTTTTGTGTCTAATCACGTCACTGTAGATATGGTTGACAAACAAGAGGACAATAGTTAAGAATATTTACTACTTGCTTTCATCCCATGTTTAATAATGTTCCGTGTATCTATAAGTTAATCCAAGCTACAACCCATTGGTATGATAACTTTAATTAAAATGCATCCAGCTATTTTATGGCGAGTATATAAAACATACTGACTCAGATAATACTGTTTAAGGGGCAAACGAGCAGACGGGTCACCTGATGGTAAATGACTACCGCCGCCCAAGGGCACCTGCAACACAAGAGTCACAAGTGCGTTGCCGGCCTTTAAGGTGGGAGTAGGGGAAGGGTGGAAGAGGGGGAGGGAAGGGTTAGGGCCTCCGGTAACCTCACTCGGCGAAAAGCAATGCAAGCATTGCTTCACTGTCGGTTTTCTATGAGGCCGTGTCCGGTCGAGCCGGCCCATACGTGCCGAAGCATGGCTCTCCCACGATTAGTAATAGAGGTAAATGATTGTATCAAGAAGGTAGTATATGTGGTATCATTTCAACCTCAAACCACTAGGTCGTAAGTCCAACGCCGTAATCATTACATTACCGCCGCCTCTGTTTACTAGTAGTTCTGGTTCCTAGTAGCGAATATATACCTAGATAGTTTAAAGCCACACCAAAGCAGTCGTAATTAATAACTATGCAAACTGCACCGTTCAGCCTTTAGAATTGATAACCACTGTCTATAACGGTTTCTGTTTGACAGTTCTGCATTTGAATACAGAAAGCGGACACTGCAATTGCTATATTTGGGTCAGCCGTTAACATGTTGAGATAATGATTTTTGTTAACATCGTGTTTACTGCCCATTACTTATTTATGTATGTTTTTTTTTAAAGTAATTGTTACGTGTCTTTACAATTACACACACACACAATACATTGTAGTATTGACCGATTTCTCGACAGTCACAGATTACATAATTTTATGTTTTTATGAGAGCTTTAAAAGATTACTTTTGATTTTTTATATTTGTTATCGTTGAATATAATGAATTGATGCGTTAATCACATATTTTTGAGTCTCCAGTAGTACAAGAATATAGTATAACACTTGGGTTGTAAGAATAGGTTCAATACTAGCCGGACTCGCTTAGTAAAGGCCTAAAACCACGTAGTTCATAAATCCATCAAAAGTCTTAATCTGGTGCTGAGTCTCAATACGCAAGACTACTACGAAGTCAGGTTGTGTTTTAATTAAAAGAAAATACAGCACGTAGAACAGAAAAGAAGATAAGATAAAATACATTTCTGTTCTTCTGGAATTGTCGTGTTTTAAATTCCATTACATTCACTGAAACCACTGAATTTTAAAAATACTTATCATAACTCTCAATATTATCATAAAAAAAATTTGCAATTACAAAGGGTTGTTTTAAACCAAAAAATATATGTTTCATCCTGTTTATTGTTAGGTATGTAATATAGGGTAGGAAATAATATCCTAATAATTGCAATGTATAACTATAGGGTAGTAAATAAATTACTGGTTAAGACCGCTACTAGATATCTGTGTAACATCCCCTTCACAGGCAGTCTCGTAATAAACGCAGATACGTAAATATTGTTTCACTCAGCGCTCCCACGCAGCCACCTACTATTACTACTATATATAGTACTATATATACTATTATACTACTATTTATGTCACTATATTTAACAATTTGATTGATTTGACAAAGAGATCCTAATTTGTGTCTGCACATTACCTTATTTCGATTTGACTGGATCTCGAATTGATTGGAACATAATAGATATAATTGATTCTTCTTCATGTCTCGTATTATTATTATTTTTTAAGTGGCTAGTGCTACCTCGACCATTTCTGGTCTTTTGTAGCGCACTCTTGCTATAAAGTTCACTGCTCAGACTTATTTATGGCTTCGAGAAACCTCCAGATCCTATCAGCAGTGATTGTTTTTTATGTCTCAGGTTTTTTTTATGTTCCGTAAGCCATAGTGATAAATTAACTGAGTTGTAAGTGCTGTACCCATCACTTAAGAAGACTTGTTCATATGTGAAAAAAAAACTGTTAGTTATAGGAAGGACTGAACGTCAGAAGTAAAAACATAACTTACATATGTAATTATATACACACAAATGTGTATATATGTATTTGAGCGTGACAGTCAGCGTGATTTCAGTGCTTTTTCCCCATAACAAAAGTGACCAACCTCCCTAAAGGAGTTTTCACTTCAAAAAGTGTAAGTACGTACATTCGTATAGTGTTATGGACCGAGTCTTTCAAACTACTTGTATAAGAAATAAATATATATTCTAGCTGTTGGAGTAACACCAGACCGCCAGTGGCCGGCAGTTACTATTACATGTTCGCTGTTATTTTTTAAATTATAATGAAACCAAACACTGAAAGTTAATTATTTGATAATAATGAGAATAACGTCACAAATTGTTATTTCATATAAGATTTAACAAAAAGAAACCGATTTCACTTGACAGTCAACTACCTTATACTTAGGCAATTAAGACGTGGAGCTGGTAAATGTTCCTCTACCTACAATATGAAACAATGATCAGTCTTAAAATAGCGCACATATTTCATACATACCTACATATATACTTTAGCAATTCTTCGCCAAAACTATTATTTCTCTACATATTATGAAAAAAAATTGTTACCTGCCGTCTGTCCCCTTTTCCTCTGTATGCTTAGATCTTTTAAACTACGCAACAGATTTTAATATGGTTTTCACCAATAGACGAAGTGATTCATGAAGGTTTAAATGTAAAATTTTATTAAGGCTTTGTGTAAAATAGCTGAAATATGACGATGACTGATAAAGATCTCGGGAAAGATCAGTATATTATTATGTTCTACTACCGTGCGAAGACGGGGCGTGTTACTAGTAAAATATAATTTCTAAATGTGACACTTTATTTGGAACTTATTTTTAGCTTAGTAATAACGCACTGTCATAGGAACGCACTGGTGTTACAATGACAACAAATACTAAAGTCAGACATATCTTGATCGCTACTTTTGAGGTTAAGTTGGTAATGGAAAATCGGAGACAGTCAAAGAAAAAAAGGGTGATTACCATCGGTCTTTCTCCTCTTTGGCATTCTGTAAAACTCAGTAGGGTCCTTGATAACGATCGCAAATGATTTCCAGTACGGTTGTTACGTGGAAAATTAGGTAAAGCTTGTATCAATAAAGTTCGGAATCCTCAAATACTGATTATAGCCAGGTTCTCCAACTTACTAGTTTGGGCCTTTCGGCTTAGTATAAAAATTAAATATGAGAATTGTGGATGACCCTAAACTTAAAAGCTGCTTTGAACCTCTTAGAGTTTTTATGTACCACCATTGTATGTATCTCTTGCTCAGAAGATCATCTCTACACTTAGAAAGGAGATCGACGCTAAAGAAATCGGTTAATATGGCATTTCTCACTGCAGACAGTCAAACTGCGGGATAACATTACTGCCATAGTTGCCTTATTTTTTTTTTTTTTTTGTTATAGAGGGCAAACGAGCGGACGGGTCACCTGATGGTAAATGACTATCGCCGCCCATGGGCACCTGCAACTCGAGAGTCACAAGTGCGTTGCCACCCTTTAAGGCGGGAGTAGGAGAAGAGGGGGAGGGGGGGAAGAGTGGGAAGAGGGGGGGAGGGGAAGGATGGGAATAAGGGAGAGGGAAGGGTTAGGGCCTCCGGTAACCTCACTCGCGCGGCGAAATGCAATGCAAGCATTTTGCCGGCCGGTTTTCTGTGAGGCCGTGGTAACGAGCGGAGCCGAGCCGGCCCATACGTGCCGAAGCATGGCTCTCCCACATGTGCATGGCTCTCCCACATGTATATTCTGTGAATATTTCAGAATTGGGTTCTTCAAATAGAGCATATTTTTCGCAGCAATACGTGAGCGATATACTAGGTATCAGCAGGCTACTACACTTCTATACTGCGCGTTAAATATAAATATTTGTTTCACTTAGTGACACAATCACAACAATTCACAATCTTAAGTGAATTCGATGTATTTTGACCACATAATTATGATAGATAACTCTCACACTCTATAGAGAACTTTGGGAAAGGCTTATATTAAGCAGTGGAGACGACCCATGGTTGAAATTATGTTAATGACATTGCTTAAGGCGAAATTCTCAAGTAATACCATTAAGCTCGAAACTACCAAAGTTCTTCTGTATTTCTGATTACATTTAAAAACTGTGGCTAAAAGTTAATGTGAACCATTAGCGCAAGAATGTTCAAGTTTCCTTTATTTATTGGGATTAGAGAAAATCCTTTTGTCAGTCGAATTTTACAACTTCCGTGAAGCGGTAAGTTTCTTTTATCTGGTAGTTACTTTCTAACATCTTTAGGAAGTGAAAACTTCATTAGTCACGTTTGTGCACATTTCCTATGGGGAAAAAGCACTGAACTCGTGACCGTCATGCTAATAATACATATATAGATCCACTAGAGGGCGCTAATCTAAACATTGAGTTCTGTCAGCTCCTTATTAATTAATGTCACCAACCTACTAATGTGACGTTTTAAGTTCGTAAAGAATTATTTTACATAAAAAAGAAACAAAAATTAAGAACCTAATGAGTTGACAATCTTGTAAATTGAGAATTTGGTTAATTGATAATCTGGTAAGTTAAGAATCCTGTGAATTGAGAATCTGGTTACCTGCTCATAATGATTACATCCTTAATTTTCCCATCGCAGAATTGGGTCAAAATAAATCCATTCCAGCAATCAATTTACCTTACACATTTCAAAGCTGCTTTATAATATACTACTTTAGATAACAAATATAGCTAGATAATACTTGAATTGATGACCGCTGATGATAAGGTAAGGTTAATTTACTCGTATATATACATAATTATCTATATGTAAGGTAAATATACAGGTAATATCCAAGATTCAGTGTTAAAATCTCTGTCCTCACTTTTATAGCTAAACTACATTGATGCTTATGATGTACTTGTTACTTACAGTTTACTATTTCTCATACTCATACTATTCTCTCATCACCGCAACTTGCAGGTCAATAAACCAAAAATAATTGAACCTTATTTTATGGATTTTGATTTACAATCAAACTTCAACGCTCTCAACATTTACCGACCTTTCTAGCGTAGACAAAACCTGGTTATAAGGCCAAACATGTTTTTTGTTTGACCAAACTTTATCAACTTACCAATATCTCTCTCTCAATACTTGTACCATAACACGCCCTGTCCACGTCCACGTCCTTTCTACAATAATAGACCAAGGACGTGACTGAGTGACGCGATGTGATTTTGTGTATATAATATGTTATGGACTAAGTAAATCATATAGCATTACTCATAATGTCTATACCGTTTAAAATGCCAAATATGAGTAGTCAATATAAAAAAAAAATTAAATGAGCAAATTGACCGGGCTGTATGAATAATGTGCCCCACATATTGGTCAGAATAATATCCAAAAAGCCTAAATATTTTTATTTGTACTCTTTTTTGCTATGAAGATTTATATACGCATATATTTATGTTGTATGTACTTTATCGTATTTTAATTGAAAAATTAATTAATTAAAAAGTTGATATTTTAAATCTCCCTCGCAGTTTCTAAAACGCAACGTCCTAGCGCCCTGCCTAATGTACCTTAATTAACTTAAATATAAACTTGTCCGACAGTTATAAAACAATATTTATAATGATCAGACAATGTGATAAATAACCAAGTTTATTTAAGTATTTATCACATACCCCACTTTAAATTGTCATTGTTCATATTGCCGAGGCGTTATAAACAGTGCATGTTAAATCATTTATGAAATTCAACGAAATTTTACCGTCCGTAAGCAGAACAAATCGTTTCTTGATTATAGAAACCGGGTATTAGTCCATAACATATAACTATATTATAGCAGTATATATATGCCATATATGCAGGGGAGACCAGGTAGGATTCTAACAGCGGGAGTATTCTTGTTGTAGTCATATTTAGAATACTAAGCACGTCGAACCGCGGGGTGGCGAGACTGGGGGGTCACCGGTTTCGCCTGAAAAAAATGGTGCGTGTTTTCGGTCCGTGTTAGTAATTTTTGGAATCACATTAGAATGGGGTTTGTAGCAGTAAATTTTAGTAAGTAAGTGTTTGACCAATGTCATAGTTTACTTAATCATCGTGCATTTAGGGTAAATTTCATTTTGAATTACTACATAACTTTTGTCATATGCAAACGAGATACTATCATAATATTGGGATTTGAAGTATCCATAAACTGCCAGCTGGTGTTCCTGTCCTAATGACCTCTCCAGTCACAGGAAATACAGGATATTCGCGTACGCGATCCCGGCCTTTACGAGCTACTGCAGTCTCAGTCCCGTTCTCCATCCAAGACTTGCGGTAACTCTTACCATAGGTTCTTCTCCCTACCCTTTTTTACTTAAACAAATTTACTTTCTTCCTTCTTTCCCGTCTTAAGACGACTAGATTCCCAAGGAAAAGCGTCAGGCAGGCAGCCGGTGGGAAAGAAAACCAGGCAAAGGCCATTGCAATGTTACACATTGAGCCGACCCCAGTGAAAATTGGGAAGGGGCCAAGAAGATGATGATCCATAAACTATAAATAATATTTAAAAAAAAAACAAATTTCTAAGCAAGGAATCATTTGTTCGATTTTTAAATTACGAAGTGTAGTCATTAGTGACATTCGTGTAGTTATTTTGTACACCTAAACAAAAGTGTTTCAAGGAAATGAGTAGTGTACTGAGGGAAACTTGTTCATCTCTAAAGACCATAGAACGGTGGTACAGACAATTCAATCTCAGCAATTTAATAATAATAATAACTCCACACATCCTACACACGGCCATCTGATCCCAAACTAGGCAGAGCCTGTACTATGGTAACCAGACTGCTGATAAACATACTTATATATTTCTAAATACATACATATTACATGTGATGAAACCTGGCTATATTATTTCGACGTTCCTACTAAAACCCAGAGTAAAGTATGGGTGATGAAGATAAACCACCACCTACGTCTGTGAAAATGTCCTAATCCGTAAAGATAAGAATGGTTACTGTATTTTTTACTAAGAGAAGAATATTGGGCCACGGTTGCGCTTGATAAAAGGAAGACTGTTCCTGCTGCATGGTATATAGAGGAATGTTTACCTGAAGTATTAGAACCCTTCAAATTTAACGATTGAACTCAAGACTTAATTCTTGGTTTTTGCATCAAGGTAACGTCCCTGCACATCGAGTCGGCAATACTAAGGACTATTTGCATCAAGCTGGAATCAAATTGCTGGGACACCTTCCTTATAGTCCGCGACGTAGACCTTATACTAGCGACTTTGCACTATTCCCGTATGTAAAAAACAACTGAAGGGACGCAACTTTTCGAGCGATGAGGAGATTTTGAGTATGAGGATATAGGAGATTTTAAGGAAATATGCGGCTGTATTTCAGAAGGATACTGACACAATATGCTTGGTTTACACTGATGTAGACTTGTATTAATGCCAGTGGAGACTACTTCGAAAAAATAAAATATTTCACTAAGTATGTCTAAACTTATGTAGCGCCCAAGTATTTGTTGGGGTTCATTCGTACAATCAAGAGTAGGGTACATTTGTCCTGTACCAATATACCCCACTCATAGCAGAGTGCGTTTATAAAGATTATAAATAAACAATATTTTATTTTATATATTCATTTGCTTGATGCAAATGAATGAATAAATAATACAGGTTATGGCAGGATGTATATCTAAGGGGGTGCTGTCTAGAAAACCTCCACGTGGTGCACCCTGGAAACGTTGGCGATGACGTTGCCTTTCTTCCTCAGTTTTTGAGGACGGCGTCATTGCTAACGGCTAATATTCTAGTAAGGAGAGGAGGCCATACTTCTTTGGCCACTTGGTCGAGGCTGGTCCAACAGAGCGGGCGTGTCTGTCGATTCCTCTGTTGGCTCTTCGCTCTTCGGAGCTATGAGGATGAAAACCTCGTTAAAAAATCACGGAGGTGGGACCCTTCCATGGGTTGGAGTTTCTCCGCTGTCCTCAGTGGAGAAGGAGGACGGGCTCGGCGTGCACTCACACTGCCACCGAGCAGGCATGGGAAGATTTAGTTTCCTTGCCACCGTCGGCATATCGTAATCCCGAAAGGAGTCGTGGTCATGTTTCGCGACTCCAATCGGGGACGAGGGTCTTGGCTTAGCCGCCCGGACCGCGAGGAAGAAAACCTCTCTAAAAAATCACCCCGAATCCCGTGTTCTGGTGCGTGACCAGGGGATGCATGGCTGATGGGTAGTTCAGTCGCAAGCGCACTCCCGACGCGCGAAAACGCGGACGCTCCACGGACCAAGGAGTCCCAGGAGATGCTGCCTCCCAAAGTGGCTAGTAGCCATAGAGGGAGGTCGCGCACACCGGTCTCGGCTTCGTCGGGCTCCGCCTTCTCTAGAAGGGAAGCCTACGTCCGGGTCAGGGCGGAGGGCGAAGACGTAGCGGAAGAGGAGATTGCGGATCTCCTGCTTAAAATTCAAGAGCCGGTGGTAGGGGGTTCTGTCCCCGGAACACCATCGACCATGCAGGAGAGAGCGAACGCGGCGGTGGCTGTCATCCACAAAGTGGCCACCAAATCAACGAACCTTAAGGGTTCCTTTGTTAGGGCCCTTAAGGACTCCTCTTCCGCCATATCTGGGGTCGTCGAGACCCTCATTGGGGACGTGGCGCGCCTCCAGGCCGCAAACGATTTGTTGACGGGGCAGGTCACAGAGCTCAGCGCCCAGTTCGCCCAATTTCGGGCACAGGCGAATTGCTCTGAGCAGCCAGACCCGGTTGCCCGGCAACCTGCCCCCTCCCCAACCCCCGTTCCGGATGCCCACTTGCGTCAAGTCATTGACGCTGTGTGGCGCATGATGGACGGGCGCCTCGCGGGCCTGGAGGCAAGGCTTCCTCCGGCGCCTATTGTTCGGCCGCCACTCGCCGCGGCCAAGGCCAAAGCCGCAACAGTCCCGACACCCCTTCCCGTCTCGGGAGGCCGCGTGACGGTGACGTATGCCGCGGCGACGTCGGCACCGGCGCCTGCAGCCGCACCGAAGGCTAGTCGACCGGCTAAGGCCGCGTCAAAAGCGGTTGCACCGAAGGCCGGGCAACCACCGAAGACCGTGGAAAAAGTGGCAGCAGCGTTCCCTCCGCTTCCCACTCCAGTGCCGAAGGGGATGAATGCGACTGCTGCTGACACTAGTGCTGAGCCCGTGCCTGGTCCGTCCGTATCTGCCCCCTCCACGTCCGCCGCTTCCAGTGATGGGTGGCAGAAAGTCGGGGGAGGGAAAAAGCGGTCCCGCAACCGAAATAAGAAGGCTGCCAAGAGTGCACCGTCTCCGCCACAGGCGCCATCCGTGGCAGTGACTGCCACCAAAAAGCCTCGGAAACTGGTGCCACCCAAAACGGCGGCTGTGGTTGTAACCCTGTCGCCGGCGGCGGGAGACGGCGGGCTATCCTACGCGGCTGTGTTTAAGAAAGCCCGGGATAGTCTGGCCCGTGAATTTGGGGCCGTGGGTGTGAGGATGCGCCTCGCCCAGACGGGAGCTCGGGTCCTCGAGTTCCCTGGGGCTGAAGGCGCAAAGACGGCGGACACAGATGGTGTAAAGATCGCCAGGCCCACCAAGTGCGCAGAGTTGCGAATTTCGGGCCTGGACGATTCAGTGACGGTCGAGGATGTCCGCGTTGTGATTCGGGAGAAGACGGGATGCAACGCGGACAACATCAGGGTCGGCACCATCCGCCCCGGTCCAGGGGGCCTTGGCGCACTGTGGGCCAGTTGTCCTATGGCGTCGGCCAAGATTTTGAGCGACGCCGGAAGAGTCCTCATCGGTTTCGTGAACGCCAGAGTCACACTCCTGGCGGCGAGACCGATGAGGTGCTTTAAATGCCTCTCCACGGGACACACCCGCGTCAGGTGCGCGAGTTGCTTTGACTGCAGCGGACTATGCTTCCGCTGCGGTCGACCGGGGCACAAGGCGGCGGAATGCTCTGCCGCCCCTCACTGCCCAGCGTGTGCGGCGGGTAATCTTCCCGCCAACCATCAGATGGGGCAGGGTGGCTGCAAGCCACCCCGCACTTCTCGGCAAACTTCGGGGGCTAGCCAATCGACCCAGGCTGCCTCCGATGTCAATCCTGCGTCGTCGTCGTCGCCCATGGAGGTTGTAGAGACAGTCAAGTAATGGACCAAGTCTCCAACCTTCTTGTCCAGACGAACCTGAACCACTCTGCCGGTGCGCAGGACCTTTTCCTGCAAACCATGGCGGAGTGGTCGATAGGTGTGGCCGTAGCCGCGGAGCCCTATTACGTTCCTCCCCGTCCAAACTGGCTGGGTGACCGGGACGGCTCTGTGGCAGTCGTCAGCTCCACGGCGGCTCATTCCCCACCCTTGTCGCTAAGAGACAAGGGTACTGGATATGTTGCTGCCGAATGGGGGGGGATCACCATATATGGTGTCTACTTCTCCCCCAACCGGAGTCTGAGCGACTTCGAGGTTTTTCTCAGCAATCTAGAGACCTCGATGCGGCGACTAGCGTCTGGGCACGTCCTAGTGCTGGGAGACTTCAACGCAAAGTCCATTGCGTGGGGTTCCCCCAGGACGGACGCACGGGGCGATGCCGTGGAGGAGTGGGCGGCATCGGTGGGCCTCTGTCTCCTAAACAGAGGCTCCACCAATACGTGCGTGCGACAGCAGGGGGGGTCGATAGTGGACCTTTCGTTCGCTACCCCTGCTCTCGCCGCACGAGTAAGGAACTGGCGTGTCCTGGAAGAGGTTGAGACGCTCTCGGATCACTTGTATATCCGATTTGAGCTCTCCCGGACCCAGGACCCCAGTAGGGGTCACACGGCGCGGCGTTCTTCCCGCTTCCCGCGGTGGGCTGTTTCGAAGTTGGACAGGGACCTACTAGAGGAGGCAGCCATCATTTACTCTTGGCTGTCTCCGCAGCCTCTGACTGAGGAGGTAGACATGACGGGGGCAGGCCGCTTTCGCGATGCGATTACGCAGACTCGCGTCCGAGGTCGTCGGCCTCCAAGGAAGGAGGTCTACTGGTGGTCCCAGGAGTTGGCGGACCTCCGTGCGGCCTGTACTCATGCCCGGAGGTCCTACACTCGCAGCCAGCGGCGTCACCGCGAAGAGGGGGAAGAGGACCAGCTTCACGAGGAGTACCGAGAGGCGCGGGAAACTCTGAAGCTGGCCATTAGCCGTGCCAAAGAAGGAAAGAGAAAGGAGATGCTGGAGGGTCTCGATCGTGACCCCTGGGGTCGCCCATATCGCGCGGCGCAACAAAAGCTCCGCGCGTCGGGCCCCCCCCTTACGGAGACTCTCCAGCCCAGCTTCCTGCAGGAAGTGGTTGAGGGCCTTTTCCCGCAACGGGTGGAGCACGTACCCCCGTCGATGGCCCCCTTGGCCGGAGACGACGGGGAGGACGAGGATGATGGTGTTCCACCCGTCACGGAGGCGGAGGTAGGGGCGGCTGTTCTACGGATCCGTTCTAAGAACACCGCCCCCGGGCCAGACGGGATCCCTGCCCGAGTGTTGGCCCTAGCCCTCGACCACATGTCCGACCGCCTCAGGGAGGTGTTCGACGCTAGTTTGGCGTCCGGACGCTTCCCTGACTGCTGGAAGAGCGGGAAGCTGGTACTTTTAAGGAAGCCGGGACGGCCTACCGACTCGGTCGCGGCCTACAGGCCCATCGTGTTGCTGGACGAGGCGGGTAAATTGTTTGAGAGGGTCCTCTCTGCCCGCATCGTCCGGCACCTTGGCGAGGTCGGCCCCGATTTGTCGGACGCCCAATTCGGTTTTCGAGCGGGGCGTTCGACGGTCGGTGTTGTGTTGCGCCTGAGGGCCGTGACCGAAGAGGTAGTGAGCTGTGGCGGCGTGCTGTTGGCGGTGTCGTTGGACATCGCCAACGCGTTCAATAGTCTGCCATTCAGCTGCATCAGGGAAGCACTCCAGTATCACGGAGTGCCAGGGTACCTGAGGCGGCTAGTGGCAGACTATTTAGAGGAGCGTACCGTCATGTACGAGGACCGAGAGGGAGTTTTGAGTCGTCGGCCCATGTCGTGCGGTGTTCCGCAGGGGTCTGTCCTTGGACCACTCCTGTGGAACATAGGATACGACTGGGCCCTTCGAGGCGACTTCCCCCCCGGGCTGGGCGTAATTTGTTACGCCGATGACACGTTAGTCACAGCCCGGGGGGTGAACTTTCAGGAGGCGGCGCGCTTGGCCACCAGGGGAGTCTCTCTGGTGGTCGGGCGCATCGAGGCGCTGGGCTTGCGGGTGGCCCTGGATAAGACGGAGGCCCTTTTATTCCATGGGCCCCGTCGTGGTCCACCCCCTGGCGCCTCTATCGTGGTTAACTCGGTCCTCGTACCGGTTCAGGCCCACGTAAGGTATCTGGGCCTGATCCTCCACGGTAGGTGGCTCTTCGACGAGCACTTCCGACAGCTTGCTCCAAAGCTGGTCGGCGCTGCGTCCGCCCTTGGGCGACTCTTGCCCAATTTGGGCGGACCCAGCGTCGCTACGAGACGGCTGTACACGGGGGTTGTACGGTCAATGGCACTGTACGGTGCACCGGTGTGGGCGGGAGCTCTGACCGCCCAAAATAGGGCGCGCCTCTGGCGCCCTCAGAGGGTTATGGCGGTCAGAGCCATACGCGGATACCGCACCGTGTCGACGGAGGTGGCGTGCGCGTTGGCCGGGACTCCCCCGTGGGATTTGGAGGCGGAAGTGCTCGCCGAAGTATATCGGCGAACGGCTGAGTTCCGGGCGGGAAGCGGCAGTCGGCCCCCGCCCGAAGAGGTACGCGAATGGCGTGAGGCCGCTCGCCGAGCCACCATGGCTCGTTGGTCGTCCCGGCTGGAGGCTCCACGTGCTGGCTTTGCCGCCGTGGAGGCGCTCCAGCCGGTCATCGTCGAGTGGGCAGGGCGGCAGCACGGGACCCTTTCCTTCCGACTGACGCAGGTCCTTTCCGGGCACGGCTGCTTCGGGAAGTACCTGCACTCGGTCGCTAGGAGGGAATTGAGTCCCGCCTGTCACCACTGCGACTGCAGTGAGGACTCGGCTCAGCACACGCTGGCGGTTTGCTCCGCCTGGGCGACGCAGCGTCGGGCCCTCACTGCAGTCATCGGAGGGGATCTCTCGCTACCGGCCGTCATACGCTCCATGGCCGGTAGCGACAGGAATTTTACCGCGGTCGCGACCTTCTGTGAGGACGTCATCTCACAGAAGGAGGCGGCGGAAAGGGTCCGGGAGGACGACCTCCACTCGGACCTAATTCGCCGCCGGCGAACCGGGCGGCGGAGGCGCGCTTACCAGCGCCTCATGCCGCCCTGAGTGTGGCCGCGGGTGGACGGGACGGGTTTTCCCCTCCATCCGCTGTAGTGGCCCCCCGCGAGGAGGCGGCGTCCGCGTGTGCCTGGACGCCGCCTAATTGAGAGGATCTTACCCGAAGGTGGTGCCCGCGCTTTTGCGGGCAGGCGCTAGGAGGGTTCCGGATGTCGTAATAAAGCAGTTCCCGGATCCCTCCTACTTAAGGCGCAGTACGGCACACCGTGTGGTTTTAGTCGGTTCGATTCCGACACACCGCCCCACCGAAAACCCCGGTGGGGTGACGGCCCGAGGGGGTTTCCACACGCACAAAAAAAAAAAAAAAAAAAAAAAAAAAAAGGATGTATATCTAAGTCACTTATAAAATACTAAATTATTTCTACTACTATGACGCGAAATATGTGAAAAAGTGGACTAGAATGGGGCGAGGTGGATGAAGATGTAATGAAATCTGTGATGGAGATGGATGAAAGGTTGCGTCAAACCAGATGGTTACACTGAAGTCTATACAAATGCAACCAATCACATTCACATCCCATCTCGTGTTTGTAGTACAATGCACATTGTGTTCCAGTATTATAGAGCATAGCGTATCGTTTAATTTAGTTGCAAAAGCCTGTCAGAGCTTCCAAAATGCGTTCGGAATATGCGTCGCTGCTCATGATATTACTTCGATACAGACTTAATTATTTGGTGGTATTGACGGCGTTATTAACATCGAGTGGTGAGTGGTGAGAAATACACATTTTTAGGCACTTGACCTTTTTTTATAATATACCATATGGGGACCAAAGACTCGATATTTGACATGACATTTGCCAGTAGTTATTCGATCATTTCTGCATTTGGAAAGTTTGCCCCTTGGATCTTACATTTGACCACAAAGGGTAGGTTTATGCAGTAGCATAATAATTTGGCAGGTCAATTAATTAGGTTTAATTAAACCAAATGTTGCCAAAACATTGGTTTTAAAATGTATGTTTTACTTATAACATGAAATTCAAGGTCATTCTGCAGTAATACCGAATTCGAATCACAAAAACATATAGCTATTTTATTTTCACCTTAACACCGGCAACATTATTAGATCAGTACACGTAGATACAGATTAATAGTAGTATGTGGATAATTAAAATTATCTATACCTGTATAGGTAATTTAGAAAGATTGAATTTTATTAAATTTAGGAGCCTTCATGGTTGAAGTATTATTTAGTCTATGCCAGTAAAACAAAACCAACACTTATGTGAACGTGAAACACTTTTTACTTTTGTGCACTGGGTTTCAATCCCCATTATCAAGTCAAAGGTGATTTATTAGAAGTGTGATAAATTATAATAAATTGAAAAAAAAAATGAAAATTCTATTTAACTTCTGATTTGATATCCGATGTAAAATAGTTCTATGAAATTAAACTTAAGGATAAGATTTTGAGTAGGATTGGGTCCAAAATTTATTAAATTAACATCAGCGAACTCTTTTATATTTAGGTTAATTTGAATATCCTTCTAAACACAATAAAAGCAAAAAAAAATATCAATCAGGAGGCACACTTTTTGCGTACCGAATGTTGCGTTTGTCAGAGGACGCAATTTTATTTTTTAGGTATGAAGGGGGGTTAATGTAAAGTTAAATCCAAGTTTGTGGGGTTGCAACCCTTGTCCCACGGCCGCCATCTTGGAAAAAGAGGTTCAAATAGTTTTTACGGGTTATCTGCCAAACTATAGGTCTCACAAAAAAAATATTTTAACATTTTTTGTTGCAAATAAAACTATCTACGACTTTTGTTCAGTAACTTTTAGTCGTAGAATCATAAATAAAAAAGTTATAAGCGAAAATTCATAAAAAATTCAGAAAACAAATCTATTTGTCGATAAAATTTTTATTCTAATCATTTTACAAAAAAATAATGTCTAACCATTTTTATAGACGGCGTTTTAAGGAACAATTTTTATTCAGAACATTTTTAAATTTATTTATTATTTAAGGTTTTACAAGCTGCGAAACGAATACTATTCTTCAGTATTCATAACTATACATGAATATAAATATAAATATTACTGATTTGCCATAATTTTTAATTATTTTGTTATTTTTTTTTATGATAATCTTCAAATAAAATTTTGCAACAAAAAATGCAATATTTTTTTTGTGAGATCTATAGTTTTGCAGATAAACCATAAAAACCATTTGAACCTCTTTTTTCAAGATGGCGGCCGTGGGACAAGGGTTGCAACCCCACAAACTTGGATTTAACTTTTCACAAACCCTCCCTTCATATCTAAAAAATTAAATTGCGTCCTCTGACAAACGCACGCTAAGCCCAAAAAAATGTATTAAGAATTCGGATAATTCTAGGAACGAAATTCTAGAGATACAATTTGGGACTTCAGCATAAGCTATATCAGGTAGTATTTATAAGTTACTTACTTCTTGTTATCTATGTCTTTGTTGTTACTTATCATGTGTATTGATGTGTCTCTTTATGCTGTTCTAAATAAATGTTCATTGATTAACTCATAAGAATTTAAATATTTAGACTTCATGTTACATAATCAAAACATGCCACAAACGGAACGCGGAGAACAATTCATCTCTTTTGCTTTAAATGTTTGCTCAAGATGCAAGTTCTTTTATAAAATTCCAAAGCGAAAGTCAAACAAGTTGCATTCCTGAACCGATTTTATGAGGTTGTTCTAACTGCGTCTGTATTGGACTGCATGGAAGAAACAGGGCAAGGATGAATAACTGTGTTTAAAGGTTACCGAGAAACTGGGTAAAAGGGTAAAATAAATATGTCGCTGCTATATCACAAGTTTCAAAATTGAAACCTACTTTACCTAAATGTGAATAGGTTGTCTTAAATAAGTAAAATATAACTGGAGCTTTATGACATTTAAATGATTTTTTTTAGATTTATTTCTTTCATCGTATTTGAAAATTTAGAAATCCTATAGTTAGTTAAAAGATTGCTGCATTATTCCAAATCTACAAATTTATCTTTAGACTAGCCGTCCCCGCAGTTTCATCTGCGTTTATGGTCACTGTTCCGCTCCTATTGGTCGTAACTTTTATAGCCTTCCTCGATAAATGGGCTATCTAACACTAAAAGAATTTTTCAATTCGAACTAGTAGTTCCTGAGATTAGCGCGTTCAAGCAAACAAAGAAATAAACTCTTCAGCTTTATAATATTAGTATAGATTGTACTATAGTATGTGTTTTGTGTTGTTAAGCAATAGGCAGAGTAGAAATATATATCCACCAATAAACTGCATAAGAACATAACTGATTGAGACAACAGTATATTAGATAAAATTGTAAACTGTAAATTGTAGAACACCAAATATATTGGCCAATAAATGGTTTTGTTAAGTTGTAAGTTTTATGTCAAAAACTAACTTAGCTTCTAGAAATGTATATAAATATGTATTTTTGAATTTATTTAGCACATGTCAAATGAGTTAAGTTCAAGTCCTGAACATCATAAAACATAAAGATTTTAGAAGCAAATACATACAACGAGCAATTGCAAGAACTGTTTCATAGTGTAACTTTTTGCAAGTTAATGTGACGGGAAAATTACGTTCCCTCAGGTGCAAGCCGGGTTATAAATGCTCCACTTCGTGACAAGTAAAATTCAAGCCGAGACGCTTGTGGGGCGCGGAAAACTATGTCAGCGGAATATCTAGCTCTAGGTGTAAAATTGTCGAGAAGGAGCGCTCACAATAAGATTCATGTGGAAGAATTTGGTTTTTATTTATTTAGTGTAACCATGCTTACACAACACATGCTTAAACAAAAAACAAAATTCAGCTTTATTATATAAGTAACTACACAATCTTTTAAAAATTTACATATATATATTTTGTATACCAAATGTGCTGTGCATTAATATGCTATGATGGTTATACTTCCATGGCTCGTAGCGTGAAACTCATGTTGAATGTAGATATATAGGTATTGGAGTCGTAGGACAAAATCATAAACTTGCCAAGATTTGGGTACAAATTAATTCAATTTATTAGTTTAACAAATAGTTCTTTATTTATATATGTTTTATTACATATATTTTTATATGTGATTGCAGGCTTAACCCAATGCAAAATTTACAAACCAAATATGTACATGTACTATAATTTTATATTTTTGTAGGTCGTACAATATGTACAAGATTTACGGGGATTATGAATACTCAAGAATAGTATTCGTTTCACATCGCTGTAAAACCTTAATTAATGAATAAAATTTAAAAAGTTCTTAATGAAAATTATTCCTTAAAAACCTTTCTATAAAAATGGTCTGATATCATTTTTTTTGTAAAATTATCAGAAAAAAGTTTTTGTATTTTTGGTTCTACGACTAAAAGTTACATGACCAAAGTTGTAGAGAATTTTATTTACAACCAAAAAGGTTTTTATTTTTTTTGTGAGACCTATAGTTTGTCAGTTAAACCATAAAAACAATTTGTAACCCTTTTTCCAAGATGGCGGCCGTGGGACAAGGGTTGCCACCCCACAAACTTGGATTTAACTTTACACTGACCCCTCCCTGATATCTATGACAAATGCACGCTAAGCCCAAAAAAATGTAACATTTCTACTACGGACGGACGGTCTGTCAACTAATTACTGTCAATATCCGCGACACTTAACGACACCGCCTCCCCTCTTAACTAACGAGCCATTATAGCGATGTAATAGATCAACTGTTGAATACACAGAACTAAGAATATGGTTGAATACTCCGTAAGCAACACTCCCTGCATTGTGTTTATATTGTATGTAATACTAACAAAGAACATTCCGAAACAAACATGGTTGACACCTGTTTCATGTATTTAATGTGATTTCTATTTATAAAACTGTGTAAACTTACACAAAACTTATATATTTATTTAAATTATATCAATTCAAGTAACCAAGTGTAACTGTTTTTTATTGTTACAAATGCACAAATAATACATTTTCAATGCTACACTTAGTGTATATATCACATTTTTTGTACAACTTGGTGTACAAATAAAGTAAATCTAAATCTAGTAGTAGTAAATCTAATCTAAATACTTTAACATGTTTTATTTATGTAATGAATAAGTCGTGGGAATATCTACATTATATATATAATTACATACCTATATAGTTATTTTGTTAATAGGACATATTTCAACTAATAAATTAGTAGCGGTTAGATAACTAGCTACTTACTCATTATTGGTAGGTAGAACGGCTGACCTATTTACGGTTTTTCCAAAAAATTACATTAATTGTAGTTTTTTTATGAATGCTATTTTTTTAATGAACGGTGCAATGGTTTATGCACATATTTGCCATCAAGCATTGATATCAAACTTACACCCTTCTCAAGTTATACTCAAACGCGTTTGCCTCCTGTACTTTTTTATGTTTTCACAGCTTTCTTTCTCTACATCTCCGGTTCCAATTGAGGCACGCATTTCGTTTTAGTCTAAGAGCACTCGCTGAAACGAGATCTTTCTTTGAGCTTTTGACCAATTAAATTGGTTGAGTTGGAGGGAAGCTAGGTGTGAACATTCAACTTGACACATACTGAAGCGTTTCAAATTAGAAGATTCTATCATGTTCATAATTTTTCATCCTATGTATTAACTTAGGATAGGTTAAAATCACTATTTATATATTTATTGTTACACTAGCAACCCGCCCCGGCTTCGCACAGGTAGTAGAGACATCTTCAACAATCATCATCATTTTTCAACCAATTTACACAAAACGTTAACAAATTATACACTTAAACCTTCCTCATGAATCACTCTATCTATTGGTTTTAACTGCATGAAAATCTGTACAGTAGTTTTTCAGTTTATCGCGAACAGACAGCCAGACAGACGCGGCGGGGGACTTTGTTTTATAAAATGTAGTGATTATATAAGAGTGTTATTTTTTAATTATATTATCAACACAATGCTGCGGAGCACCACGGGTCCTCCCGTAATTAATAAAATAAAGAAATACCAAAATAAGTTGTTTTGTAACTACCTATCGTAGGTATAGACGCAAAATATATAAAAAATTACAGTATTCGTTACTTTTGATCCTTCATGGATTTAGCTACACAATTTAATGCGTACTTACTTACTACGTAGAATAGAATAGAAGAAAAAAAACTTTATTGTACACTAAAAGAATTATTTTACATGAAATAGGTACATCTATTGAATATGTACAAAGGGCGGTCTTATCGCTAAAAGCAATCTCTTACAGGCAACTTTTAGATGGATAAAGACGACAGTAAATAGATGAAAGCATGGGTAGTTTTGGTGTAAAAAGTGCTGATATAGGAGATATTTTGATCAATTCAAAGAATCATAACATACTTCTAAAGTATACAGCATTTAAAATGGTTCAAATAATAATAGTACTAACGTACTTTTCATTGTTTTCTTCTTGTGTTACCAGGCAGTGTGTTAGATGGTGAGTTCGACAATTTCAAAGTTGCTGACATCGCAAACAACTAACAGGAACACGCTGCCACACGATTGAAATACGTAAACACCTCTTTTACGGGTGTCGGCTACCATCACAATCGTAAATCGTAATTCTACCTCATGAAAAATATCTCTGACGTGCGCTGTAAACAGAATTGTGGGAAGAAAACAGCAGCGCGAGTAAGTTTACACTTTATTGTTGTAGTTAGAGAAGCATTCATTTATTTAAGCCTTTGGGTGGAAGTCCAGTCTTCATATTATTCACCGTTATAGGTAAGGTTAGCAATGAACAACTAAAAACAAGAAAACCATTCATATATCGATATACCTTCGTCGTGCCAATTTTAAAACAAATGCATTTTTGTAAAGTCATACCAGTCATACATATAGTGTAACAAAAGGAACGATCTTCTATTTTTTGTTGCTCTGTGAGACGTAGCTTCTTGCCAAATTTCATGGTTCTAGCTAGGTCAACGAATTTGATTTACTTGCGAGTATAAATATATGTATATATGCGGTACAAATGGTCGTATTTTTTTATTGTGTTCACTTGGAAACTTGATTCTTTGACAGCTTTAAGGGACCGTATACTGACATTACTATTTGATATTAATTTCGATGAAAGTCCCGTTTTTCCTTTTGAGGAACGGGACCTTAAAAGGAGGAGAAAATCTTTAAAATTATTTATTGCAAGCAGTAAATCGACAAAATATTTTTATATTTAGTATTCATCTATATCTATACAAATAAATAAAATTGAAGTGTCTGTTTGTAATGTCATAATAACAGGTTGCATTGCATGCGTCTGAATGTTTACACGATACTTATATTAAAAAACAATTTAATTTTTTTGTCTGTCTGCCTGTCTTTCTGTCAGACTGTTTGTTCCAGCTAATCTTCGGAACGGGTGGACCGATTTCCACGGGATTTTCACTGGTACAGAGCTGGTGTTATAAGGAGTAACTTAAGCTACTTTTATTTAAAAAAAAAATAATCAAAGTTCCGCAGTTCCGCAAAGAGTAAAGCCGCACGGGGCACAGCTAGTTTTATATATATAATATATTTATATGTTATATTCGTTGAACTTTCCGCCATCAGATGGCTCGAGTTACAGGTATCCAAGCTAGTGCTCGATCTGCTGCCGTATCCGTAAAAGCAATAGTTTGGCAATGTGTGGATGTTTATTACCTACGCCTTTGCCTACTCTGTCGTGAACTAAGTGTTCGTGAGTGTATGCATGTATTTATTTAGCAACAGTATACTGTCAAAACTGTTTCAATTAACTCTAAGTCCCCATTAAAGGTTGTCTGTATAATCTGTTAATGTTTTTCTTTCATGTGTATCTTTGACCGTCTACACAATGTGAAGCGGCTTATAATGTATGTTTCGGTTTGTTTTGTTTGACTACGAAACACAAATGTATTGTAAGTTTATCACAATATACTCTTATAATTTGTTACGAATGTAATACAGACAACATAAATTGTTTAAAAGTAATTTTATGGATTAAATAAATTTCGTTAATTATGTAAAAGTTCAAAGGAGGTAGGAAAATGTTAATGTAAATGGAATAGAAAATTAAGATTATCTTCTTATTAAGAAATCTTGAGATCAAAGATATCTTGTTTTTTCAAGATGTATTTTTTATTTCTATTCCGAACTAAGTACATTAAAAAAAAATGGTAAACTACAGAACTGAAGTTCAGTATCAGAAGTACAGTATGCGTGAAATCACAATTCACACACATATCATTATAAATATAATATATTTGATCCGAAAATATAATAAAGATTATTATTATTCAAGTACAACACTATTCCACTTTGATTTGTGTACTGGCGGGAGGCGAGGTTAGCGTGGTGTAACTTAGTGCTTGAGTAAAAAAAAAAAATTATAAAATTGATAGCACAGATACTGACTTTTGCTAGTTTAATTTCGTTTAAAAGACTTTTAAGTTTTACAGTTTACTTGGAGAGATTTGACCCAGCAGCAGCACACGTCACTCGCTGACTTAGTCGTAGGAAGGGAAATGAAACTGAACTGAAAGTTATTTACTATTTAAGGATATTCTTGCAATTTATTTCATTATATATGTGTAATGTTTAAAATCATTTACCATAATGAAACAATTTGTTCAAAACTTTGAGCGCTTGTTATAGCATAGAGTTATTTACACATTAATACAATAACACAAAAGAAAACTCATATTCGTATTTAATGATGCTTGGTAGTAAAATTTTGAATTAAAGGAAATTTTATATGAAAAAAGAATATTAAAATTTCGAGGATACTTGAAAACTTTAAAAGGTCGTTGTCAGGAATATATTATAAGCAATAACAATAACTTTGGAATTTGGCTTCATGCCACAGGGCATGTCTTTGTCATGCTCATATATATTATGTTCTATGCATTTCATTGATGTATTCTGTTCTTATTTTTAATATCAGTTTTCAAATATTCTTGAATATCTTAATTGGTCTTGCTGGAGGCGTTTCAAGTAATTGAAGTGACAATGACGTATATTTTATACTTCGGGAATAAAATGAAATTCGAATGAGTTGGTTGATTCTAAAACACAGTTTTCTATTCAGTTTTTAGATAAAGCGTTCAGGATGACAAGCAAAGTGCATATTTTATTTTAACGTTACAATAGGCGGTTCTCGAAACAATTGTTATCTTATGTTAGGAGTCTAGCTCTATGAATTGCTGATTTGTTATGCAAAAAATAGCTTTAATTTATTATTAGGGGTTCATTGCAAATCGTTTTTGAGCATAGTTCCTTGACGAGTTCTCTTAATACCAGTCAACTGAATGAAAACAGTCACCGTATCTTGGTTTCTTGTAAAGTGTTGTCATGTAAAATAAAAGATTTTTTACAGGAACACTAACAATTACTGTTTATGATGAACCTCATACTGTTTCAATCTCATAGTGTTTGTTTTTATTTATCCTTTCTGCTTTAAAAGAGGTTATATCGATATTAGTAGGATTATCTCGAAAAAAAATGTCGGAAGACAAATTTGTATGTTAGATACTAGTGGCAGAAAACGCTCCGGTAGGCAAATTCTATCCGAAAGCTTCCAAGTTCAATAGCGCTTGTAAGTTTGGGATCGTTACCAACCTTCATGGTTCTTCATGACATCGATGCTCCACTTACAAAAGCGAGCTTGCGAGACACTCCGTCAACACACTACGTCTTTGCTAGGTGGGCAAGTGCTGATAGGTACCTACTTGTTTTTGTAGCAGTGCAGTTATTTATATCTTAAAATGCTTAAATTGGACTTAGTTACGTTTTCCCTAGTCTTGTAATGTAAAACTTATTTTGTTATGTCATAAAGAAAACAAAGAGTAAGTTTATATATGTATTTAAACTAAACGATAACATGTTTGAGTCACTAGTAAAAATGTATTTCTTGCAGATCGCATTGCATTATATGGCCAGAGCGATGTTAATCGGCTTCAAGTCAAGATACATTGAAAACTATTACCCATAAATATGTACTCGTAGGAAGAAAAACAATGCAGGAAGCAGGTGAGCTAGTTAACTCTTGTGAATGTGACACTGAGGTTTTAACAACGCAAGCAGTCACACTATGGATTGCTCGCTTTCACTAGATATTATGGTTAGTTGCAGGCACATGATTCTTCCTCATTATACACATACGTGTTAATGAAATAATTCAAGCAAATAATTCTCTACATAAACCAAAACTACATACAAATAATTAAATTATTATGTTTTTCATAAGTTTTTTAAGGGTATGGGTTATTAGAAGCCCTCGATGGTGTAGAGCAATGTGATACATCTATGTTATCATCTCAAACCAATGCTCAAAACACGAATCATACAAACGGTCAAACACTCGGATGGATATAAACTATCACCTTGGGCAAATAGGTACAATTTCTAAGTTTGGGGTCGGTAACCTTTAAGGCTTATCTTTCTAGAGAGTAGACAGGCTATATGGATGAGAAGGACAAGAATAAATACCATGTTTGACCTTTCCTGCTAAAAAGAAATCGTGTGTATGTGGTACCTTTGTATACCTATTGCTCAGTATTAGAATCTCTTCGAATATTATAAATAAGTAACAGTTATATAAATAAATGTCCTTAAATTAAACTTCAACTTACGCGATATAACTCTTTAATGGATTATAGTAGCGGTGCGACGTCCGTCATTTCAAACCTTAAAGAGGAGTCTTGTTGGAGTAATATCAAATTCCTGAGTCGGCAAATATAATGAACATAAATACTCCTTCATAACGGAATATTGCAAGATATAGTGGGGAAGTTTATGCTACGGAATATTCAGATAAAATTACCTTGTATTCGGACTCTCGCTGATGGGAATCTTCATAACCTAAGCGTGCCTGCCATTTTTTATACAGGAACTCATATGAGATTTTAGGTTTACCAAAGTTACTGTCGAATCTTACACCTAAGAAAGTTCGAAGATACTAAGGTATCGTGTAGCGTGTTGCTTAAAAAAATTGCAAAATTATTTATATGAAATAATAGCCTTACAAAAAAGGAATAAATTAGATTCTCTTGATGGAACTTGTTTTATGAAGCTGCTTTCTGTATTAATAGAACAAAAAGGTTTTGCAATAAAACAATTATATTTATAGAAAATATACTTTATATAAATTTATACGACAATCAATTTTTAACTTTACATACAAGAGATTATTTATTCACAATATTGAAATTTTACTTAGCAATAGTGAAGTAAACGTTTACATTAATTTATTTAAGATCGTATTATCTGGAAACCTAGTGCTTTAGCATGTGACAAAATAAATGACAGGTAGAATTGTCAAACCTTAAAATACATGTGGGCTGGTTGGTAATGACTACAATTTTTTTTTTGAATAGCTAAACAATTGTCAGTACCTTTTTATAAAATTGTATAATACAAAACAATGATTTATGTATTATATATGCAACAATAACATTTTCCTATATTTAACGGATTTATCAAAAAATGTGTATATGGGAAAATACCGATACACTCTTGAAAATTGCAGTCGTGATCATTGATGTTATTGTTTAAGTACACATAGTGTGTGTTCCGATATGCACTGCGAGCACTGTAAGGTGTAACGTCAATTTAGTACACTGCGAAGCCGTTACTTTATAGTTAGCTATATTGGTTACTGTTTAAAACGGAACGCAGTCTAGTATACTGTCATCTATGTGTTTTGGCGCTGTTTTGACGTGAAAATAATTATAATATAAATGTACAAGTTATCTGGTCAACAAGAACAAATATTGTTTGAATGTAGTAATATTTAAAAATTGAATATTCAAATCAATTGTCAATTGAATTAATCGCATAATAAAAGTAACTATATTTTTTATTAAAATAAAAATATTGTTTTTCAAGTAACCTAATGCATAATAACTTTATAACCGAATTATTTAAATGAGGTTAAGTACGGTAAAAGTGATAAACATATTTCGACAAATAACTGTTTTTTATTTAACTGTCAAAAAATATTATAGTTGATCACGTGATCAAAGCACTGAAAGCACCTTACCTCCAAAACGCCACTGCTCACAGTACAAAAATGGCGACGATTAATGACGTTATATATTTCCCTACGATACTGCGGCAGTATACTGTCAGTCCATAACGGAACGAATTTCTGCCCAGTAAAAGCACTGAACAGTGCTCGCAGTGTATATTGGAACATACCCATAGCCTGTTCTTTCAATAGTGTATAAGACAATTATATTAATTATTACATATAGTGTAATGAAGTCGGCAAACGTCTGCAAATACCTGTGTACGAGTAGACCGCTCATTGTCTCATTGGCTTCAAGGCTAAAGCTATTGTTTTTTTTTTTATCATATACGGTACCGGTCACCTGCAGAAATCCGCTGTTTTATTGAATTGAATAATTTTCTATCCAATAAAAAAGAGAATTTATCGAAAATAATTGACTATAAATTTGCTGACAATATTTTTCTCAAACCTTTTTCCTGCATTTTCTGATAACGCCGATAAACACAGGCCAGCGCTTACTCACGGGAAGGCAATCGTATATTTTATCTTTATTAAATATATTACCCATTCACAAAAGTTTTTATTCTAGAATATACAACTAGGATGTCATGGGGAATATAAATAAAAAGTTGTAGTTTATTAGCTTTCCTCTGTATCTAATTTATCGGGCTTGAATAAGATTGCCTAACAATTGTCCAAATGTAATAAACTAATAATACATTTCTTTATTTAAAATTTCAAATTACATTTCATATTCTTACATAGTGTATCTGATAAAAAATGTAAACTTAGTTTTACAATATAAGTCCCATGGCTACCATGCAGTGGCGTCTGTCTGTGATGTCTTAGGATATGTTCAGATGGCGGGCGTTGAGCGCGCGTTTTGATAACGTGTGTAAACAAGTACACGAATCTGTTAAAGCGCTCGCCACGCGAATTCTGTTCCAAAACCCAGAGCGCGCTCGATACACTTTTCACGCGCGCTTAACGCCTGTAATGTGAACGTGCTCTTACATTTTCACTACAAAACTAACTTTATGCGGCAAAGTTATGGAACAAGTTTTCTACAACGACAAAGTAACATGAAAAAACAAAGAGACCCCTTTACAGTCTCCGTAAAGTGTAATTTGGCAAGTATCTCTCACAAATATTTTGTCACATAAGACGTACTAGGTCTACTACACATAGTATGTACAGTTGGGGTATTAAGGTTCTACCGCTTTAGTGTTAGACAGGCACACTGGTATGATAAAAAAGGGTTTAAAGACAATTGAGACTTGTAAGGCCTTGTGGGCGTAAACACTAACTCATAAACACTTATACCAATACCTATATCAACACACGATGTTTTTAATGTCAACATATTTAATACTTACAATGCACCATCTGTATGAATTAAAAGCAAATAGGTTATAATATTTTGTACTTGAAATTATGGTATACCATTGAGTATGGCATAATTCTCATCCGATGTTTGATATTTGGTTAAGAGGTTGATTTCTAAATGGAGGTCTGATAAATAGGCAAAATAACTTGTCCAACATGCGCTGTTTATTTGAGATTATTACCATCTCAACAGTAATCAACCTGTTTGTTCATGTAAAATACCCACGAACACGCAACTGGGGTCTTGAGCTGTCTATACACCCTTGTTCGGTCCCAGATATATATACTTGTTCGACCAGTTTTGCAATCGAGTCTGTGTCAAACACAGACGTTAGAAAAACATTGTCGAGATACAAAGGAGTGACTCGCACGAGTTTTTAAGTGAAAAGGTGTCTCCCAAAATATTTCAAATAAGAACGAGTTCATTTTACTATCTGTCTGTAAACATGTATGAAAATTTGAGCACGTGATAAGAATATCACTTCAGTACTAGGCATTATAGCTCGTGTACTACATGAGATTGATAACAACGCTTCCTCGTGACGTAACTGAGGCAAAAAGATTTTATTTAATTTACAGAGGACACCCGTGCTCGACAATGATGCCGATAGACAAATGCCGATAGATTAAAAGAGAAAGGAAAATTCAAATACAATATCATTAGTAAATTCATTCTAATAAAACCATGAATTTCCTAATGATAATCTTTATGTTCAAAAGATATTGCTATGCTTTTCCAATTTTAACCCAATCAGGAGCTCAAGCAAGAAAAAATAAACGCTCAGCTGGACCATCCTTTTCCCGAAGCATTCAGGACGTTTTTAACCCCCTGTGTCTTCGTTATGGATAAATCTAGAAGTTTAAATTTTCAGTAACCAAGAGAGCATGACATACCTAGATATATTCCTTAATCTTATTTAATTTTAAATATGTGGTTTAAAAACTATTGCAAGTCAAAGTTTAATTAATTTTGTCACTGACTCAACCGCTCACCGATCTTCAAAATTCTAAGGTAACCTTACAGATAATGTTTAGCCTATACAGCGAGGCAAAACTGTAATTTCAGTCCCGTTTCTTAGATATACAAACTGCATAAGTAACTTTGTAATCCTAAATAATGTCTACAACGTTACTTTTACAATTCATACAATGTTTTGACACTAAACGTCATCGCACACTAAAACGGCGCTGCAACGGCACAGCTGCAACACGGCGCGTCCTGAAATTGAGGTTACCGCTAGCCGCCAGCGTGCTTCACCACGCAAGCCCGCAGTCCGCCCGCCGCCCGCGAGGTGCAAGCTAATTGCATCGTTTTTTCGCTGGGAGGCTTCGACTGCGAGTCGAGTTGCAGCAAGCGCGCTTACTGCCCACCGTTGGCTTTTTCATATTGACATTATGAAATACATTATGAACCATCACGTTTTAATGCTCAGATTTGAATGATAACTTAATTGCTGGGTTGGAGCCGTGCCGTTACCGTAACGGTATAGTGTGTGTGACCTTTATACTACTCAAACAGCATTTTAGATACAATAAGTCATTCTACTTATTTAAGTGATAAAGATATCTAATATTAACATGGTAACTAAATGTTATTAGTTGACTAATTAGGTAATAATTAGATTTCACCACTTTTTGCGGTAGAAAAACTGCGTTGCGAGACTTGCGTTTTTTACATCATGTTATGGTTTTGAATGGATTTTACTTGATTTGACACACATTTTAGATATATTCGTATCGCCCTTTATTCTATTATCTTGATATTACTATAACCTAATGCATGAACATTATGTATAATGAATAATTAAGGTGATGGTACATTAGTAAATATTATGAATGAACATTACTAACATCAGTGTGTTCATCGCCGAGGGTTTTGCAATCAAATCTTTTTTTAGAGTTTACATTTATTTTACACGTAATTTTCTTTATACAATATTAACATGAAGGGACTAATAATAAAAGGAACTATATTTGAACAAATATTTGACTAGATACACATTATTCTAAATGTTTTATACATTAACATGAAATAAAATTAAATACATATATACTCTACTGTTACATTAATAAACATATTTTTTTTTTATTAGTTAATTTAATTGTGTGTTGTCCTATATTTTTGCTAAAAAATGATTGAATAGGCAACACCTCAACAGTGGAACTCTTTAAAAACAAACATCCACACCTATCGGGGGAAAAATAAATGAGGAACTAATCTTTATTATATGTATAACACTAAGATACGAACATTTAGGAGCACTTGAAGCATAAAACATAGATTCATATTACGCTAATGTAAAATAGTTATTACAAACCTTTCTGGTCAAAACGATTGATCTAATTATACAAAAGCTTTTGATTCAAAATATCATAAAAGTTTAGTTTTACTAACTTTTAAACTTTCGCGTTCCATGATATAATTATGTATTTATACGGGAATTAACGCGATCACCACGGCCAGTGCAACCTGGTCGAAAGGTCAGGCAATTCAGAGGTATGTAATACCTTTTCGTGATCGCGTTAATTCCTGTATAAATACATAATTATAACTTTGGTTATAATTATTACATTCAGATACAAACAATATATTATGAATAAAATTATTTTAATTTGAAGGACAAAGTAAGAGAAATAATAAATCGTACAAATTTTCAGTTGTTTCAAATTATTTGCAATTTTTTATGGCGTCTTTTTCCTTAAATGTATAGGAATAATTCAATAATCATATTAGCTGTATGCTTATTTATGTTTAAATGTGCCTAAAACACGTAACCACCTAAATTGTTAAGTGAAATTCAAGCGTTTTCGTAGTTAGAGATTTAAGTATAAATATATAATAATACAACAATTCCGAAGAAACCATGTAAAAATGAATGTATAAAGAACTATACAGTAGTATAATGTAATAATATTTTTGGTAATAAACTTAAATTGTATCAAACTTATAAAACTAAAATGAGATTTATTTGATATGCACCATATTTTCTGATGTTTCTCCATAACTACAACCTACGCGTGTTCAAGTCATTGGCACCGCCAATGACTTGATGAATTGCGTTGGCTTTTATTGAATTGATTCTAATATTGTTTTATCTTAAACCATGTTATATTATACTACTTTTTGCTGAACACTTGCGATTATAAACAAATGTTTTTTTTTTATTTATTTATTTATAACACTTCCTGCAGATAAATTGGCATGAGCATGAGGCGGACTTAATGCCCTATGTTTTTTTCTAGAGAAGCTTATTGAAACTCGGAATTCACAACGCGTCGTCTTCTCGTCTGTTCGCAAGTGACCACGATCTGCGCTGTTCGATCGAAAAAGTTGAGGGTAGGTAATATTACGAAGTTAAAATATCAATATTACTGCAATTATGTTTCGAATTATAACTAACTAGCAAGTAGCAACCCGTCCCGGCTTCGAATGGGTAGCAGAGACATCTTCAACAATCATCATCATATTTCTACCAATTTACACGAAACGTTAACAAATTATACACCTAAACGTTCCTCATGAACCACTCTGTCTATTTGTGAAAACCGCATGAAAATCCGATCAGTAGTTTTTCAGTTTATCGCGAACAGACAGACAGACGCAGAGGGGGACTTTGGTTTTATAATATGTAGTGATATAAGTCGCGATAGTTTAATAACAATCTATACAAGGTATTTCTTTCGTACAACGTAACTAGAGATTAAAGTATGGTAAATCTCACAAAATATTTGTATTATTCTGGTCAAGTTATAATGAAAAATATTTCTTACGCCCATGTTGTACAAAAGTTTTGGAATGGCATAATATTTTATATTTTAAATGAAATATATTATGACTACAACATAAATTACTCTATTGTTAGTGATCGACATTCTAACAGCAAAGTATTAGCTAATGCGGATACGGGACGTCAGGATCCCTTTAGCAGAAACTACTTCAGAAATTTGCGAGTTTTTAATCGATAACACAGCTCATTCCCCTCCATCTCAGACTGAATCCGCAATAATACATTCGAATATATTTACAACTTTACGAAGCGCATAAATTCCCTCTTAATGATATACATACATGGTACATGGAATCACACTGAGTAAGCATAGCATATGAATACAAAATTACATACATATATACATACATTTTAGATAAGGTATATACACATCTATTCATTAAATCACAGCTCCTGATTGATTTATTTCACTTGAAAAGATAAAATTACCTCTCTAATTAAGATCACCACGGTATACATTATAATATGTAGAAATTTAGACATTATTATGCAATACAGTACATATTTACATTATAATACAATATGGCTTTGCTATTTTAGATATTGAGCAAAGAGCAGTTGAATTAATTATACTTGTCAAGTAAACCCTCTACTTAATTTAAGTACAGAGAAATTTGCCTTCACACAGTTTTGGCATTTATACGTAGTTCAGTAACTAACAACTAAGCCAATTAAGTCCAGTAGGTTGAAATATTATTATATGTCTTATGAGACGTTGAATTTATTAACTGTAAGTTGGATATACTAAAATAAACAACATAAAATTGTATCTGGAAAAATAAGTGCTCACCAAAATGGCACATTACCGCCACGATTTAGTGCTATTTTCCTATTTTTTGGAAGAAAATATCTTAGACTTACATTTCTAAGTAACTTTAGAAGTGTGAAATAGAAAAAAACAATAATACTCAACGTATGTTTTTGTCGAAATAAAGACATAATTCTAAGAAAAATATAAACGGTCCTTAATTTTGATTGACATGCTACACCTAGAGGGTGCTTCTTTCAAATAAATGTTTTAAAAATACATTTATATTAGAAAACGCGCACCATGAAAGCATTTGTAGTGTTTACCTATATTTTACTGTTTACTATTAAACGTAATCATTCTTCGTATTTTTGACAGGCCTTTTAAAAAGAATGGCTTTGGACTTTATTGTGTGTTCTTTTCAACAGTTTTTACTGATTGTTATGCGAATACTTCACTAAATATGGATGTTACATACAGCGTTCTTTTTTTTATTAGCTATATTATTATGTATAAATATTTATAAAAGATACGACGGCATTCTAACATAACACGTTTGAGGCTTAGAGAGTTTTATTGTGTTCTTTTTTACGTTCTCAAACGCTTATCCTATCAGGAATAATGTAAGCAGCAAGAGTTGTACTAGTAATTTTATAGAACAGGTTTATCTCTGACTTGCAACATTTAATTCAATCTGCAGTCAATACTCAACGGTATTCTCAATCGATCACCCACTTGACACATGTAACAATCTACATTTATTTACACTCTAAAAATAAAATAAATTCTACACTTAGTTTGAGATCACTTCAGCTTGAATTTGATAAGTCACTTTTTTTTTAGCATTTTTCTTGATCGACGGTTTACGACTATCGCTTTCTAAACTCACTTCACTCACGGATTCAGAGTCCAGGCAATAAGGAACATTATCGGGTCCGAGGTGCCTTTCAACGCATTGAATTGGTTCGTCAAAAGTGTGTTCTAAAGTCCTCATGCGGTAGGTATCACATGTATGCCGGTCACTACGTCGGCTGGCACGTAGTAAGCGGCGATCCCTGCATCAGGAGCACCTAGCCCTGGGCACGCGGAAAGTCCCCGCGCGCGCCTGATGTCACAAACGACACATTTCATGCTGCGACACTGACGAATACATCATCGTCGATACCGGATACTGCAAAACAACAATCGCATAAGCCATAACATTACATAAAATCGATTATAGTAAAAGTTAGTCAAAGTAAGTGCGTGTTATTTTATCGAATTCACCACTTTTATTGGAGTCGTTCAAGCGGAAGAGGAGAATTTATTGGAATCATGCAATTCACAACACCTAGAGCAACAATGGATTCATGGTAAATGTAAGACACACCGATTGGGGAAAGAAACGAGCTTAATAATAGAACACATGATCGAAACCTTAAGAAGAATATACTCGTATATTATGTAAGTATTCCAGACAATATTTTCCTAACATGGCGGAGAGAGGATGAAATCATTTTTCACGTAAACTTCATAAAAAGGTAATTTCCAAAGTTTCCAATTTAACAGTAATTATTCATAAATTTCCAGTCATGCAAACCAGTAATTATTGATAAAGAAAGAACAATAATTAATATTGTGTTACCATGCAAAGTTTTTATTTCAAGCTAAATTATTGTTAGAAGAGATGGTGACACAAAGAATGGCAAGCGTAACAAAGTGGAGAGAGATGGGTTAATAATTTCCCAGTTGACAATAACACAAGTGCAGACAAACTGGAAAGAGCAAACAAGTGGACAGTAACAAGTTACAAGGGAGGGACACTGATACAGAATGCAACATGTGCGTTGATAACAAGTCTGCACGTACCTCTAAACTCATCATATTATCTGTTAAGCAACCGACGAAGACAACCAGGTAAAACATTTATTTTATATTATCTAGGTAATATCCATTAAGATTGTATAGTTCCTGGTTATATAATCTGTATATAGTACTAAACAAATGGAAGATACAAGTTGAAATCTATCGTCAAGGCACTTGGAACTTAGGAGGATAGTCCGGAACGACACAAAATTAAACTGATTCGCTATATGTATGTTTGTTCGCAGGAGTTTTGTCTGATTTGTTGTATGCCCATCAGTTCGCTCGATGAGTAATATCGTCGAGTGGTGCGCAACTGAAAGTAAAACAAAAGAACATTCATGACATTCTAAGAAAAAGCATTTTATTTTGCAACTGAAATTAGAAAGTGCCTTTTGCTTAAGGTCTTTTTAGAAAAAAAAAGTTTCATCTCTGTATACTTTTATTCAGTAAACACTAAGAATAACTCACTTGGGACTGTTTGAAGCGAAGTTGTGGTTGATATTTCCTTCGTAACTTTCTTGGGCAGCACACGCACAGAATTCTAAGGAACGCCCTGAAACAAACAAAGACGAACTTTGGTGTACGACGTTTATTAAATTAACTCTTAATTAGTTTTAACATTCGTTGCAAGTCAATTTCGTGCCATAAGGCCATTTATGTAATGGCATGTGTTTATGTAAGAAATACTACATTTACTTTGGTTTTTGTTTAAGTTTAATTTAAGTTAGGGTCAAAAAAATATTAAATGCTTATGAAAGTCTAAAAGTCGATGCTATTGAAAGGGACTCAAATTCGCATCATTTCGATTTTCATTTTATGCGTTTTAACCAAATATAATCGCAGTTTAGCGCTTTACTTTTAGCTAAATACACACAAAGTAAATCTAGACTCCAAATAATATATATAATATTTATCTATTAAATGTATGTATTTAGAAATATATAAGTATGTTTATCAGCAGTCTGGTTACCATAGTACAGGCTCTTCCTAGTTTGGGATTAGACGGCCGTGTGTGAGATGTGTGAAGTTATTATTATTATTTATTTATTGCAGAACATAATATATTAAAATTTAACATCTGAGGTATTTTAAGATGCAGAGTTAATCTTGTCCGGCCGATTAAAGCATCCAAAATTAGTTTAGATAAGCAAGTATACATTATTACAAAAAAAAACAAATATTAATGTCATATAAATTTGTCAGAAGGAGTAAATGAACATTTAATTAAATTGCAATGTCAAACAAAAACAAAAAAATCTAATAAGTATAAATATGTAAAAAAATTACGGATTTAATATAATAGTTCCCATTATAAATAGTACCTTACTCATTTTAAATTTGTGTCCGTTAAGTATTCATCGATTCTATAATTTACCTTATTAATTAACAGACTCACCCATTCTTTCTAAAATAAATTCTTATTGCTAATTTGTAAGAGAGATTTTGGTTTGAAGATTGGTATGAAGATTTAGAAAGTGAGGCTTCCAGCTATCGGTCATCTGTATACCGCATATTGCTCAAACACATATTTTTTGGGCTTTAAACAGTTTCCTTGTTTGTTAAGTTGCTTCATATATGACATTATACCGTAATGTAGATGTAACAAAAGTAAAGTGTAAAAACTGTAAGTGCGCTTTTCTGGTTAACTATCTTATACAGATTTTACAGTGCGTAGGAGTATTGATTCAGCCATTTGCATATACTGTTGGTTTGCGTTTGCTAAGACATATCCCTATCTATTCCTATACCAATTTTTTTGTGGAATCTGTCTCTTCAATTATTTTATTACCATGTCTTACCACAGGTTTTTTGTGATTGGTTTTTGGTTCTAACGTCATTATTTTAGTCTTTTCAAAGTTTAATTTTAAATTGTTTGCTTTTAACCAGTTAATTATCTTCCCTAAGCATTCGTTTATTTCTGTATCCAACGTTAAGTTATTATTACTAGGACTAAAAAGTACAGTGCTATCGTCTACAAATAAGACCATTTGGTGGTGTGTGACTCTAGGCATATCGTTAATATATATGAGAAATAGTAGTGGCCCCAAAATACTTCCTTGAGGCACACCATACTTGGTTAATCTTTGATTAGAAGCATAGCTTTTTTTCTGTTTTCGAACTAATACATATCTTACTTAAAGATGTGATTTGTTTCCTGTTTGTGAAGTAAGATTTGAAGAGGCCATGAGCATTACGCCTGATTCCATATCTTTCTAGCTTTTTAAGTGACTAGAACGATCCACAAAATCAAATGCCCGGCTCATATTCATGAACAGAGCTGCAAAAGGATTTTTAACATCGATATCCGAATAATTTTTTTTTAATAAAATTTATTGATCGCCATTTTAATATTTTTAACAACGACAAACAATATGGTTTTCTAAAACCATATTGTTTGTCTACTAGAATTTTATTTTGCTCTAAATATGAATATAGTGAGTATATGAGTGTATAAATGACTTTTTCAAAAAAAAAAAATCGAGAAAATTGGCAGGACAGCAAGCGATTATCCTTGTCACCTTTTTTGTATAAAGGTTTGATGACTGAGAGTTTTAGCCTCTCTGGAAACACACCCGTTTCAATGCACGTGTTAATAATGTGGCTTATTATTAGTGCAATGTTAATGGATACTAATTTAATTATGTTAGTAGTGATGTCATCATACCCCATACTATTTGTATTATTCAATGATATAATTATTTTAATAATGTCACCAGGAACTGTCGGTATTAAAAATAACGAGTCACGATTTAAGTCAAATTGCAAATATTCATGATCGTCATTATTGTTACTGCAATTTTCTATTTCATCAATAAAATAATCGTTAAATGTCTGGGCGATATATTTCGGTTCCTTAAAAGTCTTACCGTTTGAAATAACTTTTTTTATTCCTTCTGTGGGTTTTATTATTTTTGTCTATATTTTTTATTTGCCATGTTGTTTTGCTCTTATTGTTAGCCCTGTAAATGTAGTTGTTATTTTTTAAAGTTTAAAAGTTTTCAGCTTTTTTTGAATAACATTCATATCTGTGTCTGTTTTCGGGGTTAGGGACTTTACGAAATTGCCATAACATATTACGCGTTTGCTACTCAGTTTTATCCCTTTGCTTATCCATTTTAACTTTTTGAGAGTGTATGAGATGTAAAAATATTGTGAAATTGATTGGGTCATTACGTATGTCAGATTTTGTAAACAATCATTGAATTTAGAAATGTTATCTTTACCATAGTTGCGTCTAAAAATAAACCAAGAAGGGAAAACACACCTTTTCTTTACAGGACATTGTATAAATTGTGCATTGTGA
This sequence comes from Euplagia quadripunctaria, assembly GCA_963859945.1. Classification (NCBI taxonomy): domain Eukaryota; kingdom Metazoa; phylum Arthropoda; class Insecta; order Lepidoptera; family Erebidae; genus Euplagia; species Euplagia quadripunctaria. The sequence goes on from OY982580.1 coordinate 9,273,704, forward strand.
TCTGACAGTCCTAATTCGGCTATTTCACACTTGCCACCTTCGATATTATGAAATATATTATCAATTTAAGTTCCAGTATTAAGTCGTGTAGGAACGCGCACTCCTATTGGCAGATTATGGGTACACAATATATAAAGAAAATTCAGAGATTTAGGGTTCTCTGTCATTGTCTATGTTAAAGTCTCCACACAGTATGTTTTTTTTTTACGTATAATGCAAATGTAATACAATATGTTGTTAAAGTCTATATAGGCAAACAATAAAGATAGGAAGGGTTTCCAGCTCAAGTGCGCAACATTTTATAATATTTGTCCATTGTGCACCACTTATATACGACTAATTTTTGTACCATTAAGAGATTTTTTTAGCAGTAAACAAGATCCTACGTGCCTATCACCTTTAGCATAGTACGTACATAGATTACAGTTAGGTAATAGTCAAGATGAACATTATGTAGTTCAACAGTATAGTCAAAATAAGATTTTGTTGTTTAGAGCTTCTCAAGAAATTATAATTATTTTTTGTGAATTTTATGCTCGATCTCAGAGAATATAATAAAAATTTGTCTTTATAATGCTTGTGTTGTGTTTTTGCAAGAAATTAAACGTTGTTTTTCCAAGCTTAAGTCTTTAAAATTCATAAAAAAAACACAAAATTTTGCAAAAATGGGATAAACGTTAAATGCCAATGCGAATCGCGGAACCAACTTCTTTTAATTAACATTTAAAATAGTTACAATTTATAACAAAATTAACTTTATTGTGCTATTGTCATTTCATCAGATTAATTAAATGAATAGGCGTGTAAATTATTATAACAAGTAGAAAGTAAATCTTCCGAAAATAAATTAACTAGTCTCATTTCACTTCAGTTCACACAATTGAAAATGACTTATCGGGCTCCTAAATTGATCTCGCCATTGTCAGGGGTGAAATAATACATTGAAAGGACTTAAAAAAAAGTTGCATCCGATTTTCTAACTATTTTGCAGGATTTTCAAAGGAAAGAATGACTAAAACCGGGTCTATGCCTGAACTGAACTAACCTGCTAATATGTGTATCTACAAACCAGAACAGTAAACAAAACATAGAAACATTCAGTAAAACATTTACTCTAAAACAACAACAATAAATATCAAAAGATATGAAGATGAATTAGGATGTAAGTTGCCAAAGTTATTATTGTTTTGTATATTATTATCACATCAAAAACAAAATATATAACAACGCAGTTCTTCCGCCGCAAAAAGTTGTGGGATGTAATTGTTACTTAATATGTAACTAACTACATTTTATAGTAACCATGTCAATATTAGACTATTATTTCTTATTAATAATAATAATTAATATTTCTTTAATATATAGAATAACTATATAATTATAATAAGCTACTCAGGTACTTTTCAATTCAAATTTTTTGCACTCCATAATGTTACTAAGAGCGGTTTCAGACTAACGTTTTATACGCGCGTATGAGCTCGTTTTTGGAAGCGCATGTAGGCGCGTATAGGCGCGCGTTTTGGCACACGCTCAACTCGTACGAGGGTTGATGCGCTTCTAAGCTCGTATAAGCGCGAGCCGCGAGAGATACCTCCCCGCGACACAGTATCCTTATGCTCTAACTGTGATTTTAATATATTTAACAATACATCAAAAGTGCTCAAAGACATTCTAAAGTAATTTTTGAATCGTTTAGAATCACTTCGCAGTTCTGGGTAAAGTGTATAAAAGTGACCGCTTATCAGTCTTGATGCAACTATCGGTGACACCTAGCATTTTTTTCGTCGTCTTTGTCGACGGCGAATAAGAAACGCAAATAGTAATGTTTCTTCGTCAGAATCCATGTTGATACTGACACGACACCACCGGTTCGAGCGAACACGCCGAAATATGCCCGTTTACGCGAGTCCGGTTTTTTGAAGCGCGTAATGTTGCGCGCGTGTAAGCGCGTATGCTGAAACGACCGTATACGCACAGAAAAATATGCTAGTCTGAAATCACTGTGTGGTGAAATTATGGACCCTGTCGGGCACGGCAAAAGTAGGAGACAGGAAGAGCAGTTACTTAGTTTCTAATAATCATAGGTTTAGAATTTATCATTAAAATATCCAGTCATTATGGCATTTTTGTAGTAAAACTTGGTTTAATTTATGGTTAAATTTATTGTCCTTTTCTTCACTTTTTATTTTACCCGTAGGTAATTTATTGTAGATTTTTATGGACATAACGCAGGGGCTGCCTGAATGCATTTTTAATCGGAACGTGGGTAAATTTAATCATTTTTATGTCCTAATGTGTATTATGGTCATCTCTTGTGTAAAAATCCTTGTTTCCTAACAAACTTACAAGTTCCTAGAATATACAAGTCAGGGAGAGTTAAAATTTTTAGTTTTTGAAAATGTAGTTTGCATCTTTCTGGGTCGTTTATGTTAACAATTATTCTAATTAGCTCATTTTGCATAAAGAACAATGCAGGCGCGTCCGTGCTATTACCCCACAGGGTGACTCCGTAGTTCAGCCGTGCGAAAGCGTAGCGTAGACGTAAGACTTTACTTCACGGAGTGCGTATCAAAAACTTCATAATTTGGATAAAATTTTTTGAATGTGTGATTTCCAATAAATATGTGTGATGTTGTCATCTATGTTTAATGCAAGTAATGTAAATTCGTTTATCATGTCTATTTTTGTGTTCTTGTAAATTAAATTTAAATTTAGTGGTGTTTCTTAAGGTGCATAAAAGGTTATTATTTTGGCTTTAGTACACTAAAACCAAAATAATAATCTTAAAATTAATTACAATTCATTTAAGATTATGCTGAATCATCCATGTAATTGTATTGTTAGGTAATTCTTCTAGTTTTTTTATTAAAGTGTACAATAGTATTTTCGCATGAAGTTATTATACCTTGAATGTTTTTGTTGAGGTCATTTATATAAATTAGAAACCACAGGCATCCAATTTCACTACGTTGTGGAACTGAGGCATTGATAATTTCTTTGTCAGAACGAATGTGTTGTATGTCTTTAATATGGTGGTGGAAAAATTCGATCTCAACTTGGTGCTCTTTGTCTTGTAAGTAAGATTTAAACCAATCGTTTTCTTTTCCCCGAATACCTATTCTACCATTAGCAATATGTTATATTTAACCCTATCATAGGCTTTTGTCATAGCTAATAATATGCATACTCTTTGTTTTTTGTAATGTTTAAGGCTTCTTGTATGTCTTAAAAACTGCCAAAGAACCAATCTTAGATCGGTTCTTTCGAAAACCATTTTGTGATTCATTAAATATTTCCTATTTTTCACATATTGAGTAAACACGGTTATAAATGGCTTTTTCAAAGATTTTCGATGCCGTCGGCAAAGTTCGAAGGTTTTTTGTGAACGAGTTTGATTATATCTTTTTTTAAATGATCAGGAAATATCCCTTCTTGAAAAGATTATAGATATAAGATAATAAATAGAAAGGTAAGGTTAATTACTAAATTAATAGGAAGGTTGGAAACTCTTCTAATTTATGTACCTGCTCATACTGTTTAATATAATGTCCCATTTTAACTGCATTGCCTCGCTTTCACTATAGGAAATACGTATTTCATGTGTTCGAGTTTCTATTGAATGCTGAACTGGCACTTGAGGAAAGGGCTCATGAAGTCAATTTGATCGAGTTCATTTGCGATAATCATTGCGGAAGAAATTCTAGAGAGGGTGCTCGCGCCTGAAGAGTTCATTAGCATTCTAATTCATTTTTCCGTTCCAATAGGCTACAGGGAACGCGATTAAAATTGCGGTTAAAAGAGGAAGATACGATTAATTAATAATTTAATGATTTGAGTTTTATAATTATTTATTTCATCTAGTTTTATTATATCTTGACAATTCTAACTTATAAAGTTAGTAAAACAGTACACCTTCGAAAAGAGGTGCCAAATATAATAATGAACATAAAAAAAACCAAGATCAATCTAACATAAATAAAGTCCGAATCTATATGGACGGTTCCAAGACTGGGTCAGGGACTAAAGACCGAGTATTCTCACAAGACCTTAACATAAACATATTGGGGTTAGGCCAACACAGTTCTATATTTCAATGTGAATGTGTTGCATTAATCTACGCCACCACTGCGGTCATGTGCACATCCGTATACTGTCAGATAGCATGTCCGTCCTAAAGGCACCACACATGGGCAACCAAATCAACTCCGGTCTTATTTATGAATTAATGTTTCTCATATGGATCAAAAGCCTAGCGATTCACAAGGAACGACGCCACCGATGAGCTAGCAAGGATCTGCAACATCGGTGGCAGGTCCAATTATACAGCTGCCATTACCTTCCTACCAACTTTGCTTGTGGGTAAGGCACCGGACTCGTGAAGTAATGCGCACAATGGTCGTTGGACCTGAATACCTGGTTGCAGACAGTCCAAACTGGTGCTGACAGGAGTCTCACCACGTTCAACCTGCAGACTGCTCAGTCTCAACCGACTAGACATCCGTTTAGTTGTAGGAACTATTACAGGTTAACTGGCTTGAATCAACATCCTTTCACCGTATCTAAAACGCGGAAGAAACAGCCACCCACGGTATCCTGAAGTGCGAAGGAGTGAACACACAACGTTCAAGTATCCTCGCGGATGCGAAGTCCCTCCAGAAGCTTGTGAATGCCTCAGGAGGCTTCTGTCCTTCTGGAAGGAGCTAGGCTGGCTCAATTAGTCTGCCTTATTTGAAGGCATAATGGACCGTCTGTGAGTATATATGCGAAAACAGAGCAAACCCTCTACTAATAGGTACCAATACAGTTCAGTTCATCCCACTTATATTATGAATGTGAAAGTTTGGATGGATGTTTTTTACTCTTTCACGCAAAAACCACTGAACCGATTGCGATGAAACTTGGTATGTAGATAGCTGGAGACCTGGATTAACATATAGGCTACTTTTTATTCCGATATTCCCCCGGGATCGGGACTTACGCGGGTGAAACCGCGGCGCGCTGCTAGTTGATAATGAGCAGTAACAGCAGCGTCAATCACTCATCGGTACTTACCCTCCTTCGCATGGTGCCATTTTGTCATACCGTTGCCAGAGCCAATTCGCCAGTACTATGAACAATCACTGCGCTTAACTATCTCCAGGATTCGGACTCAAGTGTTGATTTGATTGCGGATGGATGGGCCACGATTTTGATTGCATGTTTGAAATTCAGTGAAACAAATGCATGATTGGGTTATTACTTTATATTTGTTACAGTTTTAAATTTTATTGTATTGCAATGTTTAGTTAGTATTATTGGCCTACAGCCATTCTAATTGAAATAAAATAAATAAACAACTCTAGTGACACTACTCATAAGCAGGGACATAACATTCCTTGGTAGCTCCCAGATTAATTAATAGTGTAACAGATGGTTAACTTAAACATAATATTTAAATAAATAGCAACTACTAGTCATATTTACTATGAAATTGCATATTGCCTAATTACTACACAACTGCTGCCTTCAAGTGAAAAGGTGGCTCAATACTAGTGATTGGTCATTTAGCCACTTTTTAGCCCGAGGGCGGCAAAGTAGAGAAGCCTTTTTACGTTTGTTGCCATTGATCAGTATTTTCTGAGAATCCCCCGTGTGGTCCTACTCAGTGAGGAGTGTATTTTCAGAGCAGAGACTAAATACCATGCTGTATTAATGTTATCAGATTTCAAACAATAATGACATAACTATAGTTAGACAAAAACACGAATGTTAAATTTTCTTTTCAGGCATATATGCAGATCTTACTTCATGTCAAATATCAGGAAATATCAAAAAAATATGAAAAAATATTTTAACATGTCAGTTACGTTATTTTTTACCAAATGACTGCTATTCAATCGGTGGGATTCAATCGCCTGACGACTTAAAGGTTTCGTCCCTGATCGCGATTATAATTGAATAGATCATGCGACCCATATGTGCGATGGGAAATATATCAGAGAACTGCTTTTGGCTTCTTTTCAAGTTAAATGTATTTTCCGCTTTTTATGGTTGGCAAGCAATCATTAAATTATTATTAATAAAAATAAAGCTACATCGAAGGAGAAATGAACTGTTTTTAGTAGTCCGTTTATATTTGTAGTAGTCGTAGGGGAACAAAACCTTTATTTTAGTGATTACAATAAAGCTCAAAAAATTAGTGTTTATTTAAAAATTTGCTAAAAAAAGGTATTAAAAACCCCCTATTTTTATATTTAGATTTATATCATCTGCAATATGATGAAAAGTTTGTTTTTGTGTCTTATCAATACACTAGAACACTGTAATATTATCTATACAGTATTCTATCTTCATACAAACTGTCAGCACGCGAGTCACACCTACGCGTCTCAAGTTAGCGAGTGTATTGGGTATACCCCGATACACTCGGTACAGTACAGTCGCGAATGCGCCGCAGTGACCAACGAACGGTGTAATGGTTTTGTAAGCAGTAAGCTTGCGATTTGTGTATTTGATTAAAATAAGTAGTGGTTTTTGAAGTGAAAACTTCTTTAGGCACATTTGTGCACTTTTGCTATGGAGAAAAGCACTGAACTCGTGACCGTCACGCTAATAATACATATATAGATCCACAAGAGGGCGCTGATCTCCTTATTAATTAATGTCACCAACCTGCTTATGTGACGTTTTAAGTTCGTCATTTCGTTAAAGTTTTTACTTCTGTCGGTAGTCCCATGACTGCCTATCCTTTTTTTTTTATTAAATCTACTAATCAAAAAACGGAACTTTCTATTTCATTCACAACAAATTTCAATTTTTTAAATAAAAAATATAATATTTACAATCACAAAACTAGAAAGAAACTCAAGTAGGTAGATGAAATTAAATGCCTTTTCGCATGTTTATGTACCGCGTGGCTGTAGGTACCTAATTATTTCAAGGACAGCGCCGAGTCACAATTCTGGATAGATAATATTACTGTGACTAAAGACACTTATGAATACATAAGTATAATATTAGTATTATAAGACATAAAAGCTCAGATGTCACTCGTAACTTTGAATGTAGCTGAATAAAACATAATTCCAATATATGAAATCACATTTTGTCTCCGACATGAAACCCGACAAGGAGATATGAAATTCATTTTAAATTAATTGACTCATTGATGCCAGCCTCTTTCTGATTTCCTTTCGGGGTCACATATTTACGAATGAGTTTGATAAGGCCAAACTTCCACGTGGTAACCTTGTAAAGTATTTTCTTTTGGAACATTCTTTGGCGCTTCGGCATGAAAGCGAAAATATACGACTCACTAATGGCAGTTTTAAAACGGAAAGTTTGTATACAATTATTGTTCTTTTGTTATCTAGCCGATGTATTAATTAACGGAAAAATGTTTTGTGATATTTTTGAGTTTTTAACAATGTAATTGGTTTTTATGAATTTCCATTTACCATAACGTTAATATTTTATAATCGTATGTAGTATTTTTTAAAGTTATTTGTATACTTATTTACCCATTAAAACGGAAATTAATTATTAATAATTAATTTCCGTTTTAATGGGTAAATAAATAAATTCTTATTTTTAAAAATAAATTTCCGTTTAAATATTTAACAATAAATTATTATTAAATGTTAAACAATAGACGGTTATTCTGTTGTATATTGTTAAACATTTACACTTGAATCTGTCTTTAAATGATAATGACAGCTAATTAAACAATCTAACGAACATGTCTTTTACCAATTTCTGTTTCAGGCGCGTTACTAGTTATATGAGGAATAGCTTACCCTTGTGGAATGAGGCCATGTGAAAATCGGCTTCCCTCTACAAAAAGCTCACTCTAACTGTACCCTACCTGATATGATCAACATATACCTTGACAATAGATTGTAATATTGAATTTAGCACAAACGTGTACCACCAGCCGTTCATCTATAACAACACGGTACACTACAGCCTCGCATCCGGGCGCTCTTTAATCAAACCCTGTTCTCATGTAAATATCTACACTGCCTGTATACCGTGTAATAGCAGCTCTGTTCAACGTCGGAGTTTATAAAGGGTTTAATATTATTTGTAGTTCGTATATATATCAATGCGGTGCACATGAAAGCTAAAATAAATTTACGATTACATTCGTTTCACTGTTGAAACTGCAGTGTAAAGTTGAAAAAGCTTTTGCTTTTATTCTAACTTTAAAATGTTGTCATGACCTTACCTTACTTGACATTACCTCTAGGATTTACTTTAACCAATTCTGTGATCATTGAAAAAGCTATGCTATGCTTATTGGGATTTTTTGCTTGGTAGCGAGCAAAACGAGCTTGGGACCCTTCGGCTACGTACGAAACCAAGTTTCGAAACTAGTTTCTAAATAAGAATAATATTTCTTCTTCTGAAACTGATTTCCAAATAAGAATAAACAATCTGTTTTCGAAACTCGTTACTAATTAAGAAAAGTAATTATTCTCCCGAAACCGGGCTTTTTACTGTTTTTGAAACCAGCTTCCAATTAAGAAAAAAATCTTCTTTCGAAATAATGTACCAAATTGATTTTAGGAAGAAAATATAATAATGAATAAACACAAACTACACTTATTAACTAACTTAAAACTTAAATTACATTTGTGAAAGAATTTTAAAATTTAAAAGAGTTAAAAAGGGGATAGGTATACTAAAAGTTAAACGAAAATGGCGAAATAATTTCAATGCAATGACCGACTGATATCTTTTTTTTAAAAGAAGATCTAGTGATGAATTAATTTCTTCATCAATAGCTTCATAATTTTTACTTTTTTTGTTTACTTTTTTCCCTACTCCCATTTCATTTTTTAAAACGTCGAGAACATTTGCAAGAGTGGGATTTCTACGTCCAATATACCTATTAATTTTGGAATGCCATCCCTCAAGGTGGTTTGTAGTTCGAATTGTTTCGTTGCTACAACAGCAAACTTTGGAAAACTCAGTTTGATCAAACCACTGTTTCTTAAAATACGTATTAAATTTTTTTGTTTTCCTGGTGGGCTCTTGTTCATCACGTATGTGAAGCCTTTGTTTATAAAGGCTGGTGGTAAGCGTGCTAGACCAGTACAACGCGCTACGTGTCTCTTCTCGACACTGAATTTAATTTCAAGGACTTCGCTTTTCTGATTAAAGACTTGTTAAAATGATAATAACATAATTTAATTTCTATCTTAGGAAAGACGTTACGAATGGCCTTCATGGCCGCTTTTTCAAAGTCTAGTGTTATTTTTTGGGGGTTCCATGTTGGGAATTGTGACTTTAACAAGCTAAATAATAATTCATATGTTGTTTTTTTTTGTTCTCTAGAAAGGCGAAAATTAGGGGGATTATAGATTGGGTCTTCTCATCATAACCATGAATGGAATACAGCTGCTGAAAGGATTGTGGGCATGATTTAAATGTTCCATCACTGAAAATGTGTTTGAAAGATTCTATGTCACGTTTTGCATTCTTAGCACAAAATACTATTATTCTATTTCCTTCCTCTACGAAATCAGCTAATAGCATATTCTGATATTTCTTTGGTACAACTACCTCGCTGGGTAGTTTAAATCTCAATTCTGGAACTCCTAATATTTTGTTCCGTTCATTATATAATCCACTTTTCACGTTATCGAATTTGGGCAGATCATGTATCAAGTCAACTCCTTCATTTCGCATTTCAAATTGCATATCTTCGTATTGTCTTTTAACAGACGTGAAGTTAGTGCTTACTTTTGCCCTAAGTTCATCCATATTTTTCAGGAAAATAGTTTTTGCAATGTCTTATTTACAACTGACATTGTGATCAATTTGTTTGATTATCTCATTTTTATTATTTAGAGTAAAATTTCCTGTACATTCAGTTTCATTGTTACAGTACCAAAATGAATTACCAGACTTATAATTTTTTTTTAAATTATATTTGCGGCCATCACATAATGCAGCCACTCCGCCTCTTTTTGTTGAGATAAACTGAATATTATTTCGTATTGACATTGAAGTTACGTTAAAAATCAAAGAAAGGATATTATTAATTACTATTTCACTTTATTATACGATATTATTTCACTTTTTATATTATTAATTATAATTTATTACTTTTATTTTGTCTTCTGTTGACACCTATCATCGCAAATATAGGATGACGTGTTAATTTATTATTTATGATTTGAATGTGGCCAGGAAAATGTTGAAGCAATAAGTATAGCATCATTGTTAATTTGGAACATCATTTCGAAAGAAGATTTTTTTCTTAATTGGAAGCTGGTTTCAAAAACAGTAAAAAGCCCGGTTTCGGGAGAATAACCACTTTTCTTAATTGGTATCGAGTTTCGAAAACAGATTGTTTATTCTTATTTGGAAATCAGTTTCTGAAGAAGAAATATTATTCTTATTTAGAAACTAGTTTCGAAACTTGTTTTCGTACGTGTCCGAAGGGGCTTGGGAGCTCAAAGCTCTCCTCTATATGTTTTTACCCTGTAAGAAAGAAGAAGAAAGAAAGAAAATACATTTATTCTGGTACAACTAAACGAGACGCTAACAGAGTGAAACACTTAATTATCAAGTTCTAAACATATAGCTGAGTTTTAGGAGGTGTACCTAACTTAAGTTTACAAGACGAGAAGTAGTCATCTCGCGGTTGCACCAAATTGGGAGTCCAGTTCAGCTTTGTGCCGGGCACTGGTGGGTGCCCGACGCTGGTTTTCAACTGGGCCCTTTTAATTTTTTTTTCATTTTATGTGTTTATTTGCGTGTGAGGGTGTGTGTGTAATCTCTCATTTTACCAGTTTTATTAAAAATATATAGTTATTATGTTACATAGCCCGTTTATTGAAGAAGCTACAGGAAATACAACATCACCATACCAGGACCCGTAGCAGTGGAGAGTAAAAACGTAAATGGCTTACAAGTTGTGGCAGTAGATGAGACAGATATAGGGCCACAGTCTTTCATTATCTTTTTACACATATCTCAATTACGAATGATGATGCAATATCTTTCCTTGCATACTTCTGACAACCGTGATTTCTGTACTCACTACCTTATATGTCTAAAGGCGGCAATAGTGCTAAAAAAAAAAAAAGTTTTATTTCCTTATATAAGTCATAAAAACCTAAAGCCAAATAGGTAACGATTCGAAAAAGTTACGTCACCAATGTTAATTTTTAGGGAAGTATTTCTAAAGATTACTTTTAATGCATTGTGCTATGCGGAACCACTAATTCTCCAAAAACAGGAAATCCTAGTTTGAGGATCAGTGGACCTATATAGTTAACTTCAATACAACCTAATACTAGTAATAGTTAAATGAAGTAACTGTGTGTTTTTCTACATATTGTATGGTTAACTTTATGCAATAAATTATTGTCAAATACCCATTATATACTTACCTTATTTATACTCAAAAAGTACTGACTATTTTTTAACGTTTATCCGGAGAGATGGTGTAGGTACTCTAATTTAAGGATACAAAAGAATGCTCTGGCAACACGTAATGAAATTTCAATTGTTAAGGCGTTCCTCCTTTGTCGGGAAAGATGTAATATTAACGGATTCTATTTCTATCTGGCTCTGTATTACCACATTTCTTCTTTAAAGTATTTTTAGTTTTGATAAGTAAAATCTAATACGTGTCTTAATCTTGTTGAAATCCTACCGACTTTAAGATCAGGAGAACCACATGACTGACATAATAAACCCTATTTGGGTTTCTTCGGAATAATATGTAGTTTATTCCTTTTATAATTTCGTAATCTCTGCTTTTTTCAATCAATTTCATTCCTTACCAGTAATTTCAGCAATCAATTTCAGCGCTGTTGACTTAATTGTCTAATAAACATGTCCATAACATGATATGACATAAATTGCGTATTAATTGCCACAAACACTAAATACTAATGAAGTGGTTTACCATAACGTGTTCATAATACATGTTGATAATTTACTAGTTATCTATCTATCTATGCTTTGGTCTTATGATGTGATTTTTTAGGAAGTAAGGTTTGTAATCCGGCTTCTTTCGATACGATCAGAATATAATGCTGCAGATGACATGTTGTTAGTATTCAAATTACGAAGAATTTAACTTCATGTATCTGTATCAGTGTATAACCCAAAAAAGTATTTTTAAAACAGCGATAAACTGAAGGATATTTCTAATAACAACTAATTTCTATATTGAAAATTGTATACTGAATTAATATGTTATCAAGATAAACATAGGGCTATATTAATTACATTAGTTGGATGGAAATGTGAGTTTATTATTTGTTTAATTATAAATTAATTTCGTTTATGAGTATTAAATACAAATAATGTTCAGGGAATTATAAATAAACTAACATAGTATGGCTAAGAGGTATACTAGCAATAATATTAAAGATTTTGGCCTATATTCTATGACCTGTTTGCTTTTTACTTCTTTTTAGCGGGACAGTAAACATAATAAGTTTTGTCCTTTTCTGTGAAGACTAACAGAAGATTATAAAACAATCCAAGGTGAGCTGCATCAGAAACGTTTCATTATTCTTGTTTCAGACATCAAGCATCAAATTTTCGAATTCGATAAGTTTTCCAGTGACGTTAAAACAGAGACGAATTAACAACTAATACAAAGGTTAAAATAAATAACAAACTATTCCCAGTTTGCCAATGAGTCTGTATGTCGATAGTAGTTAATTAGGTGAACACAATTTAACCAAAATTAGTTATAGATTAGCCACACAAATGTTAAAGTCAACAGAGCCTGTATCCAATTTATATTACATAATTAATGAATACTAGAGATCGCGTGGTAATCGAATATCGACCATGGTTTATTTCAATGGCCAATATAACTCGAACTGTCTTTGTACAGACTTTTGTACCATGACAGGCCAAAATATATACTGGACACTTATAGCTTTATGTACCCGTTTTTTGCATTTTTTTAAACTTTACAGCAAGTATTGCTTAAAAATGTTAGTGTCTGCACTTCTTCTATATATAATCTGTCAATATTCCAAAATTTAATACGTTTGCGAAATGGGGTATAAAAAATTCTCTTCATATATTAATATATAATGATATTAAATAATTTTGAATTGCGTGGTTTATCCTGCATTTCAACAAGTATCTGCGTTATGAAATATTAGGTTGCCTACAGACTCGCTCACTCAATTTTTGTCCCAACGTGTTACGTTCCTTATAAGTGCCTCAAGCGGCCTAAATGAATTTCAGTTGCGTAAGTTACATGACTCAAAAAAACGCAGCTCACTATGTTATTCTAGTTAGGGTTCCATTCCTGAAAAGGAAAATAGGATCACTTTGTTGTCAGTCTATGTGTCAAGACTCGTTTTCTCAGGAACCCGTAAAGACATGAAGTTGAAATTAACATCAAATACTTATGTCTGCGGTCCCTTGAGTTTTAAAACAATCAAGCTTCTAAGTCAACTCAATCAAACGATACGGTTATTTATGTCTTATATTTTAACAAATTTGAACATTTGCATTTGGTAGATCAAAACCTGTAGGGTACTTCCCATTGACCTAAAATCGTAAAATTTGGTAAGAAGCAAGGTCTCACAGTCTCACAGCACAAGTAACGGAAAAAGTCCGAAAGTCGTTAATTTGTTGTTATGTCACATAAAAAATATTTTTGGTGTTTTTTTGTGATTACAAATTTATAGCGGTTATAAAGTTGACTTTGTCGTAAATAGAGAGAGGACAGAGTATTTTTAGCATTGCAAAGTTAAGTTGGTCTTTCGGAAAAAACGGGCAAAAATCATCGAGAGTTAATTTCCGAGGTGGGCGGTACTATCTACATACAAGTATGTTTGCTTACGAAAGGAACCCTTGGTGCGCGAGTCAGACTCGCACTTGTCCGGTTTTATTTCTCTATTCTGTTTCACTTATATTTTATTGGGGAATGTACTATATACGAAACGGGGCAGACAATAGCAGCCTAAGTTGTGATAATCAAATAACGAAAATATCAGTTTATTTTTGATGATCATATCTTAGACTGCGAGGCAGTGTGTTTTTTCTATTTATGTTAATTTTATAGTCTTGATTAAGTAGGGATATAAAGACTATATTGGACAAGAAAAAGGCAATACAGATAAACAACAATAATAGTTTACTTTAATAGACCATGTATAAAATGAAGGTCTTCTTTGTTATACCATTATGTTAAAATAGTCCTAGTAGTAAACATATAAGCCCAAGTTCTTCAGAACAGATAAAAGATATATTAGAATGTCAATTTATGTTACAACTTTTCTTTCTTCAATAGAGGTGACCTACAGATAATTTTACTCATAAGTATCTATTTTAATACAAGCGCTTGTTTCATAGCTTCCATCTATATTGGCTAATAATATTTTATTTTTTACATTGGTTATAGCTATTTAATGAGACAACGAAAGTAATAGTGGTAGAGAGTACCAAATATATATTTGTTTTTCTTTTCAGTGGCAGTACATTTCCATTGTGGCAACACTTGTGGCATTACCTGAGTTTGAGTGAGCATTGTTAGTCCTGTGGCGATTTGATGACTCTACTCATAAGACAACGCTAGAACTTCTAATCTTAGGAGAATAAAGCTTATTTTTTGCTTGCGTGTTTCAAAGATAATATCAGCGATCGTAAAATAGTTCTACGTAAGTGCCGGTTTTTGTATTCTTAGGTAAGAAAGTTTCACAGTGCAAAAAGTAAGTAAAATATTCGGTACCAAAATAGCAAGTTTGTGATTACGCGTGTGACAGATTATTCGAATATTTGATTGCAATATTCAAACAAATAGGCACAATAAGAAAGTATGTTAAAATATGTGTGTGTTTCATTTTTAAAAAGTTATCCTGGTAGTCATTTTTGAGATGTGTCTTGTTGATTTTACATCATCTATAATTTTAGGTTAGGTTATTTCGCGAAGGACATTTCACCTGTACAGTTTAAAACATAAATTGTAATAGTTTCTACACCATTATTAGCAAAACTTGCACGCCAAATAAGCTTAGTTCAGTTTTTCCAGGGACACGTATCCGCCCGACTTATTTGTTTGACAGTATAAAAGGATGTGCATCGGGCTGATCAGCAGGCTTAGACAACTAGCAATTTATTTTCTATAATGACAGTAGAAATACAACAATAACTAAAAAAATCACGTGACTAAGCGTAAATAACTTTGAAATGGTACACTAGATTCTATTCTAACATACGAAACGTAAACGTCGTACGCAAAACCATTAGCCAAATGAAATCTTGACTAGGTTTTAGTGTCACTTTTCAGAGACATTTTCAGTACGAAGCGCTCCAATATCGAATGCGAATACAAACACCTTGCAAAAAACAAAATGGCGATTTCAACAATCAGCAGATAATTGACGTAGTGATATATTGTTCAAATTCCTGTAAAATGCACTCGTTGCAACGTTTGTGGGCTGTCCATAACGAGGAAGTATGGAGCAGATGCCAAAGAAGAAATAACTTTCGCCGGTGCATGGAGCAGATCGATGAAATGTTGGACTCGGTGTTCAAAGATTATGCTAGACAAAGAAACTTTCAAAGAACTTTGTCTCTCAAATATGTGTGTTTATAAATAAAAATGAAATTCTTACGTACGCACACTAAAGTTCTTTTTAATAATAATATATTTGTTTATTTATTTCAGAGTCAGAAATGATACTTTTTCTTCTACTCAAATGTCTAAAAATCAAAAACAATTACCACCTAATGAGTCTTTAAGTGACGAAAAAAACTTATACAAGGAAGAGGGCTTCCTTATTTAAGTTATTTTTTTCACTAATAAAAAAAGGATTGGTGTCATTCTTGAGCAAGTAGGTTTTAGATCTAAGTACTCCACAGTAGACCATATTCGTGGTCTAGAACAGATTATGGAGAAATATTGTACATATCAAAAGCATAGTCTTGATAGACTTTAAGAAAGTGTTAATTTTGATACTATACTCGACTCATCAATCTGGGAAAACCTTAAATCTCAAGAATGTAAATGTATCTGTTACATACTAATTCTGAAATATTTCTACAGTAACTGTAATAAGACTGGAAACAATGGGACCACTTATACCCATAAAAAGAGGTGTGAGACAGAGCGACTCGCTACCATTTAAAATATATATTGCGGTATCAGAATCAGTCTTTCAAAGACTTGATTGGATAAAGCATGATCTAAACATTAATAGCAAATACATCAGCTATTGAAGTTTTACTGATGATATAGTTTTACTTTCAGATGATGTAAGGAAAATAGCGTCAATGATATATTCTCGACAGAGAGCGAGTAAAAAATGGGATTGGAAATAAAACAACAATTATGTCGAACTCCATAAAATACTCTATGAATCTTGTGGAAGATTGTGAGGAACCTTTAGAATACTTTAAGTCATACATATTTGGGTTAAAGATTTTCATTTACAAAACAAAATAATAAATTGAGGTGGATAGAAGAATCACTTGCGCTTGGAAGAATTTTCGGAGTTAAAAGGAAGTTCTATGCCAATAAAAAAAAGTGATGCACTCTTGCTTGCCCCCTTCGTTAACTAATGTATGCCAAACATGAAAATTCACTACTCAAGTAAAACATTGAAACCAAATTGTGCTTTATAATCTTTTGTTCCACTAGATATTTCATCAAGCGTTTCTTAATAGTTTTTCATAAAGCTTTTCAAGTGATTTAATGTCTAAATCACTTGAAAAGCTGCGGTTAGCACCAAAATAGGGCGATAGTTTTGGAAACAGTCTTCACTTTATAAATCGAATGTATTAATGAGCGTTTGAAACTTTCCGAATGATTTTAAGTAAGAGGGACTATTATTGTTGCAAGTTATAAGGTCCGAAGTCCGATTGATATTGTTAGCCAGTGTCTGACCTATTCTAGCAAAACAATAATTGACCGAGTAACAGACTTCACTGGACTGTCAGGAAAAGCATTTAGAAGCTCTTCTAATGATCCTGCGTTTTATCCCTGATGTTTGCTTTAGATTTTTATCCGACTGCGGGGGAGGATACGTTCATATTATTCTTTTACCTTGGTTAAAAGATTACGTAGGAAATTTCGGTATCTACGATAAGAAGTCTTTCTTGGGTATTTCGTTTGATGGCGAACTACTAAGTTTTTCCTGTAAAGCGTCACGATAAGCAATACATCTAAGTAGTCCTGGGGTATTTTAGAACTTCGCAGATCGTGGAACTAGTTGCGATTGTCTCCTTCTTTATATTGCATCAGAGTGTCCGTAGCACAGTTAGGATTATGTAAATTAACAATGGTAGAAAGATTTTTGTCTTTAAGGAAATTAAGTTCTTGTTCTCACAATTTTTTTTGTTCACATTTTGGAGTTATACTTTTTTGGCATATATTACCTTTAATAAGACAGGAATATTATATTTTATATACAGGGTGTATATGACAATGGAACAATTACTTAAATCACTAAAAGGGCATGACTCTAGCAAGCAGTTACAAAAAGAATTTAAAAAAAAAGACAAGGTTACAAGTTATGACCGTTTGAAATTCCAGGTATTTTACCTGGTTTGTTTCTGATTAAAAGCAGGTGGAATGTGTAAAGTTAAAGATTTTAAAACGTACCTACATTTTTATTTTATTTTGGAACTTTCCACTTGTTTTTGTGAGAAACGGAGGTAAAAATACCTGGAATTTCAAACGGTCATAACTTGTAAACGGATGTTTTTTTTCAAAAATTGTTTGCTACGCTTACACCGTATTCTCGTCTTCACTACCTAACCGTAGATCATGATTTGCGTACACATTGTCAGGCGTACAAAAAAGAAATAATGTTCTTTTCATCAGGAAAAATACTATTCCCGAGGGACAGAAAAAAAAAATTTTACGCAAGCGAATGAAGCTGCTGGCAAAAGCTCTGAAAGCAACCTTTGGTACCCAAAACTATAAAAATATTTGCAAAGAAACGAGCAGCACTGATTCTAAATAATTGATAAAAGATCATGTTTGTGTGGCTAGTTTGACAGTCAGCTGGAATAATAATTGTCACGTCGAGTGGGACATAAAAATTTGATGGGCTCTGTCGGGGCACACAACCGTTGGTTTTGTATCAGCGAGTCGCTTGTAGTGTTAAGGATTAGAATGAAAACAAGATTGTCTTCGTTCTAAATAATTTTAGAGGTACAATGAATGAATAGGTAGTATTATAATATAACTTGCGAAGTCGACAGCAGTAGTAAAGGTCTTCGCGGAGTCGTCCGCGTTGTTTACTACGGTTGTCTTGACAATTTCAAAACACTCCTGAAATCACCTCGCTCGGCACCGGATATAAACCTTCATGAAAAGAGCGTACTCCCATCTCAAAGGCCGGCAACGCACTTGTGACTCTTGAATTGCAAGTGTCCATGGGCAACGGTAGTCACTTACCACCAGGTGACCAGTCTGTTCGTTTGCCCCTATAACATTAAAAATAAAATATAAAAATAGGTCTTTTTCGTCATGATTCTCTTTTAATACTCGTATGTTTCGGTGTGTATTTTAAGACTTCACGTCAAAAGCCGAATGCTTTCGATATAAGCGTCCGAGCTTAGCCCATGGCAAACATAGCATGAAGCTTAAAATATTTATATACATACTTAAACTAAGATGCTTTAAAGTAATGTAGAAATAAAACTAATTGTTATTGTCCCACCGGCTCATAAAGGTAACTTACCACCTTTATTATAGAGATAGCTTTTAGTGCTTGGACGAAGGCGATAAGAGCCTTGTGTCACTTGCCAACTCTTAATGACTTAATCCTGTACGTACAGTAAACTTAAGTAGCATAAATGTCATGTTTCCATGAATTTGTTTCGAGTTAAACGGGGATTTTAAGTGGGAGACGTACACTTCTATTGATTTTTAATTCCCGGTAAAAATTGAAAATATATATTAAGGAATTTTAACTGCTTCATATACTTGAAAAAATGATGTTAAAAATTAAAAAGTATGTAATTGATTACATTAATCTTCTTTCGTTACGAGTATCGTCATGCTACTAATATTTTAAACTTGAAAGTTTGTGAGGATGTAATATGTTGTTGTGATGTAAAACTACTGAACCGATTGCGATGCAACTTGGTATGTAGATAGCTGGAGATCTGGATTAACACAGGCTACTTTTTATCGCGATATTCCCACGGCATCAGGACTAACGCGAGGGCAACCGCGGGGCGCAGTTGGTAAATAATATAAGCATTGCTCTTCAACGCTATAATGTTGCTTAGTCCTTATGATCTACGGAAAATGGCTGACATCTAATTGACAATGACAATGTGAAAATATTAATAAATTATTATTTATGATGCCTATATTATATGTTTCACACAAAGTACCTTTGTTTATACTGTTTAATTTGAAAAAGAAAGATAATCTTGAACGCTAACGATTATACTATATTCACAACGTAATATTTTCAGAATATCATAAATGTTCTTAAATAAAAGCTGCAACATTAGCCTTAATTTCCATCACACGGAGTGTCGAGGGCTCACTGAACAAAAGTAATTTTTCACCCGACCGCTTACACGAAGAATTTTCGATACACTATGGAGAAAAAGCGAATAAATAGAATCTCCTTTTGATCGGTAATTTATCGCCCTCAGCTATTAAAAGTCTATTAGCGAATGTTTTAAAACGGTAGCAGGATTCACTGGGTCTTTGATAATTTCTTTGACGGAATAAATGGAGATAATTTGGAGCCATGAAGTTCATTTCATTTCGTTCTACGCAATTAGTTGAACTAATTAACAAATTATATTTGAATTGGTGATAGTATTCTAATTCTTTGTTTTCATTACACAACAAGAGACAAGGAATTAATAATTCCTTTCCGCGTTTTAATCATACAAATAATTGTAATGTAAAACCGTAAATTTAAATTTCACAGAAAAATAAAAAGTAGATAATAATTATAAAAATAGAATTATTGCATTGTCATCGGTCTTTGACAGGTGTGCAAAATTTGAATGAAATCTGGCCGTTTAAAGTGGGTCAAAATCGCGCCCAAAGGAGTCGGTTACAAACATACAAACAAACATACAAGTGAAGCTAATATAAAGCGTGTAAAATACTAATTATATATATATATATATATATATATAATAGGATTTTTTTAACATGTTTTATTAATTAATCATCGTCACAATAGATGTGACGATGATAGTGTGATGCATAATTGCATTTTAACATTATCTTCGGAAAATTAAAACTTACACAACATCCTTCATCCTTAAAACGTAAAAGTAATAATTTTTTGAAAAAAAAGCCGTGCGTTTAAATGTAAGAGAAATGTATGTAATATAAATGTAAAGTTAAAGATTTTAAATAGTACATTTTTTTGGAACTATTCACTCAGTCATTGAGATAATTCATAAAAACTTACTTATAAAATTTTCGAAATTAGTTTTTTATGGATTTTCTTAGTAATGGATTGAAAAATTCCAAAATAAAAAATATGTACCATTTAAAACCTTTAACCTTACACATTCCACTTGCTTTTATGAGAAACGAAAGTAAAAATAACTGGAAATTTAAACGGTCATAACTTGTAACCGCATTGCTTTTTTTATTTTTTTTTATAATTGCCTGCTGTAGTCATGCTCTTTCCGTGATTTAAATAAGTATTCCATTTTCATATACACCCTGTATAATTAGAAGTAAGTTAAAATATACTTCTGAGATTTGTGTTATGTTTGTGTAATAGTTGTTTACAAGCGAAGCTAATAAAAGCGATAAGAATCTATCCTTTTTGAAATCACTTAAGAAGGCAGCGAGGGTTACTAGAAAGACATGTTTCACCATATTAACTAACCATGTTTACCGTTTTGTCTGTTTGTTTAAAGACGGTTGAAGAAATAAAAAAAAACTATTTAGGAATTATCTTATTTAAAAAATTATAATACCTATTTAAATAAAATTTATTTGGATCTGTTAAGAAAAACACAATTCGACGCCAACTGGCGCCAATAACCTCAAGAATGCTACGAGTGTTTTGCATAGAATTGCGGTGAATTGAGGCCACCATCTGTTTTGTGAAGAAAACTTTTATACAAATACAATTTTTAGTCGAAATACAAAATCCAAATTGTATTAAACTATAATTTTATTAAGGAAGGTTTTTATAACAATAAGTACTTTACATGTTTAGTTTTCTGATCACTTCGCTCTTCATTTGTTTTACCTTCTGTTAAATTGCCTTTTCTTAAGAACATGGCGCATATATGTATGTATATATATATATACAGCGTGTAAGATTGTTGCGTGTTGATTGTGTAAGTTACGCGAAAAACTTACAAAACCCCCTTTCTGTTTATACTTATCACAATACAAAAGTCTGTTCATCATAAAAATGCGAGATTAGGGATTTATAGTCATTAGTTTCATTTGACGTTACGCAATGTACACCTTACAACCGTAGGTTTTCTTTTCGTGCGGTACGGTGAATAATCTTAAACGTTCGCCGTCAAGATCAGCTGATTGCATAAAATGTTTAAATGTTGTTTGATGGATTACATTGCAGTTTTTGGCCGTATTTATTATTTTTTTTTTTTTGTTAAAATGTTCTGTTTGCTCATTGTGATATATAGATTTTAACAAATTTGAATATTTTGCAGGTAAATCAAAACCTATAGAGTACTTACCATTGACCAAGAATCATGAAATTTGGCAAGAAGCAAGGTCTCACTGCACAAGCGAATATACCAGGAATAAAAAGTAAATGTTTTGTTATCTCATTTAAAAACATTTTTTTGCGATTACAAACTTATATTTTTCGATTGGAAAATTAACTGTGATCTATATCGATGAATGGAAGAGTATTTTTAAATCATCAAAGTTTGTCTTAAAAAAAAACAGTCAAAACTCTTCCAGGATCGATTCCAGAGATGGATGAACAATTGGTATTGGTATAAGGCTCTATTTCCGCATTTAGACTCGTAGGCGGTCGACTAGTTGAGCCAGTCTAGCTCTTTTCAGAAGCACAGAAGCCTCCTGGGATGTTCACAGGCTTCTAGGATCGACCTCACACCCGCGAGGATATTTTCCTGTTGTGTGGCCACTCCCTCGCACTCCAGGATAACGTGGGCGGCTGTTTCCTCCGCGTAGAGTCATCCTCGGCATAGAGGACGGTCTGACGCATTGATGGTGAATAGATGCCGCTTTAGGGCCAGGTGGCCCATAATGATGCCTAAAACTACCCTGATGTCGAGTCGGTTGAGACGGAGCAATCTCCAAGTTAAACGTGACACCTCCATCAGCACCAGTTTAGACTGCCTGCAGCCAAATTTGTCGACCCAGCGGTCGTTGTGCACTTCATGAGTCCATTGCCTTACTATGAGCGAAATTGGTTGAAGAAAAGTGGCCGCAGTATTGTTGGATCTGCCGCTGATGTTGTAGATCCCTTTCTTGCCTGCTCATCGGTGGCGAGCTAATCGCTATGCCCTTTCTTCTATTAAAGATTACCCCATAGGCTGAACCTAAACGCTCCAGCGTCTTGTGGCATTCATAAATAAAACCGGAATTCATGGTGTTGCCCTCCAGGGCCTTTAAGACGGGACCCATACTATCTGACAGTATATGAATGTTGTACTCCTTTATACGTTTTGACATGACCGAACTAGCAGCGTAGGTTATCGCAACACACTCACATTGAAATATGAAACTGTGGTGGTCTGGCACCACTGATATTTTTTATGTTTAAGTCTTGTGAGAAAACTCCGGCTCCAGACCCTGACGCCATCTTGGAACCGTCCGTGAGATTAATCTCGTCGTTTTCATATTGTTGTAGTCGGTAATTCCTTCCGAAGATGTGTTGTTTCGGGATTCTGTCGCATTGGGCAGCTATTAGTAGTCGATATTCCACTTATGGATTCCACAGCTGCTTTCTGTTGTATATACAGGTCTAGTGGTGCTAGATCAAGACTCACTTCAAGAGCAGTTGTGGCAGTTGTGCGATGAACTGTCTATATACATACAAGTTTGTTTGCTTACGGAATCCTCGAAGCGTGAGCCAGTCTCGCAGTTGCCCCAATTTTTAAAGTATAGAATGAATATAGAACAGTTTAAATATGTTATAACCTTTTCTAAATGTAATAAACATACAAACTGTAAAGCTGGGGTCTGTCCAGAATAAACAAAAAAGGACACACCAACAAACGCTTCCTTACTGAAAAGCTTTTAGTACTTTAAACTGCAAATCATTAAAGATATATCAATATGCTTTTTACAGTCCTTATTGAGTGTGATAAATATACAATGCGGGTGGTTTAAGTGTATCCAGTATCAAACTGTGACGTCATTAATTGAATCAAGCCGTTAAATTGATGCTAGCACGAATGGCTGAACACAAATAAAGTTGGAGTGTCTGTTTGTAATATTAAAATAACCGCTTTTTATTTGGATTTGGATGTATACACAGTACATATACCTAAGCAACATTTTTTAAAAATTTTGTCTGTCTGTCTGTTTGTTTGTCGCTGTGGACCATTCACAAAACCATAGTCTCCAACGAGAGGCAACCCGCACCGATAGCTGTCACGAGGTCACGGAGTTGATTCCCCCACGCGGGGCATTCCACCAAAGTATGGAATGCGGTATCCTCGCGACAGCCTCCACAATGGTGGCACGCAGGCGTTGGCTCTCGGCCTATGCGACACAGGTACTTTCCGAAGCAGCCATGCCCCGAAAGCACCTGCGTCAGCCGGTAGGAGAGGCAGCCATGTCGCCTCTCCAGCCAGTCCTCCATGACGGGTCTTACCGCCACAATGGTGGCGTGCGTCACTGTATAGACTTTTGTACCATGACAGGTCAAAATATATACTGGACACTCATACATGTATGTACCCGTTTTTGCATTTATTTTAACTTTGTAGCAAATATTGTTCAAAAAGTTTAGCATTCGTCAGTATACAGATGTCATATAGAGTATATAGTATACAGACGAATTTCGCACACTTATAGTTTATAAACTATAAGTGTGCGAAATTTCATACTCCTCCGTCCGCCCAATTTTCGTAAAAAGGGATCCAAAGTTCTCGCTTCACGTATTAATATATAGATATGTACAAGAAATATTAATATAGGTATATTATCAATTGCACTGAATGAATATGCATGTTTGTATTAGTTTTCACCTAAAGTCGATCGTTGTGTATTGAGAAAATTTATTCTAGTATTTTTTTATGTTACAGGGGGCAAACGAGCAGACGGGTCACCTGATGGTAAATGACTACCGCTGCCCATGGGCACCTGCAACTCAAGAGTCACAAGTGCGTTGCCGCCCTTTAAGGTGGGAGTAGGGGAAGGGGGGAAGAGGGGTAGAGGAGGGGAGAGGGGGAGAGGGAAGAGTTAGGGCCGCCGGTAACCTCAATCACTCGGCAAAAAGCAATGCAAACATTGCTTCACTGCCGGTTTTCTGTGAGGCCGTGGTATCACTCCGGTCGAGTCGGCCCATACGTGCCGAAGCATGGCTCTCCCACGACGATTTCTTGTAGTTTTTTAAACTCTCGGTATTGTAGTTAAGTCTCCTAAGATAACAAGCTCTAGAACATCTAGAGTTTTTCTCTAAGACATAATCCCATTTTCCCTAAGAAATTAATGAAACTCCTAAGAACAGTCGTTTATTATCTTACGAACTCTTAACTACTGGTTACTTTGAAATTTTGCCCCATTAATGCCGCTTTCCTATAATCAAGAAACGATTCGTTATGTTTACGGATGGTAAAATTTTCGTGGAAAATTGAACGTAATTTTACTGTCCGTAAGTAAAACGAATCGTTTCTTGATTTTAGGAAAGCGGCATAAGTTGACCAGAGATCACCTTGAGTCGAATTTTGACCATAATTCTTAAAGTTTTGAATGTTTTGTTTTATTTAATAGACCAATTTAACTTGACCTATCATTATACAGAGTTTCGGTACCACGACAGGTCAACATATATTTGACCTTTTCACATACTAATACAAGCATAGGTGAAAATGATTCTCAACTGTTTTGTTTTGCATATTTATATCTTATTACTTTAAATGAGCAATACTTGTTTGTATGTATTTATTTGTGTATGTAGTTATATTTCGGGTATCTCAGAAACGGCTCTAACGATTTTGATGATTTTTTTATAAACAGATACAGTTTTGCATTATTTTTAAGTTCAACTGCATAGTTGCATTTAAAAAATCACGATTTTACAAAAAACTACCGAGCGAAGCTCGGTCTCCCAGATACTATAAATTATGACGCATGTGAATTGTACGAGATGACGAACATTTAACCTCTGGCTACATTATTTCATTTTCATTTCACACCGCTTGCCACTGGTAAGGATTTCACTAAAAAGTGTGATTTAAACATTAGAGAAGATGTTTGCTAGGCGGTCTGAGAGGGATTTACCCCCCGTGGCTGATACCAGACAAACACCACGTGCGCTAACACTGACAATCAAGCGGTCCTTACGCTTGTTTGCCATCTTAGTTTAGTAGCCACACACATTTGGGCCTTATAAAAATATTGGGTTTGAGTGTGAGTGGGCACCTTTTTTGCCTATTTTAAAACATTAACATATTATTTTAAATTGAACAATCTTCAGTCAAATTCATGCAATCTGTAAAATATATCCTAATATATTTAGAAGGAGAATGTATAAACGTGACTCGAAGTTTCTTAAGTAACTCGTATTACAAGAATTCGAACATTATGAGAAGCTGAAACTTTGTTCATCGAAATTCACATCAATAGACTTCTCTACTCAATTATCTAGTATCTAGTAAGTTCTACTTTATTATATACGAGCCACTCGCCCCGACTTCGCACGGGTAGCAGAGCAAAAATTGATTTTGTATTAATAGATTATTGTAATGTAAACAGAAAACAACACGAAATTTTATTCTCACAAATACCTATACATGTACTATTAAACTTTTCATCGGTTCTATTTTCTTGTACTCCAAATAAAATGAACCTAAGCTAACGTTTATGGTTTTGCTTGAAAGTCTTTCTTTCTTTTTGAATATAAGTAACATTACAGAATTCCGTGAACATTCTGATAAAGTTAGAATGTTTTGTAAGAAATTATAGAACTTATATTAAGTTGCAGTATACGTTAACGTCTTAGTTTAGCTTTGAATGCTACAAAGAGGAGAACTTGTAGGTGTACTTTTAATCAATATTAGTAATATGAGGTATGACATTCGGTAATGATAACATCATTTTTAATACTGTCACAAAACTTGGCCACAAAAATGACTAATTTTTAAAATTTTATACAGAAATGTGTATGTTAATGGTAAGGTACTTGTATATTACCATAATTCGTTTATAAATTTTACTAACTTCAGTGAAAACTAGTAAAATAAAGTGACATTTGGTCAAAATCACTTTGAAGTTACGTCAGCTGGTTAGAATTTTTAGTAGGTTAAGAAAAATACATATATATTATAATAAAAATAAAAATTTGTAATATTTGACCCCATATTTTTACACACTTTTCAAAAGACTACAGGAGACTACAAAAAGTACAATTAAGGCACACAAACCAAACTCAGACTTAAAACAACTCTCTGGGGATCAGGAAAACATCATTCCACAAAGCAATGGAATCCAGTTAAGGGGACGTCCCACTTCAATCACTACGCTATTCGCCAGTCAATATATTATGAACCAAAGTCTTGAAAAATTTAATGCTTTGTTAATTTACAAACTTGTTCTAGCGGAGTTTTCGGATCTTTTCGCAGAATTCGAACTAACTATGACTATGTAACTTTTCTAAGAAAAAGGTTCAACTATGCACAACACTATTTACCATAAAACCATTGAAGGGTTCAGGATATGAAAAACGATGTTTTAATAGCAGCGTGTGTCAGTTTTTGTTACGGCTGAATGTGGATGCGACGAGGGTTTAACAAAGCCATGACAGACAACCGGTTAAATATTGCGCGTTACCCGCGAAACAAAACAAGGACTGTAAAAACAATGAATGAAGATAAATGACTGAAGAATGAATATAAATATGTATGTGTGTGTAAGGTGATGTTCCGTTATGTGTTCACGCCTGTTGTCTGTGGTGAGCGTTCTTTGGTCACAGAAGGGAAAAATAATATAAATAACAGAGTATTTAGACCGTCCTTTTTGTACACATCGTATACTATAATTTCGGATGTTCGCCTGCAGTAAAAGTTTGCAATTTAAAAGTAGACCACCTTAAATTGTTTTTGTGTTAAATTTATTACTTCCTGTGCTACCTTTATGCCACCTCATATAATGATATGAATTATATTATGGGACAGATGTTAGCATAATTTATTGGTAAAACTTTAATTCTAACGACAACACACTCAACTTTGTAAACTAAGATGACAATGGTAGCTAATGTTGGCAACACTGAACTAGGCAAACTTGTGAGTGCCGCCAACACATGAAGTCCGACCGGAACCGGAAGCTAGTCGCGCTACGCAAATGTAAGCTTCGTAACTACGTCGTACAGTACAGGATGTTAAGTAAACGTTTAGTGAAAGTTTCACATACTTAGGATAAAAGCTCTGTAAATCATTTAAGCCAACTTGAATCGCAAATGAAAATTCTAACTTCTGACTCTAATGACTTATTCACACTAAATATTTTAATTTAATTTAGCTGGCGCGAGTGATTATATATAAATTAAGTTATTAATGAACCTAAAAACATAACCTTGTGTTTAATATTTTTTCAAGTAAATATTAACTTTGCGGCTTAGAAAGTTAAAATAGACGCAAAAATGTTGGTCTATTCCACTCTAATCCTCCAAGTAAATCCACTGGGGAATTCTGTTACATAAATTATGGTACTCAAATCCACTGGTGGATTTGTTTCTACTCATTATTCCACCATATGTCACTGTGTTCATTTTTGGATTTGTTTGCTCTACTGGTTACGCCACCACATACTACTGTATTTATTTATTAATTTGGTAAAAATTCTAAAATGTGCAATTAACTATAATGACGAAATTTATTTTGTGTTTTTTTTTGTTTTTTCTTTCCTGTTTTACATAATTTTTATAGACTTTATTTTTCAGTATCCCTATTGTTGATAAAATTATTTCTGACGGCAAATAAAATGCTGCATCTCGTTGTAATATACGGATGAAATGGATTATATACTATTTGGTTTCTTTTTGTTTACTCTCCTGTTTAATTTAAAATGCCAGCCGTCTAAATTATTATAGGTTCGATGTTTTCATCGTTTAGAGACCAAACGATGAAAACATTTTTATAAAATCTAATATCTTGAGCCAAAATTCATTAGATTTCAGAAAAGTCTATTTGTTTTAGTCCTGGGACTCTCGAGACAGTCGAAATAATCAAAACTGTAGAAATTACATTCTGAGGTCATCAAATATATAGTTCATTATTCCCGATAGAAATTACAATGTCCCCAGTTTCGATAAGAGATCGTCCATTAATCACGTGAGGCGAAAGGGGGAGGGGGGTTCGGAAAAAATCACGAAAGGGAACAAGGGGGAGGTAGAGGGTAATGAGATATCACGTGTATTTATTTTTCATTGAACGCGTGATTCTTTAATCGAAAAGCGGCTCGTGATCTTGACTCGCTGTTGCTAGGCAACGATTTCCCGTCTGTCTCTTAGTAGTCGCCAGTAAGTCTGTGATTTTCACATGATTACACCTTGCCTTTATTATTTTTAAGACATTCAGGATCAGTCTGCAACCTTAATGTGCCTGGTTTTTTCACTGTGCTTAATTTTCCAGTACTAGATTATATCTGTATTTAATGATAATATTCTGATTTTAATATACTTCGTACCAAAAAAATATACGTGATTTAAGGTAGGGGTGGGGGGGGGGGATAAATCTAAAACCTCACCACGTTTCATCAGGGGGAGGGGATAAAAGTTGCTGAAAAACATCACGTAATCAATGGACGACCCCTAACGAGGTTTCACATGACTAACTATCTGTCATCAAATTTCTTGGGAGTAAAGGAAGTGTAGCACATGTCTACGTACATAATACGTTATACGTCTTAAAAGTTTATTTTTAGCGAGTCCTAGATAATTGGGAAGATGTCTGCCTATGCTCCAAATAAATTATTTTGCCAAGTCAGGCAATAAAATAACTTAAAGTAGTTATTATCTAAGTAAGGGGATTCATTTCCACAAATGTTGCACGAGTCAAGGTCCCTTTCATTCCAGCCAACTGTGGATCATAGGGGAAAAATAACTATAAGTGGAAAACAATCCCCCGGTGGATTTGCTTAAGGGATTAGAGTGGAATAGACCCTCAAGACAAAACATAGATCTCAATGAATCATATCGTTAGAGAAATTTTATTATTTAGTTACGTATTAATTGTATAAAAACTGCACATTTGACTGTGCGGATGATGAAGCTTGAATGGTGAATTCGCCAACTGACTGCAGTTTGATTATATTATTATAGAAGTCTAGATACTGCATTACTTTAGAATTATCTTGTCAAAAGCAGATCGATCTTGAATAACGTCACTCTATTTTTTTTTATTATTTATGATTGTATTATTATCCTACTAATATTATAAACGTGAAAGTTGTTTTGATGTATTGTGAGGATGTATGGAAATATGGACGTTTGTTGCTCTTTCACGCAAAAACTACTAAACCGATTGCGATGACACTTGGTATGACACCTGGATTAACACATAGATACATTTTTCATATTTTTTATCCCGATATTCCCACGGCATCGGGATTTACGCGGGTGAAACCGCGAGGCGCAGCTAGTTACTAATTATTTTCGACTATATCTTCAACGTCTCTTTTCTGAAAAGTGACAAAATATTTTTAGTTAATTAAATCTGATCAACCCATTTCGATTTAAACGTTTGGTCGAGTCTTTTAACCTCACGACAGCTATCGGTGATCCGAAGCGAGCGTTTCTGGGATGCCGCCGCCTCATTTTGAGAGTGAGAAACAATCTTCGGGCGATGAACAGGGTTACCTGACGCCCCAGCAGAAGCAGGCGCGAGACGGTGGTGCAACGTAGTTCGCGCACACCTCTCTAAATCAGAGGTGTAAGGTCTCTCGCACTCCACATCGTGCGGTCGCCTGTTGTTCAACAGGCGGCCAAGTCTACCGGGGTTTAAAGACTAATGACCTGATTATGATGAAATTAGTTTGAACTTCGAATTTTGTAAATTGAAAATTGTGTAGAGGCTTTTTGCTACAGATAATGAAAACCAAGGATGTTGAATATCTAAATTTGTTCAGGAGAAAACATGTGTGTATATAAGAAACAATATTTTTTTCAGACTGACTGAACTAGTTATCAAATATAATGAAATCTTTCCATAACATACAATACTTTTGGTAGAAATCATGCTTCCGTCCGATACTGCAAACTTAAAAATAGCTAAACATAATGACATTTTCTACAAACATGTACACTCATAGCAGACTAGATCTACTAGTCTGAATGTTTTCATCAACTTTATTGTTCCTGCAACTAATATAAATAATAGACTTCAGTCAACACTACAATAGCCGGTATCGGTATACATACAGTAAGTATATATAGAAATTGCAACCGTTCATTATTAAACTGTTTGAAAACAATAGCTTAGGATGTAGTAGCACGGCAGATTGTAATGACGGGGGTGTTCAAACAGCTTGAACAAAGAATTCGCAAAAAAAAAAAAAAAAGCGCCTTCGTAATCAAAGCATTGAGGTAATAGGTGATTATCCGTCTTAAAATAAACAGGGTTGCCTAATGGAGGGTAGCATAGATAAAATGCGGTTTACACTCCTTTAAAAATACATTCATTAGGCTCTCGAGTGTGTATTTTTATAGCTATCGGTGTAGTGTGTTCAGTTATTCGATAAACAATATATATAGAGTGAGTGTATATGAAGAAAGAATAGACGTAAATATGATAAGACTTTTTACATAATATTTTTATCGATAAGGTATTAAGTGTCTGTAAAATAAATCCGTCAACACATTCATTAACTTAATCCTTAATAATAATTTTATAAATGTAAATGTGATTTTCTTTGTATATCTGTTTGTTTGTTACGCTCAGCATGAAACATTCCAACCGCAAATTTTAAGTCTGCAATCACAATAAAATTATATATTTACCAGCAGCGTCCCGCGGTTTCACCCGCGTAAGCTCAGATCCCGTGGGAATATCGGGATAAAAAGTAGCCTCTACGTTAATCCAGATCTCCAGCTACCTACATACCAAGTATCATCGCAATCGGTTCAGTGGTTTTTGCGTGAAAGAGTAACAAACATCCATCCATCCATTCATCCATCCATACATCCAAACTTTCACATTTCTAATATTAGAGGGATACAATTTTTTTTTTGATATAACAATAAATTAACGACTTTCAGATTTTTTTCTTTACTTGTAGTGACTTGGCTGACGGAGATCTTGCTTCTTACCAAATTTCATGATCTTAAGTCAATGGGAAATAGCCTATAGATATAGCGAAATGTTGAAATTTGTTAAAATCTAAGGCTTAAATGGCCGTATCTTTTGATTGTGTTAAAATAAAAGCTTTATTTTTTTAGTTGCGCATAGCCACATCTCCATGGGAAAAGGCGAAAGGGTCTGCAACGCACAAATGTTTATATTAGTTCTACAAAACCAAAAATAGTTAATAGTTTAGACATGTAATTTTTCGAACCCTTATACTATTGAATTTATGACTTACGGTATGCATATCAAAATTAGATATAATTAGATATGGAGAACCTAAATCTGTTATATTTGTGTATTTATTATTTGCTGAATAAAAAA
The DNA here is from genome assembly GCA_963859945.1 of Euplagia quadripunctaria. Lineage (NCBI taxonomy): Eukaryota > Metazoa > Arthropoda > Insecta > Lepidoptera > Erebidae > Euplagia > Euplagia quadripunctaria. Next base: position 9,305,465 of record OY982580.1, read on the forward strand.
TACCTAAGTTCAGACACAGTGCGATTCCCGTTGTCTTATTTAAAAAGCATTTCAGCGGTTACGTTTCCTTGTCTCCCATACTAAGTAATTCTATTACTTCATGATAAATATAATTTACATGCTAGAGACAGTTTTAGATATAAATCGTCCTATGTTTATTAGTCTTACCTAAATTAAAGATTTCTATCATAGTCGTAGGCGCTATAATCTAAAGTATTTCTGTCTGTTTACGAAAAAGCTAATTTGTCCCCTATCTAAAAGTGGTTGAAGACATCCGAAGGTCTTTGTCTGACTCAACATTTGTGTCTGATAGCTATTTTTAATCGACTTCAAAAAGGAGGTTCGTAATTTAGCTTGTTTGTTTTTGCTTAAATTAAAGTAATCTTTTTAAGCAAATTGACTTAAAGATTGTTTTTTTTTATGTTGTATACCTCAGTAGGATGAAAAAATAACTAATATAATTGGATATAAATAGGATTACAACGTAGAGCTTTTTTTTTTAACGTGTGGAAACCCCCTCGGGTGCCACCGCACCGAGCTAATACTCGGCGAAGTGGGTATGTCGGAATCGAACCGACTAAAACCACACGGTGTTCCGTCACGGGTGTCTATGGCCGAGGGCTTAGGTATAACCTAGGAAGGAACTCCCTGGACCCCCGACAGACTTGACTACCTTCCCATAAAGCGAGGTAGTCTCGCAGACGTAAGTGGGAGCCGTATCCCCTTAAGATGTTAAAAAAGCGCGCGTGGATCACATCGCGGCCACCGTCTTGGCATAATTTTTTCGCTTTCGGTGCCGGCACTGAAGGCCTGCGCTCATGGAGGCCGTAGGTCATTAAGTGCTCTACGGCGCCTGGAGCGTCCTTTGCGGGACTCGAGACTGCTAGTTCTCTCCCGTTCCCTTTCCGCCACTTCTTTTGCGTGCATTACCTCCTCGCAAAATGAGGCGGCGGAGTGCCACGCACTCTCGCTGAGTACCATAGCTTGCACCATGTTCTCTAGCGAGAGACTCCCCACACCTATAGCTGTCTCGAGGTCGTGGCGCTGTTGGACCCACGCTGGGCACTCCACTAGAGTATGGAGTGCAGTATCCTCGGGACAGCCCCCGCAGACTACGTAGAGCTTAAAGTTGTTTTAATAATATTATAATACCCACTACACAATGGATGTCTTATTTTGATGTTTGTTGAGCGTTAAGTCTAATTATGAACTTTGTATTTTCTTATCTTTAAAAAGTTAATAGTAGCCGGTACATTCTAAAATAACGATGGTGCGCAAAATGCATCACAAGGACATGTTTTTTCAACCACTTGTTACAATTTGTAAGTATTTTTTTCTTTTTTCTTTCATGTTTCGTTTGCGAGTTAATGAATACTCGATAAATATTATGCAGTCCTGACTATACTCGTATCTAGTTACGGAGAACTGAAATCCTACTAATATTATAAACATGAAGATTTGTGAGGATGTATGGATGTATGGATGTTTGTTACTCTTTCATGCAAAAACTACTGAACCGATTGCGATGAAACTTGCTGTGTAGATAGTTGAACACCTGGATTAACACATAGGTTACTTTTATTTCGATATTCTCACGGCATCGGGACTAACGCGAGTGAAACCGCAGGGCTCAGTTAGTTTTATACGTAACTGAATTCTTACACACACTAAATTCTCTCCTCGCTTTCTTACTTGGTAGTAAGAAAGCGATAGACGGATACTCCTTCGTTTTTGGATTCTTGCACTAACCACATTGTCATCATAAATCAATTAAATATCGAATTACCGTGTATTCCAAAACCCAACAGTTATAATTCATCAGAAATAAACTCTGTAATGAACTGCCTGCGTCTATTTTTTTCAGACAAATATAGTCCTGGGACATTCAAGAGTAGAGTGAATAGGTGTCTCTTGGATAGGTGTGTCCCATTTTCATCTTCATTGTCACTTTTCATCCGGTAAGATGGAAGAGAAACGCCCATTCAAATTTGTAAAAAAAAAACAAGCCTACCGTAATACTACCTTAATATGCACTAACGCTGCTATTATTTTCTATACGACTTGTATATAAACGTGTATTGTGTAATATAGTAGGCTTCTGTACTGTTATGCTTTGATATGAGAAATATACAAGGTCATCCATAGCCTAGATTTTCATTCAATGACACACAAGGTCCAAAAGCCCTGAGTAGCAATTTGTAATACCCGCATGCAGTGCAACAACAACGCGTGGCATTTCCAATTTGTTCTACAAAGGCAAAATGGTTCACGCTACTGAGATTATGTGCACAAGCCAAAGCTTGCGATGGTTGTGTTTTGAAAGTCGATAGAAAAGCAGTAATCCAAATAATTTTCTATGACAACAAGAATCCTAACTTTTTTGAATTATATTTATTTCTGAAACCCACCGTAGGCAGGGAAATATTTGTACCGCGTGTAGAAGTTCATGACACATTTAAAGAACACGACACTGATAGTTCTTCTGAGCACGGGTTTACTCACCCGAGCTCAGAAGAACTATCAGTGAGACCGTAAGTGGAAAGTGGAACTAAAATTTTACGTTACCCTATTGTTGTGGCCTTTGAGCAACACCTTCACACGTGTGCGTAGGGTTCTACTATGAGTGACGTCCGAAGTACGTATATTTTTGGTACTAAACCGCAAAACAAAGCCAAACCTGCCCACACCTAAACCTATTTATAATATAGCTGTGTTTAAAATATTTGTAGGATAAGAGGTATCCTGTGCAAGATAATGGCCTTAGATAATGTTAATGTAGTACATTAAGTAAGAAAAAGAAAATTTTGATAACGTAGAATTTGTTGGATAATAAAAAAATGTTGTAAAGTTAAGGAAATTTCTTGTACGACGTAGAGTAGACGAAGTATGGCAGTTAATGCATTCTCAGGGTTACGTTCCTAAAACGAAAAAAAGTACACTTACGTACACTTTGTTGTCCGTCTATCTGTCTTTCAAGACCTTTTTTCTTGTATCGGAGGTATCTGGAGGTATCAAGTTGAAATTGAAATTAAATATTTATGTCTGCGGTCCCTTGAAGCTATAAAAATCGAGCTTCTAAGTCAACGCAATCAAAAAATATGCATTTAAGCCATATTTTAACATTTCGCAGGTGAATCTAAATCTATAGAGTACTTCCCATTGATCATCAATCATGAATATTGGTGAGAAGCAAGGTCACAGCACAAGTAAAGGAAAAAAAAATTACGCTTGGAAATTTGGCTGTGGCGTATGTATGGGAGTGTAATTTTAGAACGACAAAGTTAAGTTTGTCATCCAAAAAAAAAACGGTCAAAAATCTTCGAGAGTCGATTCCAGACGTGAACTAATACTACATACAAGTTTGTACGGCAATTCTCGGTGCGCGAGTCAGACCCGCAACTATCCGGTTTTTAAAAAAAATTTTAAGTTTTCCAATTTTATTTTTTTTGTACAAGAAGAACTTGAAAAGACATCGCACAGCAAATTTGGGCTAAAATGCAATCGCAGTTAATACTACATACCATTACCAAATACCAGTCAATACCAGTACCATAAAGGGAGATGCGAAGGGATTGCTAACGCAAAAGTGACACCATTTGGTAATACAAAACATAATCCATGGGGTCCCATCTCTAAGAACGAAAAAATGGTTCAAACAAATATCAATAGATGGCGTTACGGGTATCGATTTGTTATTGAAGTTTATGGAAAATCAATATTAGGTCCTGATTAAAATATTTTCTAATTTCATAAAATACCCTAAACAGGGGAAAATAGAATAAAAGCTTCTTAAATCCAATTTTCTTATTTTGACAAAATTCAATATTGTCGTAGTTCCTCTGGCGGCAATTACGTACAACAATGTACTACGCTGAGGTTGATATACGGTTTTGTTATTGTTTGTAGGTACTGACCACAAATAACATAATACTATACTAGTAGTACTGACTATTAATAGTCGGCCAAATTTTATTGAAACTGTATCGTTGCGTTATGTTTTTGCATTTTCTATTGTAGGTAAATTATTAATACACAAATTTTAATTCGAATTTCAAAGATACTATAAAAATTAACAATAAATTTTTCTCATTGTTTTACATATTTTTTTTCATATTGTCAGGACACAATCAATAGAACGCATGGTTTGTGTCAACTTTGTTGTGTAGGCAGGTTAGGTATTTATGTAACAGACATTATGATTTGGCAAAGTAACTACTTATTTAACTAAGCACTTACACGTACTATCTATTTACACATACACATTGCTAATAGGAATCTTTCACCTCAGACCTTACTCGATTGCAGGGCTGCCAGATTGTATAATTGGATACAAAATTCGTATAATTCGGTAATCATACGTATGCTGTGTGTATACTAGGTGCATTGTATAATCGGATACAATGTCATTACTGATGTTATAGTGTAATAAGTACGACATACATATAGAGATACTTAAAACAAATCATGTCTGTGATATCCTGTGTAAAGTAATTATACCTTAGAGCCTTAGATTATATATAGGTCCAGATACCGTGACTAGTACAAAAGTCACCGTTTACTTTGAAGCCACTTTTTGGTGCTGTGTGAGTGATCCCCGCCCAACGCGAGTGTCTACGTACAATGTTTATGCTTGTGTGCATTGACGGTTTTACTACCAGTGCATAGAGGTTACCCCAAAATTCAGGGACTTTTTTATTAAACATATTTTTTTTTTATGTAAGTAATATTAAATAAATACATTTTGAATGTATTTAAATCAGTTACAAATATTCGTTTATTTGATTTTTTCGTTTTTTTCATTTAATTCGTTTAGTTAAAAAGACAAATGTAAAATAAAACTACTTAGTAGGAACTATTTACAGGACAGTAGGACATTTTTTTTAGAGTTTCCTCCTTATGAATCGATTTTCATATAAGGCCGTATGAAAAAAATATGAGAATAAGAGTTTTTTTTTATGGTAAATGTAACATAAAAGCTCTTTTGAGTAATAAAATTAAATGCAACTTTATTCACAGGAACAGAGTAACAAAAGGTATTTTGATAAAATAAAGTAAATGTTTTGCCTTGTTTTGTAGGACTTGGATATATATATATATATATATATATATATATTTATAAAGTATCAAGAAACTAGCAAAATTTTACAAGTCCTAAGTGCTCTATAGATGACATGTGTTTGTTAGGAGTAGTAATAATAAGTTATAATACGAGTACAATCCCACAGCTAAAGTATCGTTTGACGGACACATTTAACTCCGGGTGCTAGAGTTTAGAAATTTAGAATATTTGAAGGATTCCAGTTTCGCGAACATTAACGTTAAGCATATTTCTCGTCTTTCTATAAATAACAAGTTTGGCAAAGAAAAATATATATACTGCTAGAATGCGTTATGGGTAAATGAAATTCACGTCCTGGCAACATCTCTAGTAATGGCGTCGTAATTTTATTAATTTGAAATTTTGTTCTATTGTTTATAAATAAATTAGGAAATAGAATACTTACATATGAAATGTGATGTTCGGACACTTAAGATTTTTTTTTGTATAATTTTCACAGAATGTGACAGCACAAGCAGGCATTTTTAAATATTATAAGTAGCGACTCGAGACGTACTTCAGCGGCGAACGTTCGCTCGCGTGTGACGAGTGAGACGCTTATATTTATATTAGACGCTTGTATTTTTTGGCTTCAGTTTTGAGGCACGGATTAGGCATCTGGACCTATATATAATCTAAGCTTAGAGCTATATCACATAATTGCATTTTACAATATTAGGTATTTACGCACGGCGACGACGACTCGGTCGGACTCGCGAGTTCCCGATACTGTGTTACCGCAGTGACTAAGCAATCATGATCCTTTTTCTACTATTAAATTATTTGTTTTATTTCCTTTCTTAAAATATTGTTAATAATGCGTAATGTCCCAGCCACTAGCTATGCGCCTGCGGCTTTGGTCGTATAGATTATGATAGTATCAAGTTTCTTATTTTTAAAAACATTAAGTAGGTAGGTATTTTAAATAAAATTATTTCCATAATACAAATGTGATTTAAATTAATAAAAACCATGTAAATATTTCAATTTAAAAATACCCATTGGTAATTGCCAATAAGTATTTTTGGATTGTCAACATTTTGAGTTAGAATAATTCAATCGTAAAGATGGTTGTCTGTTCCAATACGTAGATCCTATGGAGAAGAACAGGCAAGAAACTCTCTTTCAACAAGTTTTTTACAATTTTCTGGTTCATCATCATCAATCTTTTCGCCAATCCTCACTGTGTGAATGTTGTGTGTTACCAGGGCCAGTTGTCGTCGAAGGGGTTGTTAGCTGGACGTTTGATCAGATATAGTGACCCCTACTACCATAGCCAGGAATAGCAGGGCTACCTGAGACTCGGGGCCTGATCATTCTGTTTGCTTTCATTGCGGGTTTTTTACCAATACTCGCCACGCTTGGCAGGTGGGCGCAGTGTTCGGGTTTGGGGTTTTGTGGTTTCGCGGTAGACGCTGCTGCACACCTTCTGGTTTTTTGTCCCCTAGCCAAATCTTACGGCACCCACAGTAAGAGAAAGGGCGAAGGTAACATTCTTGGTCAGCACAGCATTTAAACAGGTATTAAACTATCAAATCTCATTCAAATGGGCTATGAATCTTCATTTCTTGGCCGCGCCTTGCTACTCTTCGGCAGTTACTGCTTGTCAATTTCAAACAATTAATTTTAAAAGAAATCAACATTTCTCTGTCCCTTAACTTCGCAATCGGCTTCCTTAAACAATTATTTTTATTTCTCTTATTAATGAAAAAGAAGAAAAATCATATTAGTAGTAATGAATAATAATAAAAATGAGAGATTTTTTTACCAGACTGTTTTCGGATTCCCTATCTCGTCGTATCGTGAAACATTCCCATAAACTTTAAGTACGAAAATTAATATTTTTTTTTTATAATCATATTTCGTTTCCTTCATTATACTCATATATCGATTGCTACAAAATAACATTAAGATAATGATATTATAATTTTATTTAGGGCAGGTGTACCTTGCTTCATTTGTTTATCTTAATGTAAATGTATATCATCTCTCTCTAAAACATTTGTACACGGAGCGTTTTCGACTCATGCCAGATACAAATAAGAGTCATAATTATTAAAAAATAAAGAAATCTACATATCACACCTCAAGTTAACTAAACACACACTTGGACGCACAGAGTGCCAAACAAATATATATGCATATTATACATTCTTAATACATACAATTGAAACTCTTACGTAACTACCTATTAGATACATACTTACAAACATACATGCATAATTATTTATACATAACTTAAATTTGCATTTGTTTGCAAATATATAAGACGAGATTCATGTGATGCTTAATATGCTGCTACTATTTAACTGTAGTAAAATGTTGTAATTCCAACTGTCATTATAATAATAGTCTATACTATTCATACACTCGAAATACATAACCTAAATTGAGTCAAGATAAGCTCTACATCCTACAAAATAATTTTGACGTGACAACGTCTTATAAATTGGTTTGCCGGGTGACACTTCAAGAAACTGCGTTACGCTCCGCTCACGTTATGCGCTCACAATGAGAGCGAGTGAGAGGCACGCGTCCCTTCCACTCGGGCATGGTTAGCCCGCCTAAGAGCGAGAGAGACAGACATAAAATGTTTTAAATATAATTCTTTGTATAAATAAATGTTTTAAATTGTTACTATTATTTCATCCTTCTTCCTACTATACGAATGAATATTCACATTAAAATTATTTTACCACTCAAAGTCGTTGTCACGTAAAACTTTCGCCCGTATACCGACTTTACAGGCAACCAATTTTTATATCTACTGTTAATAGGCCGTTATAGTGGAATACAAAACTTTGATATTTAAAAAAAACATCTAGAAGCCGTATCGATCAGAGAGCTTTACTCTGATGTTTTTACTACTGTAGTATTTATTTATATAGTAAGAAAAAAAAGGACGTGTTATTTTTACTAATATTTTTGTACATTGAAGGGAATATAGTTGTTATTAGGTTGTATTAGAGCATAATTTGGCATGGGATACAAATATTACACAACAATGATCGAAGTGAAATTGACCTTGAATGACCGATCCGCGAGATGTTTCACGTACGTAGTTCTGGTCGTATGTAATAATAAATATATTCGTTAAATAAAAATAATGCTTACCGGCTGTAATAAATAATAGGCCGTTTGATTATTTATAAGTAATAAGTTATTTTATCGGTTATCTAATATAACGAACACTCCTACCTGCTGATTACATACTAATTAGCGCCATCTATTGGTTGCGCGTTTATTTGTAGGTAAATAAATCCATTTCATCGCTAGGTGGCTCTAGGTATCTATCGCGTTGCTAGAGGCATCTAGCGCCTTTGTAGGTGCAAAAATAAAAGCCCGCAGAATTGCCCGAGTTAGGAGGGTCGCGTTTCGTTGTATGGGATGAGGTATCTGTACTAGTATAGTATTATGTTATCTGTGACATAATCTGACCTCATAATATAATATATGACTACTAAGGGGTGGATGCCAAATTAGATCATGTTTTAGGTTAGACAGAGAATGAATTATTCAGCGCGTATTTGCAGAGCTTTCGTGCCTCGGCAAAAGTATAAATAGACTTATTTTGAGCCAGGTAAGAACAATTATATAATTACTTGCCCAAGTTATGTTTTACATGAGAACCGAAATTAAATATGTATGCAGTACTCGGAAGCATAAATATAATATTCATGTTGATGAAATTCTTAATGTAGTGTGTAATAAACAGGGTACTCATTTACTTGTATTTTGCTTGCACACATGTTTTAGGAATTTTAATTATGTCGGCTAACAAACGAAGTACTGATCTGAACACTGTAATGTATGATTTGATAACGGTGTAAATCAAATAAACATTTGTTGAATCAACTTTGATGTGGCTTTCGTTCATGTATTACATATAAATATAGTATAATATGTAGTAAATGTTGCGGTCTAATAATCGCAACGTATGCTGAGCGGTGCCCAATTTTTGGCACTGGTGGGACACACATTTCACACTTCTTTTGAATTTAATTCATAAAGATAATAAATAGTTAAGGTTGTATCGCTGCTCACTGACAATACTGGGCTTCACCAACGTTAATAATGGAGGCGGTTTCCGGCTCCGCTTGGTCAGGCGGAAGATGTGGTGTTGCCAGTGAGCAGAAATGATCAACTCCCAATTTCTATTTTAATTTAATTTTTGTATTCTACCCTTTTTTTAGTTCTACATTTTTATGTTCTTGTTTTTAGTTTATTTAATTTCTAATTCAATTTTTAATTTTTATTGTTTCTTGTTAAAATTTAAGTGTTTGTGTGTGTAATTGTGTACCACAATGTGCCAACAATAAATCTTTTTCTTTCTTTCTTCCTTCTATATCACACCTTGATACATTAGTACTGGTTGTGTGAGAAATGAACCGCACTGAATTCAGCGGTACGGCGGGCTTTTAGATTGGACGGCTGTCAAGTTGCTGTACCAAATGGATGAAGCCTTTGTAAAGTTATATTTGAAAATGTAGCTAGTTCAGTTTCCAATATAAGCCAATTATTCCACAGCCTCTCTCAATTGATATCCTCCCACATCGACACCCCGTCTTAGAATCTCACAAGCCAAGCGGGGTCTTACAATATGTATGCTCTGTATCATGTAGTTTTTAAACCGTTTTTAAAAAAGATGTGATATTAAGTTCGGTGGTTTTCTTACGGCCTCGCACAAGTGATAAATTAATGTCCACTGCTGTTGCAAGCATACATCACTGCAATGATCACTGCTGATGTTTTAATTACTAATTTTATTGTCAATTCGGTGAGTGGTAAGTTTCTTTAGTATGTTAGTAGTTTAAAATCCAAATTACACACCCTTAATAACAATTATCACGGCAAACCTGACACGGGATGATGGCATGGGCAATACCTCCCGAGCAGGTCAAGTTACTATTTTTATTCTTAGAGCTTAGTTTCCAATATTTAAGTAAAGTAACCAGTAAGCTATTTATACGTAAATTATTACACAACCAAAGATACATCTGATTACTAGCTATCTGCGTGACTGTCTATGAGTAAAGTTATTCAGAATCTGTAACTTCCGAATATCTTGAGATTGTAAAAGAATCTTTAGACAATAAAAGTAAAATTGTCAAACAAATATTCAAATAACCATTATCGAAGAATTTAATAAACAGTGAGCAAAGTTTGAAGATTTTTTTAAGCCGCTTCTCGCTTTGTCACATCGTTTCGGTTAAATCCGTCTCTGCAATGTAGTAATAAACTGCTATATATGAATTTATTTTTATAAGGTATGAGAATAAAATCTTGTATAAAGTAGTTTGATTTATTAATACACATCTAGCTGTAAAAAGGTTGTATATTGACGCGTGTGTGGAACTGCGCAATTCGTGGTATTGTCGAATGACAAAGCTCTGTCGTTTACCCTCCAAGCATCCATTTGGCGGGTCTACGTTTGTACGACCCAAAGAGGTCGTAACACTTTTTTATTCCTAAGATTACGATGTCAGTAAAATGTAAAGTGATTCCGTTTCTCTGAACGCGATATCCTTTTGTATATGTGTGTATGTATGTTATATCGCTGTTATGAATTGTTAGACGTTTGTTTCTTGTTGACATTGTATACTCTCGAACGTAGAACTCAGTGATATATTAATATCAGAACACTATACTAGTACGTACTGGTAATTAATATCTACATCAATACAAATAAATACAATTTAAGTGTATGTTTGTAATGTCAAAATAATAGTTTTATTTTCTCTTTTTTTAAGTTTGTTCCTGCTAATCTTTGGAAAGGGTGGATGGATTTCCACGGGACTTTCACTCGCCAATAGCTGGTGTAAATTTTCAATTGAGAAGAAATCACTGAACGTGAAAGTACATATTTCTTTCACATTCATGTGACCAGCTGACGTATAATCCACCACTCTATAGTCAGCTGACTTTTCTTTTTCTATAAGATATTGGGTTAGCTTTAATTTAATACAATTCTCAATCGGGAGGGAATTACTAAAAATAATATTTTTTTCGACTACTACTAATAGTAAAGTAACTTAGAGTAACTTAGACTACCTTCTCTTGGGACCTTCTTTTGGGAAAAGAATTAGGATTCCGAGTAAAATATATAAATACTAGCTGCGCCCCGCGGTTTCACCCGTGTAAGTCCCAATACCGTAGGAATATCGGATTAAAAAGTAGCCTATGTGTTAATTCAGGTCTCCAGCTATTTACATACCTAATTCATCGCAATCGGTTCAGTAGTTTTTGCGTGAAAGAGCAACAAACATCTATACATCCTCACAAACTTTCACAATATTTTTTATTTAAATATTTCAAAATATTAGTAGGATGTACACGCGAGCGAAGCCGCACGGAAACTGCTAGTATTATTGAACTGCGCTCCTCTCTATAGTGGAGGTGCTTACTTGGTTGGGTACTTTCAATTCGATCACAAATCTGTTGTGCTTTACGTCCTTATTAGGACACTTCCTATCTCACTTTCTCCACTCCCTTTAAAATATAACTACTACTTCTTTCAAATACAAATTCTAGACTAGGTATATGCAGAGTTGGAATCGGGCAAAATAAAACCACACGGTGAACCACGGACATGGTTGTTTATGGCTGGGGACCTCCAACCGACCTGGCCTACGTAACACGGTGCTCTATGGCGTCGGGTCCACTTTACTACTAGACTAGCCCAGCCCAGGGTTTTTTTCAAGATGGACGAATAGACGTCCATTTTTTTACGTTTTTGTTATTTAACTTGTATAATTATAAAACACTTGATATTGGCGGAATTCCTGCGCTGATTCTTGCGCGGGATAGAGTCCACAATAAAATAATAATAAATAATTGCCCAGCCCAAGGGCTCCTGGAAGGGGGGAGGGGTGAAGTATTTCGACACCCTCAGGTCAGGTCATACAGAAATATATAGTTCAAATAGTTTCTTCAGTTATTCAGTAGCATGTAAACGAGTGTTCCTTTTCATTGTTCAAAATTCTTACACAGATTGAAAGTCTCAAAGTAAAACGGTGAGCCGCTACCTTTAGTGCACAATAGTGTAAGTGTTCTTATAAATCTGTGGCCAACACTTGTGGAACAAAAGGCAACTTAGCCGTCTTGTTCCCACGGCATCTAAAAAGTAGTGCAGTTCTAAACTTATTTATTTTATTTTCGAAAACGGCTGAAGGGATTTTGTCTATATAGGCCAGCAGGTTTGAGATCAATTTTTGTTTATTATCTGAAAGATGGAACTATATATTTTTTTTCCTTAATATTACTGGAGGACGTTTAACAACTTTCATTTATAAACATTAGACGTTTATTTGAAATGTAGTCAGTGTTCATCAGACTTATTTGACAATAATTCTGTCAATAAATAAATAATACTTTAAAAAACTAAAAAACACGCGTTTGTAACTAGCTGAACTAAAAAGTAGAAAATAATTTTCTATAAGCTAAAAAAACAAAATGGAGTGATTAAGAAAAAAATCGTTTTATCGTAAAAATGCGTGGGGTACTAGATGTCAATTATTGTAAATATTTTATTGACAGATATTGGTAAAAGTAAAGTCATTATATAATATTTAAAAAAGCACCCCACCCCATTTTTTTTATTGTATTGCCATCGGTCCTTGATAAGTGTGCGAAGTTTCAATTCAATCCGACATTTTAAAGTGGGTGAAAATCAAGTTCAAAGATTCCGTTACATAGATACATACATAAGCTAACAAAAGTGTGTTAAAAAGAGGACAGCTACAAACACGTTAATTTTTAAGTTTTATATAAAGTCTTTTAGATGAAGTTGTTAATACATACATTTATAGAATATGTACGTATGCACTGAACCACTGTTGTGTATTAATAAATTATTATTATAGTTAACAGGTGAAGTTTTGCAAATTGCTCCAGTAGCCCTTTGAAACACAGCCCTCAAAAGCTCGTATAAACTCTAAACTGCTCATCTCTCGAAAACTTGCGTCCCTTTAGTTTTGTTTTGTGATAAATCCGGACTATGAGTATGGTGTTCCAGAATTTTTATGCCTTTACAATACTGTACTGAAATAAGAAGGAGAACCTGTACCGATAGCCCAGAAGGATTATCATTCCTAATCTTAAAATAACTTTGTGGTTTTCCATATAGTATGGTGTCTGAGGAGGTCCCTAAAAGTAAAGTCGCCTAAAGGTCAACTGGTATTGATTCTAAGGCAGAATGCCAAATGGAATCGTCTTATACATCCAGTAATTTTACAAGACATTAGTTCTAATAAGGGCTGTGATCCCATCGGTGTTTATTTAGTCCCGAGAAATATATTAGGGTCAAACCACGCACTGCCGCAGGTTTACTGATAATACCACCCACGGATTTAGACTTAAATGTTACTGGTCCAAGTTCTACATTACATTCGGTAGTCACATGAGTGTCTCATAGAGGTACGTCATCTGCTCGTATTGTAGTGAGTATAGACAGTGTGTGTAGTGTATGCCACCAAAACCTGGTCTTTTTTATAATTCCAAATTCACAATCTTTTTTTTTATAGTATAGGGGGCAAACGAGCAGACGGGTCACCTGATGGTAAGTGACTACCGCCGCCCACGAGCACCTGCAACTCAAGAGTCACAAGTGTGTTGCCGGCCTTTAAGGTAGGAGTAGGAGAAGGTGGAAGGGGAGGAGAGGGAAGGGTTAGGGCCGCCGGTAACCTCACTCACTCGGCGAAAAGCAATGCAACATTGCTTCACTGGCGGTTTTCTGTGAGGCCATGGCCGGCCCATACGTGCCAAAGCTCTCCCACGAATAATTATTTGAAATCTTTTAGGATTCCGTTCTGGACCTTTTTGTATTCATTCGGTCTGTCTGTCAAGCACCTTTTCTCAGGGACGCGTGGAGGTATCACTCACTCACGGCCAATCTTTTAAATCATCCTGTAATACAGAACTGTTTTTTTGTGCGCTATTATGATATTACAATTAAAAGTAAATAACCTAAAATTAAGCCAGCAAAATAGGGAAAACAAGGAAAAATAAAGACAAAAGGAAAAATCATAATATATCGAAAAATTAGAAAAAAAATTGCTCACACTAAATTTCTATTAAGTATTTCAAATAGCCTGTGAATCTAAAACCATTTGATCCCAATACTTTTTCCATATAATCCACTATTTAATAATAACCCTTACGACATAGTTGTCCTTTTTCTGTGGACTTCCATTTTTAGACACATGCAATAAATTATAGCTTCATAACGTTACGGCTGTAGTACACGATTTATATTGTAATATACATATATTTTACATTTATGCTTGCTTGCTTGATCACACAATTAAGTCGGCATGAGTGCGTGACATTTAGTTTTAAAGTTTTAATTATTTTAGTAATAATACTGACAAAAATGCAAAAAATAAATTGTATTATTGAATTACTGTAAATACGGATACCGGTAACTACACAAAATTGGACAACTGTTGTCCAATTTGGTAGGTAAGAATTTCGAGAGCGAAATCTATCAAGTCTCAACGATGTAGCTTGCGGTTATATAAGCGGTCGTTAAATCTGTTACCAATCGCTATTAATCTAAACGAAGTCTCGATATTTATTCTGACCGCTACATAACTAAAAAAAAAACCATTAATGCGTAAAGTTTTTTGAATATCTTTTATGAGATTCACCTACACTTGAGATAATATCCAATTTAATATTATTTGTGTGCATAAAGCAATCGACTGTGAATATTGTGTTGTCAATTGGATGATAAGTGAGTAGACTTTATTTGTTTTTATTTCATCAACGTCACGATAAATTGCTGAATTTAAAACAGCCATATCGAGCTTCTATTGTTTCGTTTTAATTTTTGTGTTTATGATTTGTGCCGATGTGATTAAGTGTAGATTGAAAGACCAGTCTTGTTTGTATATTTTTTTTCTACTGAGATGCTAGTTGATAGATGCGTGACCTTTGTATTTCAAAACTAACGACTGTGTCGTACATGACATTAGATGACCTCTAAAAGAATTTAAACTATTTTGGAAACTGAAATTAACTTCTCGTTAATTTTAATAATTTGTAAAAATAGTACTTTAATTGCTAAATTAGATAAGATATTAAAGTAAAGTAAAATACATAAGAAAATAAAAATGAAGCGATTATTAAATATGGAGTTCAATTTGGGGTCAAGTATAGGTTATGAGACTGATTCCAATAATAGGTATAGGCAGATGTAAAATTTACTGTAGTAGATGATGAGAATGACATTTTTGTTTAATTAAGACCACTTCTTGCATTAGAAAATCGAAAGACATAAGATAATATGAAAAATAAATTAAAGGATTTTAAAAGGCTAAAATCTGACACGGTCTCAAACTTGGGTTCCGAATTCCAATATGGCTTCTAAAATGAGTTTTAAGTGTGATTTTGATAACATGAATGACAAAATAATCCATCTAGACTAAGAATGTTACTATTTTGAAATCGGTTTTTTAATTCGACATATTTATTTTATGATATTAATAGATATGGATAATTCTTCGTTGAAAGGGGTAGTTACTTGGAACAATGTGTGACCTATTTACAACCGTGGTTCTATTTACAAACGAGAATAAAATTTCACCATAATCTTCTTTAACTTTTAAAGCGAATTAATACTTTAATTCTTTTTGAGCCGAGTTTCTCACAAAGTGACAAGAAGCTTTTCCGTCGAATCCATAAATCATTTCAATAATTGTTGATTTATTATTAATAAATGTCTGTACGAAGATCTGTCTGTCAGCAGGTTGAATCTCGTGATCCGTAATAGGTAGACAGTGGAAATTTTCTTCTGTTACCGCTATAACATCAAATAATAAAACTAAATTAAAAAGTACCAGCATAGTATTAAATCTTGTATGATGGTGCGGAACCCTTCATGCGCGAGTCCGACTCGCACTTGGCCGGTTGTTTTATTCAAATCCCACCGCTGTGAGTCCTGTACACAAAAATTAACAATAGTGACGCATAAAAATACTGAATATGATATTTAGCAATTCCAAGAGGCATTTAAACTGTCCTTGGAACGAATGTGATCAGAAGTAAATTATTGGAGTTAGAATAGAAATATAACAGTTTCAGTTTCAATTCAATGTTTTTATTATGTAACATTGGAAAGCAGGGGACACCGCGCTAATACGTAGAAATCACGATAAAGATAAGATACAATATATCTAGTCAGAAAACATGGATATAAGGCTTCGAGGATGTGACGTTAACCAAAATGATGCAAGAGGCTACTGCGTAATAAATAAGTCACGTGAACGTAGACCGTATGCGTATCCTGCACGTCCGAAACAGTGCAACGTGGTATGATAAGATTACTTAAAGACTTGGACGTGAATTAGCTACTAAATTTGTGTTATTTTATTTATGTGGACGTAAATCTCATTCCACTAATATTATAAATGTGAAAGTTTGGATGGATGGACGGATGGATGGATGGATGGATGGATGTTTGTTACTCTTTCACGCAAAAACCACTGAACCGATTGCGATAAAACTTGGTATGTAGATAGCTATAGACCTGGATTAACGCATAGGTTACTTTTTATTCCGATATTCCCACGGGATCGGGACTTACGCGGGTGAAACCGCGGGGCGCTGCTAGTAATAATATATAAATAACTCGTGACTTGTAGACTATCATCATAATTAGATTACTTGAAGATCATAATCATAAATGAATTACTGTACTTACACAGTAATTTAATTATGATTATGATCATAATTGAATGATGGTTTTATCAAAATTAGCCTTAGCTAATTTTGATAAAAGTCCCTTTCGACAACCGATTTATGCTACGATAAATGAACAGCGCTAATCACTAAATTGTACTGTGGCATGACATACTACGAAACTGATGTGATTGAAAGCTCTGATTATGGCTGTGGAGATTTTTAGAGTGATTTTTTTTTAGAATTAAGCTTATTAATAATAAAGCATAATCATAATAACGTAATAAGGCCTTATTGGGATCAGATCTAATATTTGCACACCTTCCATTTAAAAAAAGAATCGTATATCAGGCAAACAGTCCACCCATGTCATCAAAGTAAAAAATATATAACGCTTTTTGATCGTTTATGTTACCTAGTTGCTTTCTTTCTACTATACTATTATATAATTCCTGTAAAATAATGTTTATTATGTAAATATACACATATATTTATTATGTATTTTGTAATACTCTTTCCGACACTGACTTAAAAATTTTTACTCCACATTATTATTATAATAAGTAGTGAGATGCACTATTTATTACTGAATATAAATATGCTTAAGTTATTAAATATAATATAATTGTTATTTAAATGTATAGATCATGGTCACGTTCCTGCATGCCACTGATGTCCAGTTGAAAACCAGCGCTCTGGTGCCTATCCGTATAAGGCAATACTGACCTGGATCCCCTATCTGTGCCGACATCCTTTTTTAATGTATTTTTATTTCTCATCTGCTGTGTGTTCTTATTTTGTATTTTTTTTCTCCTAGTATTGTTATATTTAAGATTGTTGAAATTAATGTTTTTTTCTTTCTTAAAGAAAACCTAAAAAACAAGTGTTTCCTAAGCAATACATATTTATGTAATCCCTTCGTAGATACATCCTATAAAGTTATCTACTGATGGTAACTTGACCGTAAGATTATCTCAAACTAATTCGTACCACCAAAGTATTGAACATTATTTTGACAAGTAGCACTACAGTAATATACCACAACAGAGCAATGTAAAGAGCATTCAACCACAACTAGGGATTCCGTTTAATAAATACCATCTGAAATTCTTATCCACCTTATCGCTCTGGACCGCAAAAATACCGCGATCGTAATAAATACTGATTAGTTTTCGATAAGTCGTGCTAATAAATGGTTTACTCCAAGCCACTGCTTTAACCTGCATATAGAGGATGCCGTAGATCTCCATTCTAGGACGATTAGTACTAAAGATATATATCTGCAATAGCGATACTTTTAGCCACACACATTTTAATGATTAACGAAAACAGGCAAATCTGTATAAATGTGTTTTTTGTAAACTATATTGTGAACTGCCAATAGTTTTGATGGAGACGGAGGTGTTTAGAGAACTGATCTTCGTGTAATGTAAAAGTGTAATTTCTGTAACTATGAACCTGTAAAATGTTTGCCGATCACTTTGTGACCGATTTACAGATACCATATGCAGTGATATCCGGCATAGTACTAGAGATATGCACAAAACAGGTCGATACAATGGATTAGTACGTACTAGACATGGCTTACGTCTCGTTAATTCGAATTTGCATCCCAAAATGGGCTCGTTTTCCCTGTAATAATGACAGTGGTGTTCCGTGAACTCAATAGACGTGTGTGATTGTCTAGAATAATCTCATCAATAAGCCAATTATAACACTAGATGAGAGTCAGGGAAACATACATCGAGTTAGAAACCGCATCGTATTGATAAAGAGTTGAAAATATAACACTTTCACTCTATTCGGTACCGAAAAAAACGAAATTGAAAAAAAGTAAGCTAACGACTTAGGCCCTTTACTTGTTGGATTCTTTTACTTTGCTTTATCAATAAAAAAAAATATATTCTTCAAGTTCTATCCAGAAAATAAAAAAATCCACGAATGCAAGGCACCACAGATGTGAACATACATATTATGTAGATGATAGATCAGTGATTCGAGCAATATGCATGGCTTACACGCAAAGGATATTTGTCGAGGCACTTTTTTATGGTATAGTTTAGTAATTAGGGAACCACGATCCTTAAGTTTTTTATTACACTGAATCGTACTAGCAACGGCACGCGAGTGTATTGACGTCACAGAGGCTCGATTTCATATGCCCACTTCTGTCCGTGGGCGGTACTCCTACATAAATATTTGTATATGTGAGTGAATTCCACTTCATTAGGACACTTCAGACACGTGATCGCTTCTGCTAGAAATGGTGTAATTTAATGATTTTTTCTTGTAACTATTTTAAGCTGAGCTATGTTATACGTTTAACAGCTAATAGTTCGGAAGAGTTCAGACTGACTAATAACTTGGTTTCTTTGCTGTTTACTAAAACATACTTTTCCTGGGTACCTATATGATAATGTCAGGTACCCTTTTTATAAAAGTGGTGGAAAACCGTTCTTTGTGAGTCCTTAGGAGACGCCTAAATGGAGCGTCCCGTAAGGTGATGATGATAATAATGAATATGATATATTTAAAGATAAGTTAAAATAGATGAAAATCTGATGAAAAACAGCATCAAGCAGTGATTTAAGATAATTTTAAAACTACTCCGAAAGAATAAAATTGAATATTTTTTTAGGCGCGGAAAATATCAGTCAACTGTATAAATCAGTTGTATAAAAATTACACGCTAAATAAATATCTATTAAATAAACATTTAACTGACTGGGGGTCAAAATATTCTTTAAAGTATGGGTAATAACTATATGAAACAGGCATATTTAGCGTGTAGGTAAGTAGGCAGCCGTTAACAATCCATCACTTAAAAGACCGACCTGCACAGATAGTTCAATACCGTCTCTATGCTAAGTTATGGAAACTTAGCAGTCTGTGCTAAGTTTCCATACTTCATGTCCAAAGCGACGATATTTGCCGATCGATATTAATCTGTGTTGGTTAATGCTAGTGGTGTTGTACGAATGTCTTCGATTTGTGTTTGATTCCTATTTATCTCATAATGCAAGAATCTATGTAATTGAAAATCAATTGCCAAATGTATGCCGAAGCATCACTTGAGGATGGCTTGACCGACTTGGCTAATTATTTTTGTTTCTAATTACCAGGAGAAGGTTTATATAATTTTTTTCGAAAATCCACAGATAAATAAAAATATAAGAAAAAATACTTATGATAAATTTTTATTTAAAACATTAATTTTCATTACCTACGTGAAATTATATTATGTAATCAGGGGTAATGTGTTGAAAAAATTAAATTGATGTATTTTGAAAAAGCCGCCAGTAGGACGTCGAAATATCGGTTGGAACTGTCAGGATTCATCAATCGACACATTTTTTGTAGAACATACAAAAAACGAAAGTACCCTCTAAATGAACTTTAACATAAAAAGTGCACTAAAAAAAACTTTGTAAAATATTGACGTTTTTAAAAGAGATTTAGAATTCTTCTGCCACATATTTGATAACAGAAAAAGTGCATGGCTTTTCAAACTTTAGTCTATGAAAATTGTGTACGTTTTACCCACTCAAACAACTCTCAATTTTATGGATTTTCCCTGGATGGCTTAAATTCACGATTGGACCCGGAAGGTTGCACTGCAACCGGATTCTCAGATTCTTATTTCATTTTTTGACACACGGTTAAGATTCGTACCTAATTGGACCGTGGCGATGCCACCAAGGTATCCAATATTCCATAATATATTTTTTTTTACGAAATATTTATTTCCTTTTTTAATTTTGTGTTTTGATTTTGGAGTTTTTGTTTTATTGTTGGAATCAATTATGAAATGAAAATCCATAATTGTTTGATTTATATTCGGACAGGACACTTTCCGTCGAGCCCGCTAGTAAGTATAATACATGTATAGTAATTTATTATATAATTTTCATTATACACATAATATACATAAGTGCACTGGAATACTTATATGACTGTCAATTTAGACTTGACCACTTCAAATCTCGATTCAGAATTGCTCTGAGCCCTGCTCACGTATGATAATCCTATAATAAGATTATTCTAATCCGGATAGGTTTTGTTAGCCTTATTCTTCATGGTTACTTTTTCTACAACTCCAGAAATGGGATACCAGTGAAGCGTCTAGAACAACAGTTATTGCTTACTAGCCGGCTTGATAGGAAATTTTCCATTAAGCATTTCCATATTTCCATAGTAATATGAATATTTGTATGTCTAGTAATATGAATACTGTGAATACACAAATATTGTACCAGGAATGGTTGTTACCCATTGGATTAAAATAGTAAAGATAGATAAAAGAATATTTACTTTATGTGGATAAACATAAAACAAGATATCCTTGAATAAGGTATTCTAATCCACAAATTTAGCCTTATTTATATTTGTACAAGAAAAAAAGATATCTGTACAAGTATTGTGGAAACCGAGTTTATGTTTCATGATATATTTAATTAATGCGACAAAATTGCGAGTTTAATGCATACTCATACATATCACTACATATTATAAAACAAAGTCCCCCGCCGCGTCTGTCTGTCTATCTGTTCGCGATAAACGGAAAAACTACTCAACGGATTTTCATGCGGTTTTCACCAATGGATGGTTTAGGTATATAATTTGTACCCGTGCGAAGCCGGGGCGGGTTGTTTTATAATAGTTCATTTATAATTTATTGATTTAATTTATGTGAATAGCAATGACACATAGTAGACTGAATAATTCTTTACTTAAATTGGTATGTATAGGATGCGGTATTATCATTAAAAATAAATTCTCTTCGGACGCTTAATTAAACAATAGAACAATTATCAGTTATAGTAATCTACTTGAATCAAATATAAAGTTAGAGATAATGGTGTCAATGCAGCAGTATAGATGCTTTTAATTTATTTTTTTTCAAGTTGGAGAAGGCCCATGCATGATAACAGAGTTATCAGGCAGGCGTTAATTTGAAAAAGAACCTATCAAAATGGCATGACGTGCTTATAAACTGGGCTTAAAATGAGATATCTGTATTCTTCCTTTAAGTCGAATCCGCCTTTATTCTTGGGAACTCTTAATAATACGAGGCGACCCAAGTATGTTAAAAACGATAAAAAGAAGTATTACGAGTAAGTTGCATATTATGCATTTTAAAAGTTGCGCACTTAAACCCTGACAATGGGCTTAGTTCAGTTCAGTCGACAATATTATTACTACTCAATTTTATAATTTTAAAAAGAAAATTTCTTTTTCATGAGCTTAGCAATGCAGTTATATAATAGTTAAAATATTCTTTAGTATGCTTCTGTAATTAAATTACGAGATATATTTTTAGCAAACAAACTGCCAGGCTGGACTACACGTGCCTTATCTTTATTTATAACTATGTATTTAAGTAAAATAAGTAATCCCTCTTAGTGAACTTTCGACCTGGTGGATGCCAGTAGATTGTTTAAGTTGGAAATAATCTGCGGCTTTTGACATCGCAATAGATTATAATACTTTTGTTAAGGTTCATTTCACACGGTTCACGTTTAGGAATCCGAGGACGTGTCAGTGAAGAATTGACCTTATCTCGACTTCATTGTCATACCTACCCAAATTACTTATGCCATTACCTACTAAATAGGTAAGTAATACTAATTATACAACTAGCCTTTTGCCTCCAGCTTCGCTTGCGTTAAAGTTATTGAATAGATCACTTCTTATGGGAGGGTAAACCGCTTCGTTACGTAACGCGTTACGGCGCCAGTCTGTCTGGCTTCCCTCTCTCTCACGCATACGGCAGCGGTAGGCAGGCTCCTCCTCTCTCACTCTAACCCACAGCACTAGCCATATTTCGGACAGACGCTTTCCCCTTTCTCTACTCAGTGTTTAGTGTGCGATAGACATATACTGTTGATAGTGAGTATATAACACACACAAAATTCTAATGTACATTCAAGAATTGTAACTAAGAATAAAACATCTTTTATTATCAATAAAAGATTTTATTAATAAATAACCTTTCCTTACATTATCATATTAATATACATAAAATTTAAGTAATAACCTAAGCTTTGGCATTTATTATATTATTTTACTTGCTCTTCTTCAAATTAATCCTAAATTTGAAGAAGAACAAGCCACTATACGAGTTTATCTGCACTAATTTATATCGCTTACAAATACATCAAGTTGATCAAAGAGAAAATATTCATTCATAAAGCCATGTCTTGGAATAGCCCGCCTACAAAGTGGTGATAATTATTACCTATTTATTATTTAGTAGTGGTAATATGAAATTTGGCTTCTCTGTACCAATTTCTTGCCATCAGTGCTTATGTACATAATCGTGTCCTCGTTAGAGTAATACCAGCGAAGGGTCATCACACGTTTAAAAAAAATACAATCTACTTATGTGGCAAGTTTAATCTAAATTCCTTCGACGCTTTTATTCAAATTCAAATTTATTTATTTTGCGTCAAATGGGTACATAAGGTTTTAATAAATATAACATATAAATTACTCCATTTTTACCACAAGGCCGTGCAAATGTTATAATATTTTGGCTTAATTTTATGATAAAACAACAACACAAATTGATGAATATTTCGTTAGAGTTCGGGTACAGATATTAGACAGTTCCATAATACTAGATAATATTTAACAATATACATATTTATACATTATAATTATATTAATATTTACACATTACATATTCTAATTTAATGACTACATATTATTCATCAATGCATGGTAGACTTATAAGGATACTAGCAGCGCCCCGCGGTTTCACCCACGTAAGTCCCGATCCCGTGGGAATATCGGAATAAAATGTAGCCTATGCTTTAATCCAGGTCTCCAGCTATCTACATACCAAGTTTCATCGCAAGCGGTTCAGTGGTTTTTGGGTGAAAGAGTCTATATATCCATCCATCCATCCATACATCCATCCATCCATCCAAACTTTCATTTAATGTCATTAGTCATTAGTGGGATTTATAATATTAGTGGGATAGTGGGATAATATTTGAATTGTCAATAAAGTTAATAGGAATACTGTTTCAATGAACGCTGAAGTAACTTTGGCCTAGCTTGTGGACCTCCGTTTGTATATATGTATTATTTATCAATCCTATGTATAAACTATCTAATTCAAAGCCGTTCAGCTATTTGCTGCATGTATAATATCAGTAATGAGACTTTTTACGAATTTTCCTAATATAGAATAGAATATTATATCAAGGTATCTATAGTTCCGGGTGTCTTAATAAAAGCTGTTCTCGGATCCCTCCTATTTAAGGCGCAGTACGGCACACCGTGTGGTTTTAGTCGGTTCGATTCCGACACATCGCCCTACCGAAAACCTCGGTGGGGTGACGGAACGAGGGGGTTTCCACTTTCCAAACGTAAAAAAAAAGGTATCTATAATTTCGCTATTCGCTAATGAATTTTTGCGTCGGGGTTAAAAACCGGGAGGGAGTTTTACTTCCTCACTCCACCATGAGACCAGCTTTACCAAGGCCAATGTGTTGGACTCGACAAATCTAATCATATGACCCAAACTCGAGAGCTTTACTAGTTGCTACTGAAAAGTTCCACTATTCATCTCCTGGCTCAATTATCAGATTATCTACAAGATGCCAAATTATAGTTCTATCATTCGAACATACATACAATGTTTCATTTCGAAATAACTTGTTTACATTGTTATTTAGTAACATGTTAGATCATCATCCTCCGTGCCTTTATTATTATTATTTTTTTTTTTCGTTCATAACTAAGTTGGGGTCGGCTTTCAGTCTAACTACGATAGGGCCGAACTTTGATATTTTACGTGAAGCGACTGTCATCAGACCTCTACAACCCAAGTACTAGGCGATATCGAAGTTCTGAAGTTAGACCAGATTGCCGGACTTTTTAGGGCTCCAACTACCCGTAACGAATTAACGTGCTCTCCGAGGCACGGAGGAGTCTCAATGTGTTAAGAATGGTTACCCATCCTAGACTAACCTGGTTAGCATTACTTTACTTTGTAATGTGCTAACCTACTCGGTTATCACTTAGTTAAGTTAATAAAAGCGTGTTAAAATCATTTGGTCATATATTGTAAATGTAACTCACTTTAACGACAATAATTATGTAAATAGTCATAGGCGGAAATGACAGCTATTCAATCATGCTATCACGAGGCTAGATAAAATGGCACGATTGTACTAAAAGACGATAAAAAAAAAATGTCGCATCATGATATGCGCACCATTAAACTTGGTTTAAAAACGTAATTCTACGAAAAACTATTACCAACAGGCACACCGTAATCTAATTTGAGACTAATTTTTTATTGATTTACCTCTAAAAAAATTCAACACTACCAGTTCTGACAAAAGTCACTAATAAAGACGAAGGGTCAGTTACTTTTTTATGTTATAGAGTAACAAGTGCGTTGCCGGCCTTTAAGGTGGGAGTAGGGGAAGGGTGGAAGAGGAGGAGAGGGGGGGTGGAGGATTGTGGAAGAGGAGGAGAGGAGGAAGGGTAGGGTTAGGGCCGCCGGTAACCTCACTCACTCGGCGAAAAACAATGCAAGCATTACTTCACTGCCGGTTTTCTATGAGGCCGTGGTATCACTCCGGTCGTACCTATCTATAACCCTAAGGGGTTAGATAGGTAATTGTTTTGTTAGGCAATACCGTAAGCGGTAGGATATATTAAAAAAAAAAATAACAAAAAATAAATCGGCTCACGACGACGTAAAAAAACTAATAAATACCTAATGTATAATATGCTAAAATAATTCTGAAAACATGTAGTTAAGAATACGTTAGTGAAACAATCATGAACATTGGTCTATTACTTTTTAAGAAAATCGCGGACAAACGGATCGAAAAAAGAACCTTGCTTGATGTCTCTTAAAAATAGCGCTTTAGATGACAAACAAAACGAAACTTAATATGTATAAGTTAAAAAAATATACATTTATTGATAAGGTTAATGTTAATAAAATGTATAGTTCTTTGTAATTGTAGCTCGTAACATTTGTGTAGTATGTATATACGTTCACTTTAACAATAATTCGCTACGATGCTTCACTGAACAATAATTGTTGAAGCATCGTAGCTTATCGTGGTTAAATGCAGACATGTATGACTTAGCGTGCTAAAATAATTAATCTCAAAGTGTTTGCATCTTACGTCTACTGGGAACGCGACTTAAATAAAGCAGAGTCGTTCAATGCCGATCGCGAAGCCTCGTCTACAACTTTAAGTGGATTACGAAGGCGTTGAAAATCGCCTGAGGGCTCCTCCGCTTTCCGACGAGATTATGATTAATAGAATTCTCCGCTTAAATTAATCAAGAAAACACTGTCACTTTCGCCACAGAAGACTATTAAGTGCTTGAGATGCGATGAAATTGAATATGATTGATTGATACATTAGTCTTGCAGCAGATTTCATTTAATGAGTTCATTTGAATTGTTTACTAATTATGCATATGTATATACATGTAACATTGTATAGTATGTATGGATGATTAGTGCTATAGATTTGCATGAATGTGATTTTTTTATGCTATAGGGGGCAACCGTGCAGACGGGTCACCTGATGGTAAATGACTAACCCCGCCCATGGGCATCTGCAACTCAAGAGTCACAAGTGCGTTGCCGGTCTATAAGGTGGGAGTAGGGGAGTAGGGGAAGAGTGGGAAAAGGGGGGGGGGAAGGGTTAGGGCCTCTGGTAACCTCACTCACTCGGCGAAAAGCAATGCACGCATTGCTTCACTGCCGGTATTCTGTGAGGCCGTGGTATCGCTCTGGTCGAGCCGGCCCATACGTGCCGAAGCATGGCTCTCCCACGTAAACTTTTAGGATTTAGGAATACTCCTGTTTTTTTAATAATTAATTATTTTACTGATTACATTGATTTCTGGTCCCGTGGATCAGGATACTATTTGATCACTTTGTTAGGATATTTAGAATATGTACACAGCAGTGCTAAGAAGTTTGTAATATGTACGCCTACGCACGCGTTGGCAATTCATTTCAGTTGCCTCTTGAACGCGATACTCGACGTGTGTCACTTGCCTTAACTCCCCCGACTTTGTAACTGTGTAACCAAATTGTAACCTTCTGTTAAATATAACAAATGAACTTTTTAACGAGTATTATTGAACAGTCCTCAAACTCAAACTAACTGATAGAACACATAGATTCCCTAAAACCTGTGGCCCTAATAGACTATCACTGATATTCTTTCCCAAAGGAATAATCCGAACCTCACTGTCTTAACTATCTGCCATTATAGTGAGGATGCTAAGGTTTATTAAGATATTTTACAGTACTTAACATGAAATAAATAATCGACTTATATTCTTACTGTACTTGTTGTACTTCAAACGTCTACACTCACATCACCAGTGTACTACTAGGATACTATAATTGGCCACGGTAATGGTCCTTTGAGCACTACTGAAGCAGCCAAGAGTATGCTTCGTTCTTTTTCTGACCCTTTAAAAACCTTTTCATACCTTTCGAAGAACCCTACACTGAACCCTCTCGAGGAAACAATAGCAGAAACAAAACCTTCCGGCCCATTAAAAGAAATTCCTTCAGAGGCGTTTAAGGTAATAATATGACCAAAGTTTGGTACCAAAGTCTACTTACTCTGTTGAATTTAACAAAATTTCCTTTTACAGTTAATAGATATTTACTAAACAGCAACAAGATTTGATGAAATAAACAGATCACAGATTTCCACACAACCCTTTGTACATAAAACAGTAGCGTTGTTTATTTAATCAATTTTGGCTTAATGCCAAACCACCAGTAACCAGTTCTAACATAAAATAGTTGGGCGGTCAGTGAGTAGCCTAATAAACCTAGTCGAGTGTCATATCTCAGCGACTCCATAAAACGCTACTACAGTGAGAAATGGCATTGTCCTTGTGCTTACTCAGTAAACAAATATATTTAAGTTTCGCTGAATGTGATTTTAGATAGCTCTTAAACAGTTTAATGTCGAGATAGGCGACGAGGGCGATTTTTCACCGAAACGAAGTGAAGTTAAGAATTTTAAACGTTTAGATATCTGTTAGTTTATTTATAAAGATGTGCTCATACTGGTTTATGCAGTTTGTGCAGTTTACACATTAGTTTATTTTATATTATATTATTTGACAACAAAGGTCGTCCTGTCAAAATTTGTTTTAATTTTATGAAAAAATAACACCCAGGTTTCCCCGAATTTTTCCATTTGCATAGAACCTCATTCGGACTATTATGTACAATAAGAAACGATTTATCTAAATTGGTCCAGTTACCAAGCGATGTGATTACCAACTAACAGAATTTAATTTCTATTATTATTTATGTATGTACTTACGTGTGTTTATACTAGTTTTATTTTGTTATGCATACAATGTTATTAAAGACTACGGTTTTACTCACGTTTGTATTTCGGGGATGCCCAACAAGTTTCGGACCCGACGGGGGCCGATTTCCAAGAAGTGAAGCGTCCTGCCGCGACGCTGCCAGGCGTCACACTATCTGTCAGTTCTTAATAAACACGAATACCACTCCCGAAAGTTTTTATTGTAACATGCATTACAATACATTATTATATACATTGTTACATACACTGTATCTGTATGTTACAATAAAAACTTTCGTGAGTGATATTCATGTTTATTAGAGATTATACGGTTTTACTCACGTTTGTATTTCGGGGATACTGGTGGCGATACGTAGACGACATCTTTGCGATCGTTGACCGAAACTCACTAGAGGAGTTAAGCGGGCACCTGAACACGGTACACAAAAAGATACAGTGCACGGTGGAAAAAGAAGTAGATGGGGCACTACCGTTCCTGGACGTACTAGTTATCCGAGGCTCAAACGGGCGACTAACACACACGGTGTATAGAAAACCAACACACACGGACAGGTACCTTCGAGCTGACTCCCACCATCACCCTTCTCATCTATCTTCTGTGCCTAGATCTTTAATAAACCGAGCTCTCAACATCTGCGATCCACAATATCTGGACGACGAAATGAAACATCTACGTCACACATTAGAGCGTAATGGATACCGGTGGCGAGAATGTACCCGGGCTGCGGGAGCAGTAGTCAATCGACGGATACCCGGTGTAGAACGAAAGCCCGTGTTTCTCCCATACATACGCGGGGTAACCGATAAGATTGGGCGAACATTAAGCCGAAACTACGGTATCAAAACAATCTTCCGCCCACCTGGACAACTTAGAGAACTGCTGCGCTCCCCAAAGGATGTTGATCCACTGGGGGCCCCCGGTGTATACTCGATCCCTTGTGACTGTGGTTTGAGTTATGTAGGAGAGACTCGTCGCAGCATCACAACTAGATTACAGGAACACATACGATGTATAAAAAACATGGACTGCAACAGGTCGGCCGTCGCTGAACACGCATGCAAGACGGACACGCCTCACTACATACGATTTGACAAAACTTCCGTACTGGCGAGGGAAAAATATTTCGTACCGCGGAAAATACGCGAAGCAATCGAGATAAGTCGTCGTCCGAATTTCAACAGAGACAGTGGCTGGTCACTGCCCCCTGCCTGGCGGCCGGCATTAAAACTCACGTCCCATGAGACAGACCTGACAGACTTTACAAAAAGTGACACAGTCAGTATGGTATGCACCGCGGTGAATGTTGGTAACAACAGCGCATCACACAACGCAACGGAAACGCAACCGTCTACATCCGCACGTTCCGAAAGACAAAGGAACCGGTGGCGGCGTAGTAATCCCAGTGTGACGCCTGACACCGTCGCGGCAGGACGCTTCACTCCTTGAAAAAGGGCCCCCGTCGGGTCCGAAACTAGTCGGGCATCCCCGAAATACAAACGTGAGTAAAACCGTATAATCTCTAATAAACACTGTATCTGTATGTCTGTCTGGCATCATCGTAGCTGGTAAACGGATAGACGGATTTTGATTTAGTTTTTTGTTTGAAAGGTGGTTTGATTGATAGTGTTTTTAGGGTTAGAGGGCAATAACCAGGTCAAGTTATAGGTTGACCTTATCAACCTATTGCTTACACTCCCTGATCCATCCGTATAAGACCTTTCCTTCCATCACCTTCTTTTCTTGCCTTTCAATTGCCATCTTTCCCTTTCAATATACACCCAATTTTCCCATCTGCAATTCCCAAAATGCCTGGTTGGCGGCAATAGGTTTGCCCCCTATTTCGTGAGTAGAACAAAAATATAGTTGGACAAAAGTGAGCGTTTAAGGAGGTGTACCTCTGCTTACCCATTCGGAGATATAGGTGTGAGTGTATGTTGTTTTCTGCTGTAATTCAAGGAAATCTGTTTAGACATTGGAATATCATCAGCTATTTTCAAATCCTTGTATGCAATGTCTTCTACTGATCTGATGATCGATTTGAAGTTAGAATCCTGTGACTTCGATGATATTATATCAACATGGTTACATTGATGTGATTTTGCAGCATCATCTAAAATCAGAAGGATATCCATCTTCTCACCAACTTATTGCAGAGGTACCCTATTTGAGCTCATTGGGATCATTATTAATATATATAAAATATATTTTTTCTAACTTTCCGAGTTTGTTTTAGTTTTTTTTAATTATATTTGTTACAATATGTTCTCGAGTTCATGTTCAGCCTAATAATCTTTTTCTTATTAATGTCCCGTTGTTATAAATCGTATTTAGTATAAATATAATGCAAACCACACACCACCTCACTTCAACCACTTGGGGTGAAGCTATTTTTCTTAGGATGTTAATTCCTCACGGTGAAGTATTAATGTTGAATTGGAATCTCAAACTGTTTCATAAATAGACTTATTAGCCGCAAAATCAGATATCCTTGGAGGGAATTACTAGCTGCAGAATCAGATGTACTAGAGCAGACCAACTAAAGCAGACTGTTAATGAAATTGGTGACCACTGATTTCTTTAAGCCGGTAAAAGCAACAAGTGGTTAAATACAACTGCCCAATTTAAACAATGCAATACTTTTGTTTACTTAAACAAAAGTTTTGTGAACCTAACTATGTCTATTAGAAAGTTCGTAGAATCACTCCATTTTACTAATGCTCCCTAGCTATTGTGATTCTACTCAGTTAATAGACCCTTTAGATATTCAACAGTGATCTCCTATTAATTTGACAGAACATTACTACTTGCTACCCAGACTATTTATTGTTGCTTACTTCTATGAAAGCTACAAAGGTCAATTGCTTGGCTCGATGGCCCATTAGCCAAATCAACCTTGAATATGTATCCAGAATTTATCGTATAAACACTTATTATTGGTTCTCTTAATGATTACGTAACTTTATGCGTGAGTGTAAATGCTATAAATGAAGATTAGCCTTTTCTTTTGTGCGTGTAGAAACCCTCTTGGGTCGTCACCTGCCCGGGGTTATCGGTAAGGCAGTATATCGCAATCGAACTGACTAAAACCACACAGTGTGCCATACTGCGCCTAAAATAGGAAGGACCTCTGCCCTCGGGTAAAACTATTAGTTAGGCGATGTCCAGGCACACGCGGCCGCCGTTTCCTCGAGGTTCGCCATTGTGGTGAATAAGAAGAATAGCCTGTGCATATTAGAGAACAGAACTCAAAAAGAGTACAGTGTTAATTTATACTGGCCTCTCTTAAGGTTAACATTTATCGTATAGTTTTGCGATAACCTTCTCGGAGCTGTAGTGTGGTAGTGTATAGTCTTAAACCATCCTCTATAAAAGGCAAGAGAATTCTCAGAATTTGAGAATCCTTTTGAAACATACGAACAACCTTGCTGACAAAACTGAATTGTAACGTCGAATGCAGCTGCGTGGAGGGCGACCTTCAATCGCTGCAGCAACCACTTTCTCCACTGTATGGAAAATGCAGCAGTGGTTTTTCTTACACAGAAATTGATTACCTTTCGGATGAGCTCAGGTTTTTTGAGGAGATCGATCATATCGCTATATCATGCTGCTGCCACTGATTAGGCCAATCAGGGGGGTTTGCAGCACTGCATTATCGTATAGTCCTATCCCTCCCCTGTTTCGAGGAACAAACAAAACTTGGGAGTCTTATCATACTAGAAACCGGATTTTTTTTGTAGCGCCGCCAGGTTTTTTGCATTGCAGCATCACCATTTCGTGTTCCTTGACTAATTATATTTATATCATCTGGTAGTCTTATCGAACTAGGTTTAGTGTCGTGGGCTCCAGTACTAAAACATGTCTATGAGTCAACAGATATTTGGAATATTCCCAATGTTTTTTCCTAATTACTAAATGAAAAAAAAAAAAAAAATATATTAACAAACACAGGAGGAAACATAGGGGGAAAAAGGTAACTGTTTTCTCTTTGCCTATTTATGTATAGATAGTGTATGAACATTGAGCATGTATCTATCTACATATGATCATTTATAACATAAACAAAAATCCAGTGTGCCTCCATATCATAGCACAATTCATGTCCTATGACTGGCATTCTTAAATTGGGTCACTGGAACATTGTTATAGCGGTAATCGTTCAATCTGCACCAAGTATCACTTCCCAGAATATACTTATAATGATTATGGAATTTACTCATAACTACTCTGGTTTGCTTCCGAGAAACAACCATGACTGGTGTTTTACATAACGAAGGAAAAACATATAAAAATATTAATATGTATAAGTTATCTCACAAAGCATAAAAACCAATTTTGGCGAAGGTTTGAGAAAATATGGTAGGTATTCCCAATTGTCAAAAAAATTAAAAAGTAAATTTATATTATCCCTGCTCTGTAATTTAAATACTTACATAATAATATTTAGAACTAATGTTGATGCCAAGCCTGTCATCTTTATAAATATAACAATCTTTAGTACATCTTTGACTTTTCGTGCAGCTTCTGCTAATTTGTATTCCAAGTGTTATTTAAACATATGTATTATATTACTTTCATATGAATTCGATAACAATATAGCCTCTAAACATACATAGACAACGTTGTTGTTAGAATAAGTTAAATGATAATTTGATTTCTTATCCTTAGTATTGTTGTTAATGGTGTCTCCTAAACCAAATCTGTAAATCCATGGTCATTACTGCAGCATAGGACACAATAACGATGTTTACGAGTTTTATACATCAGTGCTCTTATTTGTGACGACAACAACTAGTGTCCTATACTTAGTAATGAAAAAAGTAAAAGATAATAAACCCAAATCTTGAATCCCTTCACCACCCATTTTTCAAACCCAAAAATAGCATTGTATTTCTCATTAACCTCCCCCACAATTCGTGAATAAAACAATTCATTCTGCCTATACCTATCAGTTTTATTCCTCCTACAAAAAAATTCGACCGTGAAAATGATTTAATGGTGACTCATTCATATCATAATGTTGTCAGATTTATAGGTTCGTTGTAATTCCAGACACGATTGGACACATGCGACGTGGGGGCTGGAAATATCCCATAATTGACACCGTGTGCGGTTTAGTGGTATAAATCTGCTGTGTGGGAATTTTGAGTTTGAGTTGAACTACGGATTAAACGCGATATCGTGAATGTAAAGGTATTTCAGTTTTTAATTAAAGAGTGTGTTTGTCTGTCTGTTGGGGCTTATATTTGTAAACGATAATATTTTTTTTAGGATAAATGGTCACTCGGGTTTACTGTTAGGATAAGGTTGGACAACAAGTGACGTCACTGGTATTTTGATTGTTTATGGGCGTCAGTAACCATTTATCACCGGGAAGGCCATATTCATGTTTACCGACGAAGTATATAATAAAAACACTTAACTCGACGAAACTATGCTAGTGTAGACCAACCTCTACGAGAATGAACATGATTTTTCTTTTTACTTATTACAAATAAAATGGAAAACCCAGTCTAGTGAAGGCTAGAGATTTTTGTTGAAATCAGCTTACTTTGTCGTCATGATTACGAAATTATGTACTTAACATAGCAGCATTACATGAAAACACAAAGCTAAAGTATGATGATCTTGCGGCACGTTCTAATTTTACATTCCTAAACGCCCAAAAAGATTTAATTAAGAACACAGGCTTCCAAACTACAGTGTTGCTCTCTGTGTGCAGCTAACGACCCTTTGTCACCCCTCTGAAATGTTACTACAGCTTAAATTAAACCAGTCAAGTGAGAATTCCACTTGCAATCCGTGTATACTTTGTATTTTTCAATTTTGAACGACGCCATTTTATGTTCTCATTTGTTTAAAGGACAGGGGTAATGACTGTGGTTATTTCTTTTTTTCTATGGATAGCCTATTCTAAATTCAAAGGTGGCTTTGTTGTGTATGAATTAGTTTTTAGGGGTTACTTTGTTATTAGTGCCTTTTTTTTCTTTTTTTTTATAGTGTAAGTCGACTACCGTGATAAATGTTTATTTAAATAACTTTTTTCTTTTTCATTTATAAGGTACCAAAAAGGCACTATTATAAAAGAAATAGGTACTATGCCTAATGATTATGATTCTGAAATGATGTGTTGACAATCTGCAAATAGTCACTGGACAGCAACAGGTTTTTATCTTTAAAGAATATACAAGACATTCTTAACACATCAAAAAACTGGTTGCTGTTATAACGGTTTACTAATGTTTGGCAAAAAACGTTCCCCAAAGTGTCACATGCCAAAGTATGTTTCCCAAATTTTCATTTGGCAAAACAACTTTTCGCAATTTTACAGTTAGCAATACTATTTTTGGCGATTTATTGTTTAACAAATAATTACATGCCAAAGTTTCATTTTACCAAGTATTAGGTAGTCAAATATGGATCTATTCCGGCGCTTCGCCGGCCGCTGCCGCGGCACACTCGCTTCGCTCGCTCGGCTCGCGCTCTGTTGGGGCATTTTACAGTTCTAACCTAACCTAACCCACTTTTCTGGCAGTTAATTTTAAAAATTTAACATTAAAATTTAATTATTGTACTTAATTATTGTAAGTACTAACTTCTGTATTCTGATTGTGTGAAGAAACGATTTAATAGGTAATAATTATAATAATATGACTTATATCACACTTTTCATGTTTTTACAATTTTTCACCCATATTAAAATCAAAATTTGAACAAACTTACTTTTGGAATATAATTTTTTACAAAATAAAGCATTTGCTTAATGTATATTTGACTCAATAAAAATTGAGCAAGTAAAAAGTTGCCAAATTAATATTTGACGAAGTGATTAAAATGCGAAATATAAATTTGCTAAAGATTCTTTTGGGAAATGAAACTATGCGATAAGTTTTTTGGGAAGTGAAATTTGACGAAACATATTTTGCCAAACGGCAGGATCCCGTTATAACACTAACCACTATAAAGTTTAATATCATGTGACAATAAATATTTTGTCTAAGACACTGCATGTATAAAACCTAATAAAAAATATAATGTTATTGCGTACTAACTCGATATTTTAAATAACAACACTTACCTTCTAAAATCTCTGCTCCAACAGGCGTAAATGACAGGATTCATGGAAGAGTTGACCCAGCCGAGCCAGGTGACCACCACATTCACGACCTCTTCGTTCATGATGCACGCCGAGCAGATACCCGACAGTAAGTTCACCACGAAGAATGGCAACCAACACACTATAAACACACCCATCACTATACCTAAAGTTTTGGCCGCCTTCTTCTCTTTGGCAAACTTCGCCAACTTTCTCGAGAGCGAAAAGTTTTTAGGCAAATGTTTGGCGTGAGTTACGTTAGTTAAACGTGTCGAGGAACGCGATAGACCATTGTTTTGTAACGCCGTTAGAGGCTCTTGATCGGCCTCTTCTGGTGTACAAACACCGTGACATGCATCACTTCGTTGACGCATTGTACCTCCTCTGTGAATCCTCAAAGTCAGTTCTAGTTCTCCACTGGGTCTCATCACTTGTTTAGTGCCAATTTTTAACGACCGAGTTTGAATTGTCGCTGCACGATATATGCGGTAGTAAGTGAACACCATGACAAACAGTGGTAAATAAAACGATATTGTCGATGAAAATATTAAATACTCCAAGTTATCCGTAAATGGACATTTGTAATCTGGCACTTCCTCTACACGTACGGCGCGCCACCACGCAATCGCGGGAAATGATATTGCCCCGGAGCATACCCACACTGCCGCGATCAAAAACGCCGCTTTTCGTCCACTCATACGCATAGGGTACGTTATCGGGTCCGTAATAGCCCAATACCTGTCCAAAGATATCACACACAAATTTAATATCGAGGCCGTACTGAATAACACGTCTAAAGATCGCCACACGTCACACCAGTCTACACCGAAGAACCACGTATGTTCTAACACTTCATATAGTGCGGAGAAAGGCATCACAACTAGCCCAACTAGACAGTCCGCTACTGCTAATGATGTCACAAAATAGTTAGTTGAAGTATGAAGGTAGCGTTCCCTCACCACGGCCAAGATGACGAGCATATTGCCGAAGACTGTTGTCAACGAGAACAATAACAGAAAAGAAACCAGTAGCACTCTATCATGAAGTAATTTTATATACTTATTCCACTGTTCTTCTGGATCTTGGGAGACATTATAACTGCTGTTATTTTCGAAGGTGACATTGAACTCGATGGCATTGTTATATGAGGCGCGGGCGGACTCCAGTATA
Source organism: Euplagia quadripunctaria (assembly GCA_963859945.1). Lineage (NCBI taxonomy): Eukaryota > Metazoa > Arthropoda > Insecta > Lepidoptera > Erebidae > Euplagia > Euplagia quadripunctaria. Next base: position 9,341,860 of record OY982580.1, read on the forward strand.
TACTCTGGCCCCCGGTACAATATGTCCAGTTGGCCTCTTGCCACTAGTACATCCGGATCCGTCGCGTTCATATTTTTCCGATAGTTACTTGCTCGTTAGCGCCATGGTGAGTGTTTATGTTTCCCTTGTTTTGCTCGCAACCATTTCGAAATTACGCTCTTGGCAGGCATTGTATTCCAGTATTCCAATTTCTGGCACATAGTTTGTTGACATATTTTTGTAGCTTGCAGATATTCAGCCACGATCTGTAACAAAAATATCTTTATAAAAATAATGAATTAGGTTATCAATTGGTCAGTAGTTCGGGCCAAAACTGTATAATAAATTGGCAAAAGTTTTTTAAACTTCAATTGGAATTTTATTTAAAGTAATGAAATAAAAGTAGTAGTAGTAAAAAGTAATGAGGAAAATAGCGATCTAAAATCGGGACACTAAAACCAGGTCAGTTTTTCCTAATTTAGGCCAAGCGACGATATTGCGATGTTTCAACCTTATGTGTACGTTTTGTGCCATTTATTATGACGAAATGTCGATTATGTAACTTTTCTACCATTAGGACTAAATAATATGTAATAGTAATTACTGAATTTCGTATGTTATCTTTTTCCATTTAGGGAATAACTAGCAGCGCCCCGCGGTTTCACCCACGTAAATCCCGATCCCGTGGGAATATCGGGATAAAATGAAGCCTATGCGTCAATCCAGGTATCCAGCTATCTACATACCAAGTTTCATCGCAATCGGTTTAGTGGTTTTTGAAAGAGTAAAAAACATCCATCCATCCATCCATTCAAACTTTCACATTTATAATATTAGTGGGATATAATAACTTTTACTTAACGAATATAGGACATTCGCAAAATAAGTTAAAGCTTGATTTATAGGTTAAATATTTTACATTAAAATACTATAACTTTCAGAAAAAGATTTTAACTGGATTTATCATTGTCAGGAGGGCGATATCGTTATTCGTATAGCGTCATCATCGAGAGTTGGCCTTGCGAGGACATAAATAGCGCTTAGAGCAGCCGGCGATGAGATCAAACGAATTGTGTGCCGTGGGCCGTGAGCGGTCCGTCCACATGAGGGCGTCTGAACCGATCCGCGCTCGCTCCAACCTTCACAACCCCCTCGTCCCTCCCAAACTTTACGTTAACTCGTAGATTGAGTCAGCCGACAAGCAATGTAAATAACAGATGAGCTTCATTTACTTTGGGTAATTAATCTGAGAAAACACAAGCAAACCCAGGTTGATAACAGCTTGGTTGGTTGGTAAAAGATAAACTGTGATCAAATCTTATTTTGATACTAAAGGGTAAATAGTTTTACATTTAAGATCACTAATCCTCGCCCAGAAGTCAAAATTTGATTGTAATTCATTTATAAAAGTACATTTACTAAGAAGTATAATAAACATATGTCGAAGATAAGAAAAAAACTGTTTCCAAATTTTATTTTTTAAACAAAAAAGATAGTTATCAACTGGAAAAGAAAAGAGAAAGTCACTGCTGCACTGTTTTGTTGACACCTATTTATATGTAAATTAGTTTTTAGTTCATTTACAATTTGTTTATTGAGCATATTAGTAAGATATACATACCTACATACATACATAGATTTTTTTATGTGATACGGGCAAACGAGCAAACGGGTCACCTGATGGTAAGTGACTATCGCCGCCCATGGGCACCTGCAACTCAAGCGTCACAAGTGCGTTGCCAGCCTTTAAGCTGGCAGTAGAGGAAGGGGGGAAGAGGGAAAGTGCAGGGAGGGAGAGAAGACGGGAAAAGGAGGAGAGGGACAGGTTAGGGCCTCCTGTAACCTCACTCTCTCGGCGAAAAGCAATGCAAGCATCGCTTCACTGCCGGTTTTCTATAAAGCCGTGGTATCACTCCGGTCGAGCCGGCCCATACGTGCAGAAGCATGGCTCTCCCACAGTAAAGTTAGTTAATAATGTTAAAGTTTAATCATTGATTGAATCGTTCATGACTAATGTAGTCTAAAATCACCAGTAAATAATTTTGTACTAATATTCTTTCTCCGTACATTTGTATCTGATTTAGGTATTCAATCCGAATTATGTATTTTTAGTAATACTCAGTTGGGATTAAATCGTTAGTAAGGACAATATGAAACGGTTTAAAATACAAGGGTTATTGTGTTTATCCCATACGTTTTAAATAGCAAATGAAGTAGCAAACAACCACAGTATGACCCCACCTCATGACAGGTTCTTACTACATAAAACTTATTTTTATTTTACAAATGCAGAGGACTTATTCGAGTATTAACTCGAATAAGTCCTTTGAACTTTTACTATTAAGTAAATTGAAAAAAAAAATCGATACCGTTTATTATTTCTTCAAGAGCCCTAAAAACTGCATTAAGAATGTTTGTATAAGATAAAGGTAGATATATTATTTTACCAGCATTTTTCTATCGCCCGACTGAGGAAACCCTCAAGATCACATAGCTAATGGTGCTTTTAAGTCTCTCATATAAAAATATTTATTTACAAGTAGCAGACGAAACATTGATACATCCATCCAAGAAACTTCGTCTACATTTTCGTCCTTTGTTTTCAAGCAGCATTTACTTAAAAAAAACAAGCAATGGCATGTCTGCGTCGCGCACCGGGGTTTCCGTAAACAAACAAACTTGTATGTAGATAGTACGGCCATCTCGGGAATCAATTCTCAAAGACTTTTTCCCGTCTTTTCCGAAAGACAAACTTAACTTTGCAGTCTTAAAAATACTCTCTCATACGATGTATTTGTATTTATGACAACGTTAACTTTCCAACCGCAAATATTTTTTTTTGTGATACAACACAACGAATTAACGACTTTCGGCTTTTTCTTTCATTTGCGCTGTCAGACCTTGCTTCTTACCAAATTTCATGATTCTAGGTCAATGGGAAGCACCTAGGTTTTGATTTACCTGCAAAATGTGCAAATTTAGTAAAATCTAAGGCTTAAATGACCGTATCTTTCGATTGCGTTGACTTTGAAGCTTGATTTTTTACAGCTTCAAGGGACCGCAGATATAAGACATATTATTATGGTATTAATTTTAACTTGATGCGTCGACGGGTTCCTGAGAAAAAGGGTCTTGACAGACAGAGAGACATCAAAATGAAGGGTCCTTTTTTCTTCTTGAGGAACAAACCCCTAAAAACTGACAGAGAATCCTTACAACTTTAATTTACATACATTTAGTAAATGGTAAATAATAACATAGAACTGCGTACCATGTGACAAACGTAAGTACTTACCAAATTGTACTTAACAATGACAATTTTACCGACTAAAAACTAATGCACTCGTAGTATTTGTAACAAATGCCAGAATGAGTCCAAAATCTTTTTAACGTAAGCTGTTCGATTCTAGTAAAAGTTGTTGCAAACACACAAATAGCAAATATCATCTAAAGTTCTAATTGACAATCTACGAGTTAAAAAGCTTTCTCAAAATAATATTAAATCCAAAACTCAATATTCAGGACAGCGACGGCGTCAGTTTATTGCGCCATTTTAGAAGGTTTCATTTAATGAAGTAAAGTTTCTTGATACCAAATTATTATATTACTCAGAAACAAAAAATCTTCTGTTTATTGTTTTTTTTATTCTTTCATAACACATTAACATTAAATTAGGTTTATTAATTAGGTATTTACGTTCGTTCACAAAAAAAGACTAATAATTTAAGCTATTAAGGGCTGTGGTGTTAGGAGCGGTGAGGGTTTGCCGGGGTTCTCGGGGATTACCTTGTTAGGTTAAAACCGGGCCCGGGTAAATAAAACAAGTTAAAATAATATTCAACATCCTCACATCACTGAAAAGTGTACAAAAGTAGATGGTTGTTGAAAGTAAATTCAATATGGAAGATATTATTGTGATATTGCTATTTCATTATTATAAGTCTATGTTTCATATTTGCTATTGAACGATTATTTTGTATTTGTAACGGTCCAAGAAAAAGGTCAATAACATTTAAAAGTTAATAATTAATTTCTTAAAGACTTATAGTTCCTAAAGGCTTAAAGAACATAATAGTGGAATCTCTACAATGGCAAAGATGAGAAAATGAAAATTAGTTAGGCTGTCTTCACACTAGCGTTTGTCCAGCGTAGGCGTAGCACAGCGCAGACGCCAGATGCAATCGCTTGTACTCTGTGCAAGCGCGGCGCATACGCCACACAATTTTCGATATCGTTTCGATATTATCATCAACAAAATGGATTCCCACGACGAAAGTCTACTAGGCTTTGTTTCTAAAAATTATTGCGAAAACTAATAAATTAAGCCGTTTGATGTATTCAAATATACAAAAATTTAAAGTGATGTACAATATAAGGATATAGGATACACATTTTAGGCATTTTGGTACACATAAGATTAGGCCGAAATAAGCGAGCGAATGCGTTGCGCATACGTCAGTGTCCAAGCGACTCAATGCCGCGACAACGCGATACACGCGTCACCTTGTCGCGGGGTCTGCGCTACGTTACGCGTTAATCTAGCGTCTACGCTGGACAAACGCTTGTGTGAAGGACCTGTTATGGCTGTACATTATTAAGTAACACTTTTAAAAGACTCAAAAGTTACATTAAAGGCTAGAGCCGAGGAACTGTAAGGTTCATCGTAATAAAAAAAATAACTACGTCTTTATTTGGCGAACTTTTATCTCAAGTATTATTTATTGTTGACCCAACATAATAAAACGGAATTATTTCTTTCTTTTTAAAATATTAGGCTTAGAAGTAAAATAAATAAGTTTTAGGAAGCGTTTGATGAACCAGCGTTTAATTAAGATTGATTTTAAAGTGTAGAGTTTTGCATTCAGTACATTACACAAATTTACAAATTTTGTTTAAAAGTGGCGTATCTTTATCACTAAATAATCATAATCATCATTTATTTGCATTAGGACACGGTATTTGATACCGGTGATTGATTGAAATAAATTGCGATGAACGTAGATTTAGGAAGGAATAATTAACGGATCAAATTGGTGAAAGCTGGAAATACATATACATATGTATTAATTTTCAGTAGTAGGTTCAATGCTTTAAAAATGTTTATTTCCTTAATTATTATATAAAGGGGTCCAAAAAATTAAACTGAAAATATCGAAAAATATAAATAAATTGCGTGTGTTTGAAATGTTATTTAACTTCATATCCAAATATCGTAATAATTTTACATTCTGTTTCATTCCCAGATAACCCAGTATTTTAAAATTTTATATACCTATCTGTTAATAATTCTTAGTGAAAAACTGCTAAAGGATTTATTGCTCAAATTCCCCTTTAAACCTTTATCCAAACCTCCAACTTTTGAACAGATGAGACAGATGAGTGTTATATTGGTTGTCTTGACTACTTAGGACAGTCTGTCAGGGTTATCAACTTGGTATGAAGGTTCATGAAGTTTGTTTAATTTATACCTCTGCGTTGAGGCGATTCAAAGTACAACTAAATACTATACATGTGACAGATCAATGAGCTACTTCTACAGCTTCTGAATACATACAGCAGTTAAAAGAAAATAAGTTCACGCACTATATTTATAACATTAATAGAATGCACACACACACACACACACACACACACACACACACACACACACACACACACACACACATAAGTGATATTTTTTGCACTTTATTCTATAGGTGCAAAGATACAATACAATGAAATACAATACAATATTCTTTTTTGCACATAGTAGAAAAAAGCTAACAAAATAAAAAAATGTGTAATTATTTTATTAATTAATTAAAAGCTCAGTGCAAGTTCAATTCTAATAATTATCAATTTAAATTTAAAATATTCATGAAAAGGTAAACAATATTCTAGCCAAAACAAAAATGCATTAATTATTCAAAATAATTAAAGTTAAATAACTTTAAAGTGCGGTAAAGATAAACATCATTGGTAAATCAATTTGATTTAATCGTTAATACAAACAACAGGGTCTTCGGGTTTTTCATATATTTTTATTTAAACCCACGCCGTGTAGAACATAATTCTATTTTAGGTTTTTAGATTTAGTAAATAATTGCATTTAGCTGTATTTCTGATAAGTTATGCGCCCCATTTGGTCCAAGAGATCCTGAGATCGGAAGCCTGGTGATCTGTAACTCAGGTCTTGCTACTACAGACAGTTATGCTTAATATAAAAGTTGTTAAATGTATAATTGGTGTTTTTTTTTATTAAACTTTGCAGTGCTCTAGATAGATAGTTAAATACTCTTCATTGGATAAGTACATACGTACGTTTTACTTTTTTTGACGGGGTGGAAAATCCCTTCGGATCTCCGGCTCCTCGGGGACGCAGGAGCCAGGAGTTTGTGGTGTTTCCACTAAAAACCACCCCGACAGCCGGTCTCAGGCGCCTTGTTCTGGGGAGGCCCCGGACCATGTTATTTCAGGTCCCCCCCTCGGATTGACGCCGCGCCTAGCCAAGCCCTATCAAGGGAAAATCAGGTTTCCCCACGCCTATCGGCCTATTAGTAATAGTAACCTGTGGTGAACATTTTTGTGTTATGCTTAAAATAATAAGAGTGGCTTTAATTTACGTGTTCAATACATTGCCGGCTCATTATTCGGTATTGTATAGATAGATAGATAGGTACTTTTTATTACACACCCAAAAAAATACAACCAAATATATAATATTAAGTAGCAGTACAATGGGCGGTCTTATCGCAGTGTGCGATCTTATACAGGCAACCTTAGTATGGAATATACTGTATTGTAGAAGGCAACTCGTAGTGCACCAACTAAAAGTAATAAGAAAAATTTACTATTTGTATATAACACTCTGTTTAAGGATACTACAATATCTATTTGTATTATTATATACAAACGTACCCAAATATAGATACATCGAAATACATAGATAATATATTATAGTTATTACAGAGATAGGTAACGATCCTTGGTGAGTTTCTGAAAAATAGTTTGTGACTGTGCTAGTCGGATTGCTTCTGGCAGTGCATTCCACAAGCGTGCAGCTTGCACTGTGAACGGATTGTGAGAAAACGTTGTAGTATGAGTTGGTATTTCAAACGTTAGATTTTTCGAAAATCTAAAGTATCTATTGTGTGTTCAGTGTATACATGCGAGTCTTGAGGTATAATGAAGTAGCGTGGTTTAACAAGATATTATACTGAAAAGAGAGGGTATTCCGACAAAGGCGAATCAGAAACCATTTGCGAGCCTACTTCAGAATCCATTACATTTTCCCCAAAAGGAAATGAATTTTATTTAAATTGATTGATATCAACAGTCTTCGAAAAACTTTTAAACACAATGTCTGCGTAAAATAATTAAAAAAATATATCTTTAATGCACAGATAAGATGCATAGTTATTTTGAGAATAAGATATTCGGGAATTATGTGAAACACGAATATTGGATTTGCATACTAACTTTATATTCAACGAATACATGGGCGCAAATCTTCACAAATTTTTTTTTTTTAGTGATTCAAATAATTATTAGTAAAAAGTAAAACAATTATTAATCAAGCTCTAATATTTAGTTCTAATAGACACTGTACATCACTATCAATGATCTTCAGAAACTCCAAGCTTGATATTCGGTGAGTCCTGGGAACGTAAACTGACTTGTAAATTGCCACGAAGGAATTAATGACTTCCGTTTTACTAATTTTGATTAAGTTAATGCTAATTATTATTTAATTTTTAACATGGTATTTTAAAATTCCAACACAGTTGTGTATTAGTTAACTGAATGAACGAAATGAAAGGCCTTTCAGACTAATGAACAATCTCATTTGCTTTGTACAGTAATCCTTTGGGATTTAATGTATTAACATCAAAAAAGATTTCTGTAGAAGATCAAACGGATCTTCGTCTCAAAAGTAATTTAATATATTTTTTGTAAAGAACCCTAGTATTGTGAGACGGGCATTACTAGTATTTCAATTTACCAATCCAATTGAGTTAAATGCTTGTTGCTCTTGTACTACGTGCCTCTAAACATTTTCTGGGATGTTAGTACTAATCATATATTTATACTAGTCGTTCCCCGCAGTTTCACTTGTGTTTATGGTCACTGCTTCGCTCCTAAGGGTCGTAGCATAATGATAAATATCTCACATGTTTCCTCAATAAGTTCTCCAACCAGTATTAAAAGATTGGGAGTTCCAGAGATTAGCGCGTTAAAACAAACAAACAAAAAAACTCTTCAGCTTTATTATATTAGTATAGATTAGGTATAGTTATTACGATGATTTGATGTCAGTCATTTATGATTCTCCTAGTCATTTTACTTGTTATCTCAATAGATCAATAATATAAATAATCGCTAATGTTGTTTTTTATAAATTTGTAAGTTATTTTATTCTGAATAATTATTTTTGTTATTTTTTATATACAGACTTCATCTTTATCAAAGTTTATTGTTTTTGGTTCAGTGGTTTACTTAGCAAAACTGTAAAAAAATAGACTAATTACTAACTAATCTTAGTAATTTTTTTTACAGATCTAGGCTTTGTATTAATTTCGATAGTTATACAAGTATTGAAGATATATTTTATCTTATATTATAATACTAATTGTACCTATATAAGAAAATCGGGACGTTAATAATCAAGTAAATATTATGACTATTGGCAAAACATTTGTAATAGTTGCTGTTAAAGTCTTTAAAAAACCACATTAGGACGTACGAACCCATGACAAGATAAGGAAAAACAGATAAACCGCATGGTGACGGTAAATAAATTGATGGCGAAACGTCGAAAAAGTGTCACATAAAAAGTAAATCTTAAGAGACTTATATGCTAGTCAGAAGATTAATCGACAAAAATCGTCGCAGAAAAAAACAAATCATTCTCTGACAAAAGTAATCAAATTATTTTTCCGTCATGTCATGTGTGGTCTCCCTAGCATATAATTGCATTACGCAGTACCCCTAGCATATTGTATATTTTTAATATAATTAATATGTTAGGTATTTAATATATAATAAAATTCCAAATTGTATAAAGACACTACCTCTAAATAAGTTTATGACAAAGCTACGTTGGTGGCTTATGGTAAACAATTTTTATTCCACAAAGGAATTTCTTGAAAACAAAGAGTTGTAAAAATAATAAATGGAACTAGAGCCAACGTAATTAACTAATTGATTGATATTTGACCTGATGAAAAATGACAATAATAATAATATAATATACTCACATTATCATATAAGTTACTTTAATAATTTGTTAAAATTTGCATGCTATTTTCATGGCTAAATGGGCCTGTTCGACTTTGATTGTAATACCACGCTATGTACTACTACCCCATTTAAGACAAATAAATAATTTGAATTTGAATTTGAATTTGATATATTCTCAAATACAAATATTTTAATTCAACTACTACGTCAGAGGTTGCTTGTTCGTTTCCCATGTGGTGCAACTATTTGTATTGTGGAGGAATGCGGCGTTGTGTCCCTCTAATACAAAGGCGGAGGACCAGGCTAGGTGATCATGCCTGGTGGACCGCGGCCCAACGGTCAATGTTGGGCAGTCGTTTATGCATATACTAATCGGCGCGAGAGAATTTTCAATGAATGTCGTGTCAAAAACAATCTCATTACTATTGCTATAAACTACCAAAATCACTAAAAAACAGTAACTGTTGGCTTGTTTGTACCTCTCTCAGCACTCAAGTGATTGTTATTAACTTATAACGCATGCCCGTCACTTTCACAAAATTGTTAACCGACCAATAGCGTAGCACTACCGGTATAACTAGTCATAATAATGTATATTAACTCATTTTGATTATAATAGTGAATTGGTTCATCATCTATTATAATTTGTCAGTATTTTTTAATAAAATAAACACTAGATTGTATTGTGGCTAATAGTCACTGCACGTGAATGTCCTTTTGCATTGATTAATACCGCGTTCCTATAATCAAGAAACGATTCGTTTTGCCTGCGGACGGTAAAATGTTCGTTAAAAATTCATCGAAATTTTACCGTCCGTAAGCAAAACGAAACGAAATTTCTTGATTATAGGAAACGGGCATTAGTGATTGAGTTCCATGAAAACCGTGGAGAGTTAGATCTGAATCGTGAAAGAATCCACCTTGCTGAATTTATATTAATAGAATCGATATTAATAGTCACAGGCACAGTTAGAAGGATTAGAGGACATAGTGTTGTTAACGTACTCGGAGCTGCGGGAGGGACTCGTGGCTAAGTGGTAACCGAGTAGGGTAGCACATTAAACAGTTAAATTAATACTAGCCAGGTCAGTCTAGGATGGGTGACCATTCTTAACACATTGAGACCCCTCCGTGCCTTGAAGAGTATGTTAAACCATTGGGTCCCGGGCGCCATGCAAATATCTGTGGCATTCGTTACGGGTAGTTGGAGCTCTAAAAAGTCCTACAACTTGGTCTAACTACAGAACTTCGATATCGCCTAGTACTTGGGTTGTGGAGGTCTGAAATATCAAAGTTCGGCCGTATCGTAGTGAAAGCTGACCACAACATAATTGTGAAAAGGCGCGGAGGATGAGGAGGATGAGGTGTTGTTAACGTACGAGTGACATCGTTTGTGTATCGAGTGAAAAAACCACTCCTTTTGTCTGTTACCGTCACTCATACCCGTTACCGTCACTTATACCCGTTACCGTCACTTATACCCGTTACCGTCACTTATACCCGTTACCGTCACTTATACCCGTTACCGTCACTCATACCCGTTAATGGAGTCTGACAGACACAACCACCAGGCTTCAACAAGTGCATTATTGAAAGGCGCTATAATATTGACTTCGAATATTCGAATTAAATCGATACAATTTAATCAAATCTCAACACATCTGTTCAATCCCAACACGATTGAAATTGGACATCGGTTTGCATATTAGTCGACACAAATCGACATAATACCAGCTATGTTCAGGTAGAACATTGATGAACACCTGCACGAATTAGAAGGTCGACAATGGACTACGGGCTCTCACAGAGTAATATACTTGCACAGAGACATCGAACACTGCCTACTACAAATAATTCAATGAAGTCAACATTATTTATTTACATACATATTATGATAATACAATTACACAACTACAATAACTGTTTAAAATTATTGTTAAAAAGCGGCGGTAGCGTAATGGCTAAAGCGTCAGACTTGCGATCTAAGTGGTTGCGGGTTCGAACCCCACCCAGTGCACTACCGACGTGAACAAGAATACTAGTACTGTGTGACCCACGTTACTAGTATTCTTTAAAAAAAAAAAGAAAAAATAATTGTTTATGAATCCGGTCATACTAAATTTTATTATAAATGTTTATGGGACAAAAAGGGTTTCGGGAACAGCTTTTATTAAGACATCCGAATACAAATTTTTAATATTCAAGCGGCTATAGAAGTTTAAAAAAAATCTTTTAAAAATTAATTTGATAAAAAACGGCGGAACTAAAATCCTGTACGTTATCATAAAGTGAATTATTTAGTGAAAATTACAAAATATATAACAAAGTTTGTAAACTTAACAGATTCTTTTGGTACCTTTACAATAAATAAAGGCGATAATTATTATGAAAACATTAGAAAACCAAAACGGCCATTATTTACAAACTGTTATATCAAACGCATGGGGAGGAATAGGTGTTATGTCCCTTCAACACAAAGAGAGGGTCTTCCGGCCTTAGTATTGATGAGTCAGCTGTCTATGATCTCGTCTGTGAACGTGTCTTCGTTAGATAACATTGAAGTACGTTTTTTCGCTATATGTGGATGTCGCCACACGTAAATATCACAAAATAAAAAAAACAACTTAAGTTTCACTTGCGAAATCTAATAAATTCTGTCAAAGTTCCATTGGAAAAAAGCCCTCGTTAAACGAAATGAGAAAAAGACTGACGTTTAACACAAATCTTCGGGCATCAAAATTCACTTTGACCAGTTCAGCGGCAGTCCCTGGACCATTAATTCCACATACAAAGCTGTCTTATGCACCAAATGGGACGAATGGGGTGAGTGGACCGAGCGACTCTAGTGGAGCAATTTGAGGCGACACGCGAACAAGCTATCAATCTTAGAATGTTTCGTTCCGTTGATTCGTTTCTTACTTTAGACAGTTAATGTGATTTGGGAATTTGTGCTACAATGGGATTTGATTCAATCAATTTATATTGTAGATCTTCGTTTGTTTTTCTTAAAGGAGAAAAAAGGAGTCTACAGAAATTATAAAGAAAGACAGACGTGTTTCAGAGAACAGTAGGTATTGCTTGTAAAGTTAAAATTTACACCTCGATTTATTATTAATAGGTAAAGTTAAAAAAAATAAAATACAAATATAAAGAGCTATTTTACTTAATCCCTAGAACTTATACTAATAAATTATTTAACCCCTTGAGTCTCAGTAAATATTTTCCATCTACTTTTAATGCTTGAAAATAACTTTAGTTACTTTATTTTCACCGCTATTCCGATCACAACTTAACATTAGTTTCTTCTGTAACACTCTGTACGTCTGTCTGTCTGTCTATTCGCGATAAACTTAAGTACTACTGCACGGATTTTCATGCGGTTTTCACCAATAGATAGAGCGATTCATGACGAAGGTTAAGGTATGTAATTTGTTAAGGTTTTGTGTAAATTGGTTGAAATATGATGATGATTGCTGAAGACGTCTCTGCTACCCATGCGAAAGCGGGGCGGGTTGCTAGTATATATATAATTGCGACAATGCATCTTAATTTTTAACATTATTTTTACAAAAAGCTTGTTTTTCAGGACGCGGACATACTGCGGATATCCCAATTAAGCTGGATGGATACACAATGTAATTATTTCTCCACAATGTCAACTTGTTAGTCAAAGTGCCCGGAAAATGTGTTTTCCGTTTTATATGCTGTATTTTATTTGATACCTACATTATTTTGTTGCGACAGAAACTGTTTAGAGCGTTATTATGGTACGTGGGATTAAACTTTAAACAAACTTATTACTTACGTCAAAAAAAAAATTATATTTGACAGTAGTAAGTAGTAGTCTCTATAAGTTTAAGTTTGGTTTAGTGACTACATCACTACATATAGTCTGTCTGTCTGTTCCCGATAAACTGAAAAACTACTGAACGAATTTTCATACGGTTTTCACCAATAGACAGAGTGATTCATAAGCAAAGTTTAAGTGTATAATTTGTTAACGTTTTGTGTAAATTGGTTGAAATATGATGATGATTGTTGAAGATGTCTCTACTACCCGTGCGAAGCCGAGGCGGGTTGCTAGTATATACAAAATCAACAACACTACATGAAAGACAAAGACAATAAAAGCGATCTTCATTTTTCAAAGAAACAATTTAGGGTCTTGTTGAAGTTGGCTGATTAGTTTGTACACTAATTGGGCGAGGTCGCCTTTAACAGATCTTGTGCTGCACCATTTAACTGATAGATATTAATTACTGGATCAAGGCAACAACCACAAACCTTGATTACATAAGGGTTAAGGTTGATTGCACATTGGGTGTGTATTTGTCCGAAATTAATTGTTCCGCGAAGCTACGCTACGACTTTGTTTTAGTGTAGTACACATAATAATGTGCGAACATTAGGTTGTCAAAATATGAATCCTTAAAGTCTTAAGGTACAGAAGTTTTTAATTTTGATGTGGGAGAGCGATGCTTCGGCACGTATGGGCCGGGCCCAGCCGGGCCGTGAAGCAATGATTGCATTGCTTTTCGCCGAGTGAGTTAGGTTACCGGAGGCCCTAACCTTTCCCTCTCCCCCTCTTTCCTTCCTCTCTCTCTTCCCCTTCCTCCCCTTCCCCTACTTCTACCTTAAAGGCCGGCAACGCATTTGTGACTCTTGAGTTGCAGGTGCCCATGGGCGGCGGTAGTCGCTTACCATCAGGTGACCCGTCTGCTCGTTTGCCCCCAGAAACCCATAAAAAAAAAACAAAAATATCATACAAGTATGTGGACTATAGAAGTCCACGGCACTTTTAAAATGTTAGTAAAATATAAACCTTATTCTATTAAAATAGAGCTGGATATCGTATGCAAGTAATATAATATAGTATTTACCACCAGCGGCCAGCGGCGTACGATCATCAGGTTTATTTTAATTGAATAAGGTTTATATTACTTTTATAGGATGCTTACGGGTTGGCTACCATATCTCCTGTTTCATAGAACTCTAGTGACTATACTTACAAGTAGAAAAGGATGGCATTTGGTAGTTGCTCCAATTTTAAGAGAAATCGTCTTTTAGGCACAGCGAATATTTTGTTTCCTTTAAAAAAAAAATATTCAGCTTTCTGGTTCAAAACTATAATAACTCATGTTAGAAACATTCTCACAATCACTGACATAAAATATGAAAATCACTAGCTACAGTAACTGCCAAGTTGTTTGTACCACTCTTCGCACTCAAGACAATGTTTTAAACTTATTACTACCCTTTTTATAACCCCACTATTCATTAATATTTATCAATCGACCAATACCATTGCGTTACCGGTATAACCAGTCAAAATAATGTCTATTAACTTATTCTTGTTAAATAGTGAACTGTGTTATCATCTATTATAGTTAGTCCCTAATTTTAATAAAATAAATAAGAGTTATTGATGTGGCGACGACACTCATATAAAAATGCCAGATGGTAACCACAACCATGTTATTTAGTAATTCTCAAGAGAAAAGCGTATGACGTGTGAAGCGTATGAGCGTATAATACAGTACAATGGAGGGTATGACGTGACAACTATATTTTTTTTTGTAATCAACGACATTATAGAGGATTTTCATATTGTCGTTGTTTATATGATCTGATATACCTTTACCTGACGCTTTACCTCGACCAAACATTTCTATTTAAGATCTGTCACAATAATTTTGATTGTAATGAATTAACGAACCAAATTTACATTCGCATACCTAGTAGCTCTTTAAGAATACGCAACACATGTAAACTTAATCTGTGCGCCCCTAAATCAAACAGAACTAACGCTGGAGAACGAGCTCCCGTAAGAAGAATTATGAAATCATTTAATGATATTTTCACTGATATAGATATATTTCACTTGTCAGCTTCAAAATAAAAAAATGCAATTTTACAAAACGTCAACATATAACCTATAGTTTAACCTTTTTTCTTTTACAATTTTTTGTTTATCTGTACCTTATAATTCTGTTATTTTGTAATTCACTAGTATGCTACCATTACTTTGTGACATTATTTTGGGGATAACGGTGCTGGTTGCGTGATTAATTAAGATAATATTTTACAAAACAAGGAAAATTTTGTAACCTATTATTGCACACGACCAGAGTGATACCACGGCCTCATAGAAAACCGGCAGTAAGGCAATGCTTGCATTGCTTTTCGCCCGTGAATGAGGTTACCGGAGGCCCTAACCCATCCCTCTTCCCCCCTAAAAAAAAAATAAAAAAATGCAAACCTTTTTAAGCAATATATATTATTTTATTCTCTTATGTGATTTGATTTTATTGCTGTTCCGAATTTACAAAATGTAATCTTTCTTCGAATAAACTACGAATAAATAATATATGTATATTATGTATTGCTATTTATAGTCGGTAATTAATCATTTATATATTTTTTTCATTATTATTTTTCTATCTTTATATCTTTTTTGGATTATAAGATACC
Organism: Euplagia quadripunctaria; assembly: GCA_963859945.1. NCBI lineage: Eukaryota > Metazoa > Arthropoda > Insecta > Lepidoptera > Erebidae > Euplagia > Euplagia quadripunctaria. Next base: position 9,357,529 of record OY982580.1, read on the forward strand.
TACAATTTTCTGAAACAGATACGTTTACAAAGTTTTGAACCAGATGTGAACTTGGAATGGGCGAGTTACTCTAAATAATATATTATATTTAGTCACTATAGTTAATTAGAATATTTTGACATAGGATGGATGTACTTCTTTTTGAGGGTGACTGTACATGGTTACCATACCACGTTTTGGTCTCAAAATCACAGCTAAATTGTAAATTACCTTCATAAATTTAAGATAAGGGAAAATGAGTCGGATTAGCTTATAAAATAATGTTTTAATTCCGGTGAAATATAATGACGATATCTGAATCCAGAGCGCTTAAGTATAAATAAATATCAAGGAGTATTAGCTTAATCGCGAGGAAATAACGCAGATTGTGCAAGACTTTGTAGTAGGGCAGCACACTGTAGCAGTAAGAGCAGTTTAAAAACATGAGATTTATAAAGGCCTTGCAACTCAAACTTGTAATGTAAGCTAATGTTTCTTATTTTCCTCTTTTAATCTACATAATTAACAATAAAAACACAACAAAACTATGATCTAATACATTTCACTAAATATTGTAAAGCTATCTGGTGATTTAAAAGAGTGGCTATGAGTATGTTTGCCCGATTTCTTCTCACAAGGCTCAAATATTTGGAAACGGGCAGTTATATGTAGGCACAGGCAGATAGCGATCTTAAATAGTTGCAAAATGGCATTATTTATTTTTATTGTTGTAATAATTTTGCTTTTGATTAAGCAGCCTATTGTTGCGGTGACATTGTGTGTTGATCTATAATTTTCAATTAATAAAAAGGCGTAACTTGCGGGACGTGTAATATATATATATCGCATGTTCGGTCATTAGTACGGATGCTTAGAGCGCCCGCTATGATAAATTCACCGGAAAGGAACACAAGCGCCATCTATCGGCGTTACGCAGAGTCTAGGCGGAGGGTGTTGGTATGCCGACGGACGAGCTCACTTTCAGTTTGGTCACTGCCGAGTCAACACTAACCTAGGAACTGTACAGTGTTTTTTTGCATGTTTACAATGCGTCAGTGATTAAATTTCAAAAAGGAGTTTTCTCATCGCACGTGCCCACTTCATGCCCACATTGTGCCTAGTCCTGTGTTTGAGGATCCTACATATATAAATATATATATATATATATATATATACATATTATAGGAGGCAAACGAGCAGACGGGTCACTGTCACGGTAAATGACTATCATCGCCCATGGACACCAGCAATTCAAGAGTTACAAGTGCGTTGACGGCCTTTGAGATGGGAGTACGCTTTTTTCTTGAAGGTTTGAAGGTGGTATTGGTCCGGAAATACCGCAGGCGACAATTTAATTAATTAATTTTATATTTTTATGTTTATAAATATTAATGGATTTTAGTTGGTGATTTTATTCTACTATGGGGAAGGTTCGAAACAGAAGACGGCCAGCTGTTCTAACATCTACAGCAGTGCTGTTTTATGAGAGGATCTCTATTAGAGGAGGTGTAGAGGGAATGGAGGCACTAACCAAATGACTGCACTGATGTTTGCAAATATTTATTAAAAGTAGTAACTAACTACCGTTATGTGGACGGTGTTCTTGTTGGCCAAGTGCGAGAGTTTTAGTTTCCCAACATAGAAATAGGAACATTTTTTTAGACTAAAAATAGGTTTTTCTCTGCGTGTTCTTCATTGTTCAGTCGTCCAGTCGAAGCAAGTTGCAAACAAAAGAAAAGATAATAAACACGTTCGAGGTGTCGTTCGTTAGGAGCGGTCCACGTGATTAATGGTAGTCCATTCTTGTGACGTAAGGAAGTGTGCAGTGCGGGCATGATAACGGCGCTGCGGAAATTCTCATTTGGACGACCCGGGTTGATATGCTGCGTAATTAATTCACGACAATAGTGCGTTGGTAGACTGGGAAACATCATTTATTAACAGCACATTGGTCTATTTGATACATCACTCTGGAATTGAAAAGAGCTAAACCAGAAATAGAATAGGGGATAGACGACTTTGAAAGTCGTCCAACATAACAGCAGAGTGTCCAAAATAGCTAACATTGATGTGTAAATTAATGTTCGCTATTTCGGACACTCTGCTGTTATGTTGCATACACAGGCCTGTGGCAAAATTGTGTGCAAGTTCACCTTTGAACATTTCTTATTCCAAAACAAGTGTCATAAACCTATTGATTTTGTGAAATTATTTACTAGCATATGGCCATGCGTTGCTATTAGTAAACCAAAGAACGACGTTTTAGGATTCAGTATAAAATAATATTTAAATAAAATTGCTGTCCTTGTACAAGAAATAATTATGTAAAACAAAGTAAAGCTTTTCTATAGGCAGACATTTTTACAAAAATGCGCAACGCAAAGGTGGTGCCTACCGTTAAAAAAACCTTTCTAGACGGTTAAATTTTTGGAACATTACCTCTCAAGATAGCTTTATATTAAATAAAGCGCCAAATTTTATTTTTGCAAAAAAAAAAACCTAACAAAATTTAAGGAAATAAATATTAAGACGACATTAAATTTTTACATCACTACATATTATAAAACAAAGTTCCCGCCGCGTCTGTCTGTTCGCGATAAACTGAAAAACTACTAAACGGATTTTCATCTGATTTTCACTAATATACAAATGTGATTCATGAGGAAGGTTTAGGTGTATAATTTGTTAAGATTTTGTGTAAATTGATTGAGATATATTGATGATTGTTGAAGATGTCTCTGCTACCCGTGTAAAGCGGGGGCGGGTTGCTGGTAAACTTAAAACTCAAGCTATCCTACTGACTTGTAATATAAGCAAGCAAGCGTGCGATCAGCCACTTTTAACGGGACAATCGCACTACTAGGTACCTAGTGAAATCACCAGACCCGTAGCATAACGTGCATGCAATCTTTTTTTTATCGTGTGGAAATCCCCACGGGTCATCACGGAGCTAACGATGAAGTGGAATCGATCCGACTACAACTACACGGTGTTTCGTCACAAGGGTCTATTCAGCAGGTGACAACACCGTGAAGTGTAGAGTACGGGGGCCTTACCCCTCCAGATCAGAGAGACACGCGCAGAACACGTCGGGCCACGGTCTCGGGCCTACTTCAAGGGCAAAGGCAATGGTCAGCCCAACCCGCTACCCCCAGGCCAACGCTCATAGAGGTCGATGATCATTCTGCGCTCTCTAGCGCCTGGTGCGTCTTCTGCGGGAGAGTGCTTGTCCTCTCCTTTTCTCGTTCCGCCGCCTCTTTAGCCAAAATCACCTCTTATCAAAACGACAACGCAACCTAGTGTATTATGAAAAGTGAGAACATAAAAAAGTGTTTTTGTGATTCGGTTAAAGGCAACACCTGGTTTTGAAACTATCTCCAACCGCTACCAAGCCAACTGGATAATCTTATTTATATTATAAAAGTGAAAGTTTGTGAGGATGGATGTTTGTTTTTCTCTTTCACGCAAAAAAGGCTGAAAGAGTGTGGATGAAATTTAACACACAGATAGAATATTGTGTGAAATAGCACGTACGCTAGTTTTCATCCCGGAAAAATATACCGTTCCCGTGGGATAGATTTCTCAAAAAATTTCCACGCTAACGAAGTCGTGAATGAATTATTTAGTGTCGATGTCTGTGTCAAGCCGTATCAACATCTTTGGAGGGATTGGTGCACCCCTCATTAATAATAAGGATGCACCGGGATTTATCTTTTATTCATTGAATAAAACTGGTTACTTTTGAGATTTAAATTTGACATAACATTTAAAATGTGGTTGTGATAATTATTTTAAGTCCAATTGGTAAACCCAGTTCTCATAGACTTATGTGTATAGACACTTGAGCTCAAGAATTTAATGAATTTAATGAGGTATCACATCAAATTGGTTAACGGTAATTAAAAGACCTTAACTAGGGCTTTATAATAAAAAAGTACATACTTCTTTTAATGAGTTAGTTTTGCATTTAATCCAAACTTTCCATTATTAAAAATAACTAATTCTAATTAGGCATCTGTAAATAATTTTTGCATGCCCAATATAGGCAGAAGAGTATAAACTTATCTTACTAATAATATAAACGTGAAAGTTTGTGAGGATGTATGGATGAATGGATGTATGAATATTTGTTACTCTTTCACGAAAAAACTACTGGACCGATCCAGGTCTCCAGCTATCTACATACCAAGTTTCATCGCAATCGGTTCAGTGGTTCTTGCGTGAAAGAGTAACAAACATCCATCCATCCATCCATAAATCCATCCAAACTTTCACATTTATAATATTAGTGGGATAAGAGTGTTTTAAAGACGACAATAAAAAAAAACATAACAGGAAGATTAATAGGTACATCGAATTACTTTATTGAATTAATTACCTTTCGATTCTAATGTACTTTTTATAGCCTAGCTGAAGCTAGAACGACTACAGTTCTAATCCACGTACGTTCTTTTTCTGTCTCTAATTCTTTTGTTAAGCTGCGAGCTCTGTAAATAACTTGTATCCTTTCTACTTAACCCTTAGGTCGTCTGTTGAATAGCAAGTTTAAAACGTTAAAAATAGAAGGCTAGAAAGTCAAGTGGTATTTCACTCGTTTAACGTCACGTAGTTAGGTAGTTATCTGGAGCGCGCAGCGTTTTCTGCTAATTCTTGTGCACTCGCCTCCTCCTTAAGCAGTGAGCATTTCAGTTGAGCTGAAAGGCTTGGCAATGTACTAAGGGGAAGGTAATTTGTTTTGCTGGAAACCATTCGGATGGTTTATATTTTTTTATTTATTATTCGCTTCAGCCGAGCAGCGCATTTTGGTTGGTTTTAAAATTTTGTTTTCAAGATAGTTTGATTCAAGCTTTGAATTTGGATAGTTGTAGTTTTATCCCCAAATGTACATACAATTAAGAGGTAGATGACAGGGTTGATTTTTTTTCGTATGTAGTAACCCCAAGATCTAAGTCAAACAAGCAGCTACCTATAATTAAACCACCCTGACTAAGGCTAGACACCGACTGTTGTCTCCGATATCAGATACGAGTAAATTGATTGCCCTCGATAATTAAATGTGTGTAACGCACTGACTTAGCGTGTTACCTTTTAATTCATATTTATTTATTTTTTCTTTTATTTTGCAGAATATAGGTGCATAATGCATAACAATAGTATCACTACATTTATTTGGCCTCACGGCATGCAAAAGTATCAAGTCAAATCAAGCATTCATTCATTAAAAATAATAATAATGTTATTGTTAAATATAATTATAATGGAAATTAAGTCGGTAAAAAGAATAATAATGATAAAACACACGCGAGAGCAACGAATCTGGGTCACATAAAGATACGAATCCGAGTCACAAAGATATAAAAAAAATCTCGGAAGCTAAGAATGCTAGCTTAGGAAAATAAATTGTGTGTAATAGATAATTAAATATTCTTCATATAAAAGTCATTATTTGTACTTTGTATTATGTTCATAAAAAATATAGAAAAATAAATAACTAATCTCATCTTAAAACCTAATAAAAGCCTTTGTCGAGAGTGTGATGCCGATAGCAATATTGACATTTTGTTTTTGTAGTACCCAAAATACGTTTGCATTTATGATGACCGTGTTTATTTTTATGGTTTACACTTTTTCTAATAACCATGCCAATTATATTCGTCCTTCTGAATACTTGCTAGTTACGTTTAAATTAAGTAATCCTGTGTTTTTCAGATAAATGAAATGTATTCTTTATAAGAAATATGCCTTAAACCATAACCAAAAATAGAAAAACTCCAAACTTTTCTACAACTTTACAATTTTCTCAAATTTTAGTACTTTGTGTTAACTCTACGTGCTAATTTGGTGTATTTAGTTGTCAATATTATATTTATTTCACTAAGCTGGCATTATTATCTTTTCATTTATTGAGAAAATTCATTACTGTAAATGATAAATAAAAGTGTTTTCAAGTGTAGCCAATGAATACTATATCCTTTAAATATAAGATTGCGACACATTTAGTGTCGTAAAGTATTTGTAGCTGGGTATCAAGCTGACGTATATATTTTAGTTTGTAATTAAGTTTAATGGGACTAATATAACGATTTATCTTATTCCAACTAGCACCTAAAATACTTTTGGAATGTATGTCGAACATTTCTTCCACGTTGATCTGCAAGAATAAAAACCTCTTGCTGCTTCTCTAACGATAATAAATCTAGGGTCTCCTCAGTCTGATATTTTTCTGTTAAATATTTTGTATTAATGAGTATTTTGACTGGTGCTTTTTACATTATTATCTGTTTATATTATTTTCTACGCATACATGTTTGGGTTTAGAACAAATTGATATTATTCCCTTAAATATAAATTCCCTTGGTGAAGTTCTTGGCAAACTTGCTTTTATTGTAAACTAGCGACGCCCCGCGGTTTCACCCGTGTAAGTCTCGACCCCGTGGGAATATCGGAATAAAAAGTAGCCTATGCGTTAATCCAGGTCTCCAGCTATCTACATACCAAGTTTCATCGCAATCGGTTCAGTGGTTCTTGCGTGAAAGAGTAACAAACATCTATCCAACCATCCATCCATCCATCCATCCATCCAAACATTCACATTTATAATATTAGTGGGATTTGAAAAGTTTCACACCTGTGACAGTACCTATGGATACCGATTAGCACTCTTGCAAGTTCCACCTCTGAGCAACTTGAGACCTGTTCTGGTTCCTTGAAAATTTTAAGAGTTTCGTAATAAGGTACATTCCTATTCACTGAGCTCTCAAATTTTACAGATAGCACCCTAAAGAAAGCGTTGGTGCAACGGCATACTTTTATACAGCTAAGTTGGCAAATCTATACATGATCCGCCACATGATTACCGGTGCCATCAAAATATACACACATAAAGAAAAACACACATCGACGTGCTAGCACACCGCGATGTCCGACGTAGCCAGGTGGAGTGTTTTTTCTGCTTTGCTAAGAGCTATCTTCACGAAAATTACTTCTAGAGCTTAATGAGGTTGATATGGTTGAAAACGCATGAATTACATCCCTGGTGTTTGATTACCACGTTGACAGCAAGAATTGACATGCTAGTAATGAGTCAAGACACATTCATATGATAAATTATACCTATTCATGCTGATAACATTGTTTTAAAACTATAGACCTTTTTGAAGTGAAAACTTCTTTAGCGACGCTGGGCACTCTTTAAGATGATCGAAAATGTATGGAAAATGTGTCCGAGTGTAATATATTTAAAAATAGAGAGACATGGAGAGAGAGGGAGGGAAGTCGGAAGGGGTGGAGGGAGAGTGGGGCGAGTGGGGAGAGTGGGGCGAGTGGGGAGAGTGGGGCGAGTGGGGAGAGTGGGGAGAGTGGGGCGAGTAGGGCGAGTGGAGAGTGGGGGGAGTGGACCGAGTGGGGAGAGTGGGGTGAGGTTAGCGAGTGGGGAGAGTGGGGTGAGGTTGGCGAGTGGGGAGAGTGGGGCGAATGGGGCGTGTGGGGCGAGTGGGAGTAGGGAATTTAGGGACCGAGAGTGGGGAGTGCGGGGGCGAGTGGGGAGAGTGGGGCAAATGGGGCGAGTGTTGAGAGTGGGGAGTGGGGAGTCTGGGGGCGAGTGGGGAGAGTGGGGCAAATGGGGCGAGTGTTGAGAGTGGGGAGTGGGGAGTGGGGAGAGTGGGGAAAATGGGCTGAGTGAGTGAGTGAGTTAAGGGTTCAGTCAGTCAGTCAGTCAGAGAGAGAGAGAGAGAGACGCTAATAATACATATATAGATCCACTAGAGGGCGCTAATCTAAACATTGAGTTGTGTCTCTTTATTAATTTATTTCACCAACCTGTTAATGTGACGTTTTAAGTTCGTCGTATCGTTTAAGTTTACACTTCTGTCAGCAGTCCCATGACTGCCTCTTTTTTTTTGGTGTAGGGGACAAACGTGCCTGATGGTAAATGACTACCGCCGCCCATGGGCACCTGCAACTCAAGAGTCACAAGTGCGTTGCCAGCCTTTAAGGTGGGAGTAGAAGAAGGGGGAAAAAAGGGTAGAGGAGGGGAGAGGGAAGGGTTAAAGCCCTCCGGTTACCTTGCCTATTTATGGTAATGATTTTTTGTATTGCCGTTTTAAATATGAGTTATTGTAAAAAAAAAAACAACCACTTTATTCAACACTAGCCGTTCCTTGCAGTTTTACCTGCGTTTATAGAATAAAAGCATTTTCTTACTTCTTTATGGTGACTACTCTATGCTCTGCTCCTATAGCCTCGTAGCTATCCAATACAAAAATAATTATTCAAATCTGACCGATAGTTCTAGAGATTAACGCATCTTAACAAACAAGCAAACAAAAAACTCATCATCCTCCGCGCCTTTTGCCAACCAAGTTGGGGTCGGCTTTCAGTATAACTACGATACGGCCGAACTTTGATATTTTACGTGGAGCGACTGCCATCAGACTACAACCCAAGTACCAGGCGATATCGAAGTTCTGTAGTTAGACCAGGTTGTCAGATTTTTTAGGGCTCCAACTACCCGTAACGAATGCCACAGATGTTTGTATGGCACCCGGGACCGACTGTTTAACGTGTGCTCCGAGGCACGGAGGGGTCTCAATGTGTTAAGAATGGTCACCCATACTAAACTGACCTGGCTAGTATTACTTAACTTTGTAATGCTAACCTACTTGATTACCACTTAGCCACGAGCCCCTCAGCAAATAAAAAAAAACTGTACAGATTTATCAGTAGGTACATATAAATAGATTTACTCTAACAAAACTGAAAAACAATGCCGCAAGTAGTTTGGCAAGAATTATTCTTACATTTTCTTTCCCCTTCAACGGCTTTTATACGAGTTCTTTCATTTAGTTAGTGACAGTAACAAATCTGTCAGTTTGGCTAGGATACGCCAGTTAGATGATTTATATAGGTATCCGCGAGACACTGACTAACAAGGAACAACTACATCAAACAGGCACCGGCATTACATTTTAGTTGAACTTCCTTTTAATTATTTTGTATTCCCGTTTTTGGAGTTTACTCCTTAAGAATCGATTTTTATATAAGGCACCCGGTATGAAAAAATATGAAGAGTAAAATTTAGTGATCGGAGGGCAGCGTAACGCTTTGTTGTGCTTTTTAAGCTTTTTTGGAGTTTACTCCTTATCCTCGACGCATGTAATTAGATATGTGTTAGACCTGTAAGTTATATATATATATATATATATATAGAATATATACTGTACAGCGTCTACAAATGATGAGAGAGATAGAGAGAGAGAGAGAGAGACAGCCGCCAGTAAATTGTAAACTCCAGACTGAGCTGATACACCATTTTATGTAAATACATGGCTGTGGTGTGGTATGATGCAGAAGAAAAAAGTCTACGACAGAGTGGTCGTAGGCATCTACGATGTAATTATAATAATATACAAATAATTTTTTTTAATAATATTAATAATTATTTTTACACATCATATTGGTATAAACTCGATAAATTTAGCTGAATTAATTACTTGAAATCATAACTCAATAATAATCAATCGAACAGAAAAGGCTCTAGTTAACGCGCGGTTTCATTTAGCTAATAGTTTGCCACAAATTGATATTGATTTGACTGCACAGATGGCGCAGTGGTTTAAGTGGTCACCTCGCCACTACGCCGCGCCGAATTTTGTGGGTTCAAATCCCAAGGAGGACAAAAATTTAAGTGATCCACAAATTTGTAGTTGTCCCAAGTATGGGTGTTCTTTGTGTCCGTTGTTTGAATGTTTGTGAAACCCCCCGCGACACAGGAATATACCTAATTCGGGAGTTGTTTTTTTTATAAAATATATTCGTTAATGCTTTGAGGAACTTTCATCACTGATTCATTCATTAATTCATAAGCACCAAGTTGTGGACATAATTTACACATAGATTCGTGTTTTCTGCAGATCGCTCATTTTTATTTTTTTTATGTTTATCATAATTTAATTAGTGAAATAGTGTTCTAGCAAATTGTTCTCATTTTATTTAAATTTTTAAATACACCTGGATTTTCTATAAATATAGGCTTCCCCTAAAAAGGGTACTGAAATCCATTGTGTTAAGATGATGTATAGTTGAACCAGCTCCACTTAAAGTTCTAAGTGAGCTAACCACAATAATTACATTTTGCAACAATCTGCCAACTTAATCAAAATGTTTCTTTAAGCGAAATATGAAATAGCAGATAATCGTCAGCAGATTTTTCGCCAGATATAATAAAGCTCTTTCACGGAACTTTGAATATTATGATTGATGAAGGTGTAGTGGTATCAAAACGCCACACCTGTAACTATTAACCTATTTCTCAGAATAACACCATCTAATTATCCCTGTGTCCATTTCTGTACCATGACAGGTAATGACATATACTGGACGCGTGTAATTTCATTAAGCCGTTTTCACGTAATTTTTAAAGTTGTAAGACGAAGATATTGTTTAAAAATTTTAGATTTCTGCACTTCTTCTATATATAATCTGTAAATATTCTAAAATTCAAGTTTCTACGTTTGCGAAATTTTCTTAAATTGTTGTATGCTGATGCGGGGGCATTTTTTGTCTGGCACAATGCATATTTTTTATTAGGTTAAGTGCGTGTATCTTCACGTATTAATATAAATTATATTATAGTTAGGAAGTATTTAACCTCTATGAACACATATATTCCAACTAATGTTATGCGGTTACAGTTTTGAGTTGTGGTTGTTAAAAACTGAGGTTACCCGTTATGAAGTAAACTGTTTTATTCACATTCATCAGAAATTTTAACGTCTATGCACATTGACTTTAGTTTAGTTGGGGAGAGAATGTCGATTTTCTGATTTACGTATATCTAGGCATATGCAAGATAATCATTAACAAGAAGTAACTACATCAAATATCTTTAGGTTGAAGTTTCAGTTTTAAGTGGGAGAACCAAGCTTCGGCACGTATGGGCTGGCTCGACCGGAGTGATACCACGGCCTCACAGAAAACTGGCGTGAAGCAAAGGTTACGTTGTGTTTCGCTGAGTGAGAGAAACCTCTCTAGGAACCCCCTAACCACCCTTCCCACCATTCCCCTACACCCATCCTTACCCTACTCCTAACTTAAAGGCCGGCGACGCACTTGCAACTTGCCTTGAGTTGCAGGTGTCCATGGGTGGTAGTAGTAGTCACTTAACATCAGGTGACCCGTCTGTTCGTTTGCCACCTAACCCATAAAAAAATAATATGAATATGTTTGGATACCTTGATACTAGAAGACTTGTACCACTGTAAATTTTAACGGTAAATATAAAACGATAAAAAGTATCACAGCATCTTTTTATAACACGTTGTATAAAATTACCCACACGATACAATGGCGACTAAATAGCTTTTGTTAAATGCGTTAACTTACAAAAATACTAAATATGTACAATTTATCATTTTATTTAGTACACTTAAGTGGCGGTGTGGTGCTAGCCGAGCGCAAGTCGGCGCAGCCGGTCGGATCCGACCACCCGCGGCGGCAAGAAGTTCCATGCAAAAATGAATTTTAAGGAATAAATATAAACTTTAATTTCCATCACCGTACTAAAAACGCATTCCGATGCGCTCCGGCGCGGCCCGTTCGTTGTGAATCTTACTTTAGCGTATAGAGAGAATGTTGTTTGGTTTTTAATCCATTATTGTGTTAATGTGTTGTTGTTTATCCTAGCAATACTCTTCAGAATATTTAAGTACTCGCTGCTTAGAGCAACGTCGTGTATTGTGTGGTTAAAGCTAAGTTCATCCTCAAATACTTTATCCCTACTCATAGGTTTTTTTTCTTAAATGTTGCATGCATGTGCAATGGCTCAAATAGTCAACTCGGCAATTGCTACCACGTCGAATGTTGTGGTTTCGATTCCTGTAATTAATTTATTAGTGTAAATTGCTACAGTTGTAAGTAAGTGTAAACTTTGCAATACAGGAATATTTCTCTAGTTGGTATCTATTGTATTATATAATTATCTTACATAAAAAAACCTTTAGGAACATAAACTTACTTCAAACAATTTTTTAATAGAAAAAGAGTATCAAAATTGTTTTCTTATAATATTTCTAACAAACCGCATTGCAAAAGATAAACAAAATCCTAAGAGAGCATAGAATATCTAAACAATATTAATAATTCCAAATCTCGTGAATTTTTCATAACTTCACATAGCCAAGCGGTTTTGCTGTCGAAATATTATAAAAGTATTTGAGTATAATATATTGTATTAAAATTATTTATAATAAAGAAACGACAATATAACAATAATTTCACGAGAGATGCTGATGGTAATGTTGACTGAATAATTTAAGAAAAGATATCAAGATGTAATAAAGCTTCACCTCACGAAATGCGCTACAAATTAGTAAGAGTTGTAATTTGTGAGTGGCATTGAAAAAATAACTCTAATTTCAGGATTTTAGTGTCCCGTACAAGACATAAAAAGTAATTATTATCTCTGCCTCAATAAGCATTGGTTCGAATATCTAAGAAAATGTTCTTAAAATCGAAATACTGTTTGACGAAAGTCAACAAGACTTTTCCAGTTGAGTTCAAGACATCCTTTTCTCTTGTAAACGTAGGCCTTTTGTCATAAACCTCGTGGTAAACACGTCTTTACTGAGAATAAACCCTGAAAGTAAACCGAGGGGAAGGGATTACGTAGAGAATAAAATAATAAGGCCAAGGAAGAGATGCGTAGAATAAAATCAAAATTTGTATTTACTAGGCAGATAAATACAATGGGGTACAAATACAAGGGGTAATAAAACAGTTATAAAGCCTTTTATAGAAAAATTCTTATAGTTTATATCTGAAACATGTTGAACAGGAAAATAAAGTTTGTAAACCAATGTGGAGTGTAATAAGGAAAATGTAATATGTCACTTCTACATTTTTAGGAAATATAAATACAAATTCTTTATTTGCTTGGTATTGTTTTCCATTATTGGGTTCTTTGCTTTTATTACCTGCGTAACAGATTATTATTTTGCTTTTAGGCCGAGGCCGATGCAGTATATTTGAAAACCTTGCATTTCATGCTTATAGACGGCCGTTTAACACTGCAGATGTATCCTATTATAGTTATGATCATTTTGAAAGATTTTACAATCCTGCATTAAAATATTCTTAAAAAAGCAAAAAGAACTTAACCTTATTTACAGTATTAGTTGATGGTACGGTGATGGTGTGTTAGTTGGTTTTGAGAACCAACGTACACACCATCACCGCACCATGCATTGTATTTTTTTAAGGCATGATACATAAAGCATGATGACATCTTCGACAATTGTCAACTAAAGTACGATTCACACCGAATGGGCAACGCCGGAGTGCACCGGAACTCGTTTTTAGTACGGTGATGGAAATTGAACTTTAAATTTATTACTTAAAATTCATTTTTAAGTAATAAATATATACCAACGCCGCCCGTTCGGTTTGAATCGTACTTAATTATATTTGGCTATTATTTTTTTATTCAAGAGGCTTTATCTCTAGAGTGACTTTAATGAATCCTTGAGATATCCGAGGTCTGATCGATGTCAAAGACGAAAATAATTATACATATTTTGTTATTGAAGTAAGTGATAAACTTGACGTCACAATAGACGCTTGAACGTCAGCTCTATTATTAGACGATGTTAGCAGCAGCTGATAACTATTATTAGTCTGATCTATTGTTTCTAATTTTCATGATAATACAATGGTCTGTCTGGCGATAATTATTAGGTAACTTGTTACTTATGCTCTTTACAAATTATTGGGAGCTATCTTACGGAAGCTATCTAATATATAGATATATAAACATCTATTTTAATTTTGAGAGCTTCCATATATTTTCATTTAATTTGCACTGGCGCATTGAGGTGACATAGAAAGGACGAGGTTCTCTACATATTAAGTCCATTCATATCGCAGTTTTTGTACTTTTTTTTTAACTTTGATGGTATTTTCAGTCAGTAGCGACATATTTAAATGACAGAATGACTCGGCTTAAACATTGATGCCTCTTTTGCTTGATTAAAAATGATAAACACGTTCACATATCACGAGCTTAATAATTTTCTGGTATTCAATTTGTGCATTGGTAATTAGCCACCAAGCCAACTCCGGTAACAAAACGTAATTTCTCATGTTCGTCGGCTCCAATTACCGTAGCTTCTCAAGATTCAAACACATTTTGGGACAACTTTGCATAATGGAATTAGAGAAAATTCAGAGATACCGCGACACTCATATCTGAATGGCAAGCAATTACGGCTTGAATAATTTATTGGGAGTGTGAGTATACCAAAACAGAAGGTAAATGAAAATTACCGCACCTAGTCAACACTACGCAATTGCCTCACTTAATATTTTATACACTAAGAAAATAAACTCCGAGTGTGTTTCTGTATGTGTCCAAGATCTACTAATATGCAACGGATATCCAAGCAGTACTAAGATCTTTTGTTATCTTTCAAGGAAATCTATTAGAATATTTAGTAAATAAAAATATTGATCATAAAGTCCCACCAGCATAAACAGATCGGTATTCTTTTAATATATTTTGTATCACAAAAAAAATAAAAATTACTTCTTAGAATATAAAGCTTTTCTTGTCACGAAATAAAATATGTTAGCATAAGTAAAATATTGAAAGATTAAAAAAGGCTGGCACTAATTTGTAGGTGAGCTCGCTGTTATTAATGGCCTGCATTGTTAATGAACGAAAAGGAATTTTAAGAGCGTACTTTGTGAAATATTATATGTGATAAGTTTAATTTTGAATAAATTGTTTAAGTTAAACGATTTATTATTTAATATACATTATTATTGTTAACTCTTTAAGTGCCAATTGCATTTATAAAACGATTAAAATTCCTAAATGACAGAGATATTATCGAAAACTTCTCAGCCTCCGTGGAGCGCCTAGAAACGATATGTTCCGTGGATCAAAGTAGCAGTCAAAGATAGAAGGTAGATAACGACACAGAATAGAGACAGAAATGGACTGTCTCGAGTTCCAAGACCTATTCTGAAGACTAAATGTGACTGCCAAATACGTAGCTGTGGCTGTGACACCCATAAAGACACATTGTAGAGGTGCTTACGCTGTTCTCTTTGCCATCTGTGACTGTGTGCCTTTTGAAGGTGAATGTAAGACTGTTATGTGAGTGTTTTGGGAGTACACCTGCAGAGACCCTTTATAGAGTGGAGATACTGGAGCTGGTGTCATGGCCCGTCTATTGAAGAAGATTATGCTATAAAACTCCAAGGAGCATAATATAATTATTTCGTAAACGTATTTGCACATTTTACTTGCAAAATAATCCGTCTTTACATATGTAATTAGCGTTTTATATGGAAAAAGTAAAAACATTTTTTTTAAATGTAGTTATATATTTAAAATCAAAGTGGTGATCACAATGGTGCATCATTGTTATTTGTTCGCTATTTTATAGGAAGTTCATTAACTCCCTTGCTGCGAGATCGCTCCTAGAAGCCTATGAATGCCCCAGAAGGCTTCTGTGCTTCTGGAAGAAGCTAGGCTGGCTCAATTAGTCAGCCTATCTGAACGCATAATGGACCGTCTATGAGTCTAAATGCGGAAACAGAGCCCCATACCAATACCAATAACTCCCTTGCTGAAACAATTGTGAGAGCGAGAATCAATGAAATCTTTGAAGGCGATTTGGACGGCCTCATCGGAATTGATTTTTTTTCCCGCAAGAAATTGTAAGAATGCCAGAACAAATGGTAATCTATTGAAGCAAGGTCCGGGGAGTGTGATGTGTGTCGGAGACATTCCAATCGCAGCTCCTCTAATTTTACGACCGACTGTTACAGTTGTGCAGCGTGTGGTCTAGCATTGTCATGAAATAGCAATGGGCTAGAGTAATTGACTAGTCTCGATTGTTTAACGGCTAGCTTTGCCATCATTGTTTGCATTGTTGACAATACAGTTTTGCCGCAATTGTTTGAACAGACTTTAGGAAGCTATGTGTGTTTAATACTTTTTTTGAGGGTCATAATATTATGTCTTTATTTCATTTGCAGAGAAGCATATTTTTACACCTCCCAGATTTGTAGGCGTTAATTGTTGTGACTGTGAATGTACGCAGTACAGTGCACTTGCAAATTCACCAATAAATAATAATATCCACCAAGCTCTTGAATATCCTACATATATTGTTTTCAAAACAATTTCGGCCATACAACTATTTGGCATGCATAAGAGACTGGTTTGTGAGAAAATATTCTATTTTACATTTTTTTTAATCTATATAAATAAAAATAATTGTTTGTTTGTTTGTCCTCTATGCATTCTGAAACTGAGTATTTATGGGAGGTTCGCGAAGGTTCCTGTCCCAAAAGATCTATATATAAAAACAAAATGTCATTGCAACGCATGCAGCTAGTATTATATGAAAAGAGTAAAATGATTAAGAAAAAGAAGACTGTCACTGACAAGAGATCAGTTTACAATTTGATGATTTGACCCTAAGTCAGCTAGAGTCCAGTCAAGTTCAACTTTGAGTCTAAAAGCGTAACAGAGCGCTATAGCAATACCAACATACTCTGAACTCGGTGATTATATTGTCGTTATCAAAGAAGAAACCCGTAGTCATAAAAATATAATAAATGGCTTTACCATGAGTGAAACAAAAACATAATAAACAGCACACAGCATCCACCTACCCAGTTACGAGAGGGTAAATCATTATGCAAAGTAGAAAATTCTATTTACCACGCGTTTACCGTGTCGCCTGCCGCCAAAGGTCTGGGACAACGTAATAGAGTTCTTTATTGACATAAAGTGAATTCTTCCCTTCGATACAACAAATGCTTTTTTTACAGCACGCATTTTTGAAACAAAATCTCCGCAATTTCACTTTTGTTGGCCGTGTATATTTTGACTACGTTATTGAAATTTTATTCGAAAAGAAATACGGTTTGTCTTATTAATAAGTTAAAAAAGAAACGTCAGACAATTTGAGTAATTTTTTCCTTTACCGCCCGTCAGAGAAAGAAATTATTAATATGTTTACTCTTTCCTGCTCATCTCATCAACTGGAGGAGTATTTATCAGCACGAGATATTTTTTGATATCTTGTACCCCTAAATCATTTTCGAGTCACCTTAATGATCCCATATTTTGTTCCTGTACATTGAAGGTGAAATTTAATACAATTTATAACGATGGAGCTTATTTTTTTCTTAAAGGTCGACAAGACTTTGGTACTTAAAATAAATTTCTAATCAACGTGTCTCAAAAGTAAACACTTCCGAAATAGCCGAATTAATTTTTTTTCGGCCACAATCCGACATCTTGCAGTATTAGAAAAAGTTACGAAATTCATATTAAGTATTAGAAAATATTGATAAATGTATATTGTAGTATTAGTGATTTCCGAACAGGCTGAACTATTGAAAAAGTTTTGCTTTGGTGTAATTATAGTGGCTGAAACTTTAAAATCGTTAAAAGCTTTACTGTGTTGTTGACTCATCATGCAATTAATTGTTTAACATGGATTATGTTAAACAATTATATTTAATTGTTTAACATATCCATGTTAATGATTTCCATCCAATCCATGTAAATTATAAGTACTGAAAAAAAAAGAAGAGACAGAAATTCAAGAAATAAAATAAGGAATCGTATTATTAAAATTTATGTGAAGATTTGTTCCTAAATATATTATATATTATTAAAAAAAAATTAAACTGACTTCAAAACCACAAATAGTCACTCAAAAGCGAATGTTTTTAATCGGTTCACAATTGACGAAAATATCGATGAATATACACAAAAAAATACATAGAGACGAACATAGAACCTCCTCCTTTTTGGAAGTCGGTTAAAAAGGTGATTTATCGAGGCCATGTAGTGTCAGCATCCGTTGTTTGGATAAACTCTTTAATTGTTATTTTTTGAAATATTTTTAACAAAAACATTTTTTTGTGTACGTGTACTGAATTATTCAGTCATCAAATCACTACATGTTATCAAATAAAGTCCCCCGCAGCGTCTATCTGCCTGTCTGTTCGCGATAAACTGAAAAACTACCGAACGGATTTTCATGCAGTTTTCATTAATAGACAGAGTGATTCATGAGGAAGGTTTAGGTGTACAATTTGTTAAGATTTTGTGTAAATTGATTAAAATATGTTGATGATTGTTGAAGATGTCTCTTCTACCTGTGCAAAGCTGAGGCGGGTTGCTAGTTAAAAATAAACCACAAAACCTTAACTTTTTTTAAATACTTTCTTACGGTAGTTGGATTTATAACTTGGTATAAATCAACTAGATAACGATACGATATAGAATAACATTGGCCTACATTATACCAATAGCGACCTAATATAGAAAGAAGAATATATAGGAAAAGATTAAATATATTATAATCTACACATGACCTCACGCGTTGAATGGAACCTATACATCATGAAGAGAACTTTCACAATTCGTCTCTGAATCGAAGTTTTGTGATTTATGAGGTCGTGTGCCCAAAATTTACGAGTCTTGGTTATACTTTACTAGTTTAAATGTTAGATCAAGTTATCAAGAAATGTCCTTCTAATCTAATAATTGAGAGAAGAAAAGTATTTTATTACAGATTGATAAGTTTAGATGTTGCCAAAATTATGATATTTTACACGGTACGGTTCCAGAAGAATTTCCTCCTGCAAACGCTCCAGCTGTGGAATGAGCTCCCTGCCGAGGTTTTCCCGAGGGACTACAGTATTGGGTCTTCAATAAAGGAGTGTATAGGTTTTTAAAGGGTCGGCAACGCTCATGCGAGTCCTCTGAAATTGCAAGCCTTCATAGACTACGTTAACCGCTTACCACCAGGCGAGGCGTATGCTTTTTTGCCACCGATGTATAAAAAAAACAAAATTTAGCTTGATTATCTTGTAAGCTATTATCCGATTATGTTTATAAAACAACTAACTTCTGAATTGATGGCTAATGAAGATTTTGTCACTCACACAATTCACTATCCCTCGGGAACAGTGGGTACTTTTTTCCTGGATCGAAGGTACCCTATGGCCATCTCGCATCTGACATGTACGCAAAGAAAATCTAAAAGTAGACAAAAGAATAAACTCACATTCTGAGTATATATACTTAAATACAAAAAAGTGAACTGATTAAAACATAAAACAACAGCGGGAGATTTACTTCAAGGCGTAAATATTAATTGAACTCAAAGATTAACCGATTTCATCACTTAAATCGGTAATTATTTTGGAGAATATCGGCAATAATTCTTTAAAAAAAAAAAACCGACTTCAACAAAAAAAACTATTCCATAAAAGACTTATATATGGTTGTCTCATGGATGCCATTGTCAGAACTGGACCAATTGAAATGGGACCACACAGGAAGCACCAGCTTTCAAATAAAAAAAGAATCATCAAAATCGGTTCACCCAGTCGAAAGTTCTGAGGTAACAAACATAAAAAAAAAACACACAGTCGAATTGAGAACCTCCTCCTTTTTTGAAGTCGGTTAAAAACTAAAAAAATTAACATTTTTAGACATTTGCTTATTTCAAGATCTTTTAAAAGTATGATTTTAATATTCGTCGGTTTAATTAAAATTTTAAATACACGACCATCTGCCATTATCTCTTCGAATCATTTGTTCCATCCTAAGGTTACCTGAAAGAGATTTAGCAATGAGGCCGACCATTATATATTATTTGTTTAACATAATTATCTACATATAACGGTATTATAGGTTCATAACCACACACATTCAGCCTCACACACTCACATTACCTATCACAAATCCACTCTTACTTATCCACCCTCAAACACATATACATTCTTCTCTCTTACTTTATCTTTATACTATCAAACATTGCTAAACAACAATCACTTTTACAAACATACATGAACACATTACGGTCGGATTTATGACTTCCATTACACAGGATATGCCTAGCATGGGGGTCAATCATTTTTGTGTACGTGCTGTTTTTAAGTGCATTAATAATGTGATAACTATGTGCATGTTTAAAGAAAACAAATAAAGTTATTATTATATTTAAGATACTTACTTGAGCTGTAAAGTGCTATTCTAACTATCTGTCTTATGTGGTGAACTTGTGTGTAAACTTTAATCACAGCAATAATTATTAATAATTCAAATCAAAAAGTCTGAGAGACAATTTATTTGCAAATCAAAGACGAAGCACAGGCGTGAACCGTGCAGCCTTCGGTGTCATTCGATAAATAAATCCATAACTTAAGCGAGTTCCAACAAGTTTTTTTCCACGTACACTGTCAGTAAAGTGTCAGGAGCATCGCCAAGGAATAAATTACGACTTTTAATTACCAATATTGCCTTAAGTAAAATAACTCATTAAAACTACGTTTATTAGTGATCATATATTTAGTTGACACTTGAACTTAATTATTAACATCAATTTAATTGAAGTACTTTGCAGGTAAGTAGTTCAAGCGCCAATAGAAAGATAGTGATTGCTAAAAGGAGAAACAAAATATATACATACGTACTAACTAATTACAAGCATGATCATACCACGTAATCTGAAGAACTGAAGTCAGAAGTGGAGATAATTAGTTACTAACAGTTTTCTCTGATGTAACAAAAAAAAACTGTTAAAATTTTCAAATAGATAATATGTAGTTAGGAGAATGGATGCTATTTATAGAAATGTTAAATTTTTTTATATAAATATTTTGTGATAATGTTTGAATAAAAAACAATTTTGTTACATTCTGCTTTTACCTTTTCTTGTCTTTATTTTATTCAAGGAAATTCTATGCTGCCACAACATCTGGACGGTGAAGCCTTGAAATTGTCAAATTTATTGCATTATTAGAAATACGTTTGTGAAAATAGGATGCGTTGGCTGCATAAAGAAAATAGCTTTATAGTTTCTCCTATTTTTGCATGAATACACATATATGTACATTTGTGCTTTCTTACACCCTCGTCGTATTTGCATATTAATCAAGTTTAACTTAAATATTTAAAATTGTATGAAGGAGTCATTTGAATAATGTTTTTGGAGTTGCGTACACCGAAATTTCAGGGAAATTCTGAGTTCTCTTTAGAAATAAAAACGGTTCAGGGAATGAGAGTAATTAAAATGCAAATTTGGTTGGAATTACATCGCAATACGAATTAGCCGCGGTAATGAAATACACAGTTCTTTGGTACAAGCGCGCATAAATTGCTCACAGAGTTCTCTTCTAAATTGTTAACTTCTAATCAGTTTTATGAACATTTACTTTAATTAATTCGTTTCCTAATAATTATTCTTAATTTTGCAATAAACCTTTCATACCTTAAAACAACGATATTCTTGAAAATATTGCATGTTGTCAACAATATAATACGATATTAATATCTCTTTATAAAATAACATCAAACTTGTTTTGCAGTTTTTAAAAATCATCTCAAAAGGGTGCAGAGTACTAAGAAAATAATACCTACACTTTTTTTTTCGCTTAAATAGGATTCGATTTTGGTTTCATAAGAGAATTTTGTAAAGTTAATTGCCATTGCTTAATTATTTAAAAAAAATCTATAATAATACTTGATATATCTGTGATCGATAAAAAACACATCTTGCCTTCCCAGCTTAAATTTTCAGACAAAAGTTAATACAAATGTATGTTACAAAAAGATGAAGACATTTTGATTTCGTAAATTAGACTCCGTGAATGTAATAATTATTATAGTTAAAAAAAACTAAAACACACGCTTTATATACCCTCGTCATGAGCTGGAAACTCAAGGGGTTTACTAGTAACCATTGAAGAGTTCCACTATCATCCTACTGATTCATCATCAGATCAGCTTAATATAACCTAATTATTGTACTGTTATCGGTATATTATACCTAAGTATATTTGCGGAAGGCGGAGGACCGGGTACTATGGCGCACATTGGGAGAGGCCTATGTCCAGCAGTGTACTAGAATAGGCTAATTGATTGATATTTGCAAAGTTTCGAGTTAAAGGTTCGACAATGAGAAGTTGGTTAAACTCGATGTCCAAAATTTGTTTACTTAGGAAGAGGTCGTCCATTAATCACGTGAAGTTTTTTAGCACATTTTTTAACCCTTTACCACATTTTGTGATATTTCGTGATTTTTTTCTGCCCCCCTTTGGAGCTTCACGTGATTAATGGACAATCCCTTTCAGGTGAAGCTAAAAAACGTGTTAATTACAGAAATTAAATAAAAATGAATTACACAAAGGAACAGCACTTTATGAAATATTATTACTATACTCCCGAACATTATGACACAAAATCGGCTTCTAAACATAATATCGCAATATAAATATAGTTTAAGTTTACCAGTTATTCATAATGTAATCTATTAATATATAAAAATAAATCCCTATTTCCCTTACTCACGGCATAACGCATGAACGGCTGGACCGATTTCGCTAATACTTTTCTTTCTGTGTTTATATGAAAGAAAAAATTAAGAATGTTGCGCGGAAAATTAGAAAATTTAAGAAAACTTAACGACCATATTAACTTTCCTAATGTAACCTTACCGCTTTTGACAAAACTGTCAGTCAATATTCATAGATAAGATAGGACAACGTCTGTCGGGTCAGCTAGTCTATTATAAAAGCACATAATTATTATGTTACCGCAATCACAGTCTTTAATCATCTACCAATCGAATTGAAAACCTAGGTATCGGTAAGTTTAAAATAACACTGAAACAATGGTTGATTCTGATTCTGAAAGTTTTCTTTAACATGAATTAATAAGAACAAACACGAGATAGCTGCTGTTAACCGTTGAGGAGTTACTTCGACTGGCTTCCGCATCCATCAGCAAATCAACTATAGATGCTGTCATGTTGTGGTGTCATTAGAACTACATAATATTATGTGTGCAAAGTTTTAATAAAACCGGTTCACAGCTGGAAAGTCAATGGGTGAACAATCATTGGTCCCCTATTTTTCAACCTTGAAATTTGAAATTTTTATTTGATACTAGCAGCGCCCCGCAATTTCACCCGCGTAAGTCCCGATCCCATGGGAATACCGGGATAAAAAGTAGCCTATGCGTTAATCCAGGTCTCCAGCTATCGACATACCAAGTTTCGTCGCAATCAGTTCAGTGGTTTTTGCGTGAAAGAGTAACAAGCATCGATCCATCCATTAAAATTTTAACATTTATAATATTAGTAGGATTCAAATGGGACCAACTTCAAAATAAGCCCTATCCAACAAAAAAGAATTATCGAATTTGCAGTACCCTGTAAAAAGTTATGCGTAGACACACATAAAAAATAATACGGATAGACTTGAAGACCTCCTCCGTTTTTCCGTCGGTTAACAAAACAATTCAACTAGTAGTACTATTTACGTGGTTTTTTACATTTTATCGGGTATTCATAATGATGCTCTAATATTACCAAGTTTTATATTATATTTATGTGTGTATATTACATATATAATTAATTATAAATGAACCTTTTACTTTTCTAGACATGTACGGTTTGTAAAAAATACTTTCCGTACCTCAAAGATTATCCCCATTTTGTGACTAAGACACTTTAAAAGGAGATACGAGGTTATCGCAATTTATGGATCATTACCTTACAAAGCTTATATGTTAAAAAATACATTAAGTAACTGCATTTGAACCACTCTGTCAAAAATATTTCTCATCAATCATTTAAATTTGCGACCATCGATTTGAGTTTTTACTAAAAGAAATTTTCAATAAGTAACTCGGAGAAAAAAATCTGTTTGGGTCATGACATTGTAATTAACAGACTATTCAAATCTTTAGTCCAAAATCGACAAAAATAGGCACTTCAAAATAATCATACTTCTTACTACTATTATAAATACGTAAGCTTGGATGGATGGATCTTTGTAACTCGATCAAGGCGTAACGGCTGACCGAATCTGGAAGAAATTATGCACAGAGATAGATTATATAATCTGGAATAGCATATACTTTTAATCCCGGAAAATGTACGGTTGCCATAGGTTAGATTTGAATTTACACGTAATTACAACTGAGTATAAATCTTTTTTTTTATGGTATAACGAGCAAACGGGTCACCTGATAGTAAGTGACTACCGCCACCCATGGGCACCTGCAATTTGAGAGTCACAAGTGCGTTGCCGGCCTTTAAGGTGGGAGTAGAGAAAGGGGGAAGAGGGGGAGAGGGACTGAGGGAGGTAGAGAGGGAAGGGTTTGTGCCTCCGGTAACCTCACTCACTCGGCAAAAAACAATGCAAATATTGCTTCACTGTCGGTCTTACTTGCAGAAGCGTGGCTCTCCCATGAATCTACTTGTTGTCTGTACATTATGAGGATCTTTTTATGTGTTTCAGTACTTAGTTGCTTTATCGATTGGTGTTTTGTTTGACCACTTTTACATAAAGCATGGATTGTGTAAGTGACGAATGGCTTGAATAGATCTAGCTATTAATGAAATTCGTTACATTTGGAGTATTGATGACTGACGTGATTTGTAATTGTCAGTCTATATGTACAAATTAATAGAATTTCGCTATTACAAGCTTATAACTTCGGCCTATAATTTCGCCATACTCGACAATATAACGACGATTAGCTAAAGAAAATTTTGGTAAAATATAAATGTAGTTTTGAACTTCATTAACTATTACATTTCAACCTACATTATTAAATTGTAAATTTTTTTTTCATTATGTTCATCTATTTAACATAGCATTATGTTTATTTCAAAAAATTATAAGACTCATTTTTACCTATTAAGATGATTATTTTTTTGTTTCAGATTATATCTCTACACTATTTCTTTAAAAATATAACAAATGCGTCCCAAACGATAACCAAATAGCTAATTAATAATTCGATTAGAATGGTTTAGTTTTATATATTCAAAAGAAAATTATCTATTCTGTTTACCCTGAATAAACTGTCTGTCTGCTCGGATGGTAGTTTTGCAACGAACTAGATTTACGATAGACAGGACGGTACTTGGTGGAGGGGAAATCTTTGCGTAATGACAAAAGTTGACAGACAGAACATACGCTTTGCTCAACCTGTACTATTGGATAACATCTCCGTTGAAGCACATTATATCGTGTAACTCCACAGACAAACATATTCAAACAAGAAAAATCAATGGAATTATCATGAGTTAACTTTTCTTTTCTGTGATAATTCAACACCTTTTAACTTCTGTTTATACCATCAATGGGTAAAGTTATTGACAATCGTTAGTGATATTGAAAACAATACTACCTACCTACATTTTAATCTTGTTGTTTATTTTCCAACTTTATGACGTCATTAAATCCTGATAAAAACGAAGAACAAACAAATACGAAATGTATTTTTCAGGGTCGCATTTATAATTGGTTTTAGGAGGTTTTAAGGCCATTTTATGGGTTATTTTTCTCTTCAGATCGCCCTGACGGATGTCACATTGTGTAAATATTAATGTTTCATTAGAATGTGTTTATGTTAGGGAATAATTTAATACAATTTTTTCTAAAGTCTAATGAGTTCGTCATTGCTCGTTTACAGTGCATTTTAATGTTTAAAGTTATGTGATACACTGTGAGCCATAGGACGTCCACTGTTGGATATAGGACTCCCTCAAGGACTTCCAAGAAGCGGCCTGCATTCACCGTTGACCTGCAACCTTTACGAGGTCGTGTTTATAGTGGACGTCCCGGTCTGTGGTCTCCTCATTCGAGAACTTTCGGTCCAGACGGCTATCCGTTCGGCGAGCTATATGCGATTTCTAC
Source organism: Euplagia quadripunctaria (assembly GCA_963859945.1). Taxonomy (NCBI): domain Eukaryota; kingdom Metazoa; phylum Arthropoda; class Insecta; order Lepidoptera; family Erebidae; genus Euplagia; species Euplagia quadripunctaria. Next base: position 9,383,257 of record OY982580.1, read on the forward strand.
ATGCAGCAACATACAATTGTCCATGCGAAAACAGTGGACGTTGCAATAATAAAACTGGTGTATTATTGCAACGTCAAAACTTTGACAAATTTGGCAAAATTAAATTAACGTGGTGCTCCAGAAACTACTAAATTAACTCCCGTTTTTAATATTATTAACATTCATATTGCGATGCAAACATATAACTCTCATTCGTGTACCAACAAAAAAAAAAAAAATCGGTTGACCAAAAGAGGAGAAAAAGGTACTGATCTATTTTGCCTTTACCCATCTATAAATAAAAAAAAAGAAACAAAAATGTTTTATTCACAGACACCTAAGACACACAATAACTATAGTAAACTTACATCTAAATACAATAAACGGGCTGTACCTCACGTGCCCGACGAATAGGGTCTGGTTCAGCATTTGCCAGACATGTGCCTAGCGCTGGTTTTCAACCAGACCCTTCATACCCCACGGATATCAATCAGCAAAAACGAAACAAATACAATATAAAACATTTTTTTTATTATGTAAACACCAATTACTACCATGTATTTACTTTACACATTGACAGAAAATCGGCAAGATGCACGTGAACACAAACGGACCGTCTCGAACCGCACCACACCAAAAACGATACAATATAAGTATTATGATATGTCAAAACATATCATAATACTGTAAAGGATACTGAACTATTTTGTGTTTTAATAAAGGAAAAATCTAAAGCTCGTTAATATCTAGATACTAATCAAAATAATGTGTGGTTATATCTTATACTTAATAGACCTCGTTATTTACGTAAAGCGCTAACAGTTTTAGGAAAACTCGTAATTTTTAATAGAATAGAAATGTTATTTTAAAATTGCCAAATTGAACTTCAAAATTTACCCATGGATCAAATTTCGTAAGAGAGAGGGTTGACATGGATGAAACTATTGATATTTAATACGAAGAATGTTAATGGAAAGCCTGGTTTGAAAAGTGTCGCCATAAAAAAAAATCTTTGAAATTGACATGAAAATTCATAATAAGTTATTAAAAAACATGCACCTATACCAGAACAAAATATTTCCCGAAGAATATATTTTTTTCAAACTCCAATTATTTTTTCAACCCTTATCAATTTTTTTCCGGCTATACATGACGCTTTTAAAATTTTATCACACCTTTCTGTAACACTGCATAATCAAATGAAGTGCAGTGCTTGAGATTTAATCAAACACTGCACTATCAACTGCCATTAAAAGATAATCCAAATGACTAAGACACTAATGATTAAAAACCTAACTTGTTATAAAATCAACAGATGAACGGTTAAAGGGTTTCTACAAAGAAGAAGCAAGTTTACGTACTGACAAACAACAAGCTAAATTAATATTAGCCCTTGTTAATAACTAAGAAACTAGGTCACTCAACTGTTGCTTGGGAGCCTTTAAGAACTTTAAAACTTGTCAAGTTTTGCCTCACCCGGGTCGACTACTAGACACCTATGAAAAGTTTAAACAAAGGATTTTCAAGGGAAAAGAGGAGACGTTAATGTCAAGAATTTTAAAGCCGTCAATTTCACACTGTAAAGTAGAATATAATAGAATTAAGATAGTGCAATGAATAACACATCAGACTACAAATAGTGCAATCAAGGATTCGAATTGCACCCAATAGCGCAACAAATCATGGCATATATAAACATCAACCATAACAAATAAATAGCAACTTTTGCTGTGAAAGAATAAAGTTTAATATTAGTCGTGAATATTGGCGCAATAGCCACTGTTTTAAAACCTAGAGCTAACACGCTTAATCTTTTATGCACTGATTCATTGGGATTATAAAAGCGGTTCTTACAATAATGATTGTCAAAAAAAAAACATCGTGAACAGTTTTGGTATGTTTTTGACAATATAAAGCTGATTGAGGATCAGATCAAGATTCCAGAGCCGCCAGACCTTGCTTATTAATAAAATGTTTCGTATTAGTAGATACTTACTTTACTATACAGACTAGTATTAGTAGATACTTTGAAGGTACCTGAAAATTGGCAAGTTGGATAAAATCATTGGAAATATTTTTGAGTAATTCGGAGTTCTGATTTATATGAAAGTTATTACTATTATTGCTAGATAATTTTCATGGGCGGTTATTACGCCTGACACTTTGAAGTTCGAAAAAATTACCTAAGTTTATCTATAGTCTGTGTTCACGCCTAGCCCTACGATGTCCGGGGGGTGTGCTCGGCCCCTACTCCGCTACCCCGACCCTATATATACGAGTGCGCCGGCTCATTACGCGACACGACCAACCAGTTATTATGTCGTGTGTGTGTTCCTCAGAAAATAAGTAAAGCGGTTCTGGGATCTTGTTCTAGATGTCCTGCCAATAGGTGTGTACTACCAATAGAATCCACTTCTAACACAAACATTTAGCTTAATTGAATAGATTTACAAAAAAAATTTTTTTTTTTTTTGTTAGTGTGATTTCAGACTAGCGTATTTTTCTGCGCGTATACGGTCGTTTCAGCATACGCGCTCACACGCGCGCAACATTACGCGCTTCAAAAAACCGGACTCGCGTAAACGGGCATATTTCGGCGTGTTCGCTCGAACCAGTGGTGTCAGTATCAACATGGATTCTGACGAAGAAACATTACTATTTGCGTTACTTATTCGCCGTCGACTGAGATGACGAAAAAAATGCTGGGTGTCACCGATAGTTGCATCAAGACTGATAACTTTTATATACTTTACCCAGAACTGCGAAGTGATTCTAAACGATTGAAAAATTACTTTAGAATGTCTTTGAGCACTTTTGATGTATTGTTAAATATATTAAAATCACGGTTAGAGCATAAGGGTACTATGTCACGGGGAGGTGTCTCTCGCGGCTCGCGCTTGTACGAGCTTAGAAGCGCATCAACCCTCGTACGAGTTGAGCGTGTGCCAAAAGGCGCGCCTATACGCGCCTACATGCGCTTCCAAAAACGAGCTCATACGCGCGTATAAAACGCTAGTCTGAAACCGCTCTTACCGTTGATTATCATTTAGTTTTATCTAAACTTTCACGCTCATTTTCGTATGTTGATATACGTTTCATTAGTAAATTAAGTTTACCAACTGAATTCAATGAAGATATTTACCGTATATAGAAGTTATTTTATCGTAAAGATAGCTGCCGATTAAAATTATAAAATGAATTTATTGTTAAAGAGATCATTAATCGCAATAATGATCTCACTAATGATCACACACCTTTAATTATGGAAATTTCGCTACAATATTGTTGGCATATTTATTATTGTAGTCACCAGATATTAGAGCTACTAATTATGAATGGGTCGATGTACCTACTCTATCCGCAAATGAAAACCATTAGCTACGCTTAGTCTCTGGGCAAAATTAACGTAATACTATGCTAAATAGTGTACAAGTGACATCTGGAGCGCATCTTGTCTAAATTACGTTGAATCTTCGTGCCTTCAAAGGTTTTTGATGCGCAAAAATAGTAATGGAATCAAATCTAGATTCATTTTGGATCTACATTTGAATCTGTCGTTTCTACTGTCTCTTTTATCTTTTATCTCCCACTGTGGAGGGAAGTCGATAAATTATAATAAAATTTCTTCATTTAGTCCTTGTTTTTTGTGGGGTGTTGTATTTATATCTGTGTACGATACCAAGTGCCTATAAATATCGGATTACCAATAGATTATCACTACATATTATAAATCAAAGTCCCCACCGCGTTTGTCTGTCTGTTTGTCTGTTCGCAGTAAACTGAAAAACTACATAACAGATTTTCATGCGATTTTCAGCAATAGACTCAGTTATTCAAGAGGAAAGTTTATATGTAGTATACATGCTTATTAAACCATAAAATAGTCCGCAATGGTATATGTTTATCTCCTAAGATTAACCCACAGTAACCATTCTTATCTTTTACATATTACAAAAAAATTATTGGTTATTTACCAAACTATTTTAAACAATACAGTATTATTCCTTATCCAATTAAATACATTAGATACGTTGTGTATTTCATGTAGATCAAAATTGCCCTTCACAGCAAATCATTAAAATTAATATCTAACAAGATATCAGAGATTTAAAAAGCGGGGGCAGAGCGGCTGGCGGGCCGTACGTCCGTCCTGGTTGGCAGCGGTCGGCGGCCACGGGATGTGCCTACAAATAGCCGCAATAGGCCGCGCCTCGCCCTGTTAGTCCAGTCGGGATAGACATTTAAGTAGAAAAAATTAGCGGACGCGATTTTTTTTTAAACCTCGGGGGGGGGGGGGTGGTGGTTGGAAGTCTACATTTCGGTTTTCGGGGCAAGCCCGCCATTGGATTCGCTGCCATCTTGATTTGTAGTTCAATTTTTTCGTTTTTCTGAAGTAACTCGTTAATTTACAACTTTAGAGCAAAAATGGTAGTATCCAAAGTTGTTGTTGGAAAGTATATATTTAAAAATATAAAAAATTGTAGACCACCGACATCGGGTACAGGGACCAAGATACCGGTGGTTAGGGCTCCAAAGACAGGAACATCCTCACTATACGAGCCGTGTCGAGAAGAACTGCCTTCTGCATCAGTCCAACCGTCTAACGCGAGCCTCTTAAGGTGTTGATTTATTATTATTAATATACTGTCTGTCTTAGCACCATTTTCAATAGGACCTGGAGCGAAATGGCGTCTTCGCTAGGAGCATAAATCTGCTACGTCCTAACCAAATGAGTTCTCTAAACAAAATATCTAGTACCATTCAAACACAGTTCATTCATAATACAAATCATGTTAACATATTGTAGATGTTAAAATAGTGAAAATAGATTACTCTTTATGAAGTCATTACTCTGTTAAAGTGTCCACTGACCTACCCATAGAACCCTTCCACATCTTATCCTTTCCTTTTGCTGCGAACGATACATTACTTGTGGGTTTGAGGTGAATAGGCACCCTTACATATAGTAATTCTGAATTTACCCGTAATTGAATCATTAAGGTTAACAACAGGTTACTAGTAACTCATTACTCAGCAGTCTGGCTACATCATTCTTATCTATTTGTAAGGGAAGGTTTTTACCATACCATCTTATAATATTTGTATTGTCCTACTTTAACAGTAGAAGTTGCACAATAAGAAAGAGCCTTTTTTTACATCGCAAAAAAACTTGGTAACTTTTTTCTTTTGTTCATCGTTAAAAAGTTTCATATAAATCGTGCTGAATGCTAAATGTGATGGTAGGCTTATATTTATATAAAAACGCATTCTCATTCGTCATTAATTTATATTATGCGAGTGACTTTTAAAATACCCTTAACTTTTTTATTGTAGCTGAGTTTACGTCTGTTAGTAATTTTTATTTATTACCTCTCACTTCTTTTCTAATCTTCTTATCTGATTTTTTTTTTTGCGTCTAAAGCTCTCTTTGAATACCACCTTATTGAAAAACATGAAAATATGCTAAAATAATCGCATCGCATGCACGTATAGCTAATCACACCGATATATACCGCGCCGTGAGATTACATCTTTGTAGCCGGCTATCGTGCGTACTACAAAGAGTACTACTACAGTCACAGTATAGGTATATACTGTGGTACAGTGCCAGTGTCTTGGCGACAATCTTTGCAATCTTCGAGTTGTAGGTATTAGATTTTTGTAATTAATATTAATAAATTATTTAAACAAATTACAAAATCTCTTTTTCTTTCCTATTTACTTTATTGAAATTTTATATTTATTTGCATGAAATTATATTTTATATGTAAATTTAATCTCTAAATAATAAAAAAGACTGCAAAATCAAATTGTACTCGCGTGTCTGGTACACATTTCTATGTGTCTTAACAAAGAGATTGCCTTTACTTGTGCAGCCATTAGGTATATATATATACACACGTACATATATCTATATATTTGATGGCGTGGATGAGCAGCAAAGTCGCAGCAACCACTCCTTCGCTTGGTGCAGCGGTGCCGTAGGTATCTATGCCAAAACTCAGCGGATTACTTTCCCGTCAAGTACAGAATGTTGAATTGCCACAGCGCGTGCGTCGTCGTGCGTGGTCGGCGGAGCTACACCGCTCCGTGTTTTATATACTTTATTTATTTAACTATAAATAAAGTACTATGCTTGGTGTTCGATTAAAATATGTATTGTTTGTTAACTCGTAGGGTAAAATTATTGACCTCATAAAAATGCATTCACCTCATTGTTGATTGACAACACACAAGAACAATGCGATGAGTGCATTTTATTTACCGATTTATTAATTTAAGTAAGAATATGCGGCCAGTGTGCAATTAATTAACCGTGCTGGTTTCAATACTAATTATTATTAGCAGATGCATATTTGTGATTAATGGTTTTGAATCAATATTGATACGCTAGCTACTGTTTACATAAATATTTAACTACTACTACTACTAACTACGTGTAATTTATTTATCCCACTAATATTATAAATGTGAAAGTTTGGATGGATGGATGAATGGATGTTTGTTTCTCTTTCACGCAAAAACCACTAACCCGATTGCGATGAAATTTGGTATGTAGATAGCTGGAGACCTGGTGTAACGCGTAGGCCACGATTAATGAGGTTGTAAGAATTATACTCAAACATATTGTACCCTACTGAGTCAACCGTCGAGCGGTTGAACCAAAATAATGTATGTCATGTTTTTTAAATTCTAAAAAATATGTATTACAAAAGTGTTGTAGTAGGTCTAAAAAAATAGCGTAGCGATAGCGTATTAACCCTTACAAAAAAAAAGTTATTTTATCATCAAGATAATTTTATGTAGATTAACTTTGTGGTTTACAGCAACTTATTTGGACGTGTAGTGAAACTACTGTCTTATGTCTTCAGATATTCCTTTGAGATGTTGGGGTTTGGATGAAAGAAAACAACCACTTTAGTCAACTTACATTTATTAAGTGTCGTAATTATAATGTAATATAAAATGCACACATCGAGTAAAGCATAGAGTCAGCATTCTTATATTAGTGTAAAGGACCGTACACAATACGATAGTTGATCTTAAGAAGCATTCATATTTAAAGTTTACATACTTCACCTCCCAGGGAAAAGCAAAAAAAAACAATAAGGTATTTCGTTTTCTTTTTCTTCAACGGGATTACCCAATGCACAACTAATAAAAAATACAACAAAATTACTTTTAAGGTACACTAGCAAACAGAACTTAGTTTCTAATATGCTAACTACGTTTTACTATACTAGATTCGTATTATCATACTGCAGTGAAACAATACAATAATGTTCGTTATTGATAAAAAGGTCTAGTTCTATTTTTATGAACTAAATCTATCTTATTGCTTTTAGTCATTTTAACATTACAACCTAAATCTTCTAATATTACATAAGGACCTTCAAAGAGTGGTGGTGCGAAAAGTTGAAAGGGTAGTGGCTGAGAACTAGCAAACGTTACATTGGTCGCTCACGGAAAAAAACATGGATGAGGCTGGTAATAGACCGAAGAAGATGGCACGTGCAGAGAGATGCCTATACAAAACATTGGGTGAAGTTGGGCTGCCGATGATGATGAAGGTAGAATAAACGCTTTGCTTTTCAAAGAAAGAGAATCCACAACCAACAGTAGGATTATGTCTTAGATTGTGAGTAGGATCGCAAAAGCACTTTAAATAGTGAGACAGTAACAATAAAGAAATAATGATTATAATTTTAAATTATAATCATAATTTTTTTTAATTGACGATTTCGAGTAATTGATGCTCAATTTTATGAACTAAAGATATTGAATTTGAACATCCGAATTTACACATTACAGTAAGTTTAATCACATATACATATAATAAGGTAAGTCATAATCATTTTCATTCATTTTGAGAATATACCATAAATTGAAGCTGCACTCCATACTTAATAACTGTCAGAATATGCACACCCCCACAAAAGTAGTTTTTTTATGTATCATGTGTCATACTTCTTTTTAAATATATAATATTAATTAAGCTAGAAACCAAGCTACATTTAAATATACGATGATTGTTTTTTTTAATATACGAGTGCACCTGTTACCTGAACTGAGACAACGACAATTTTAATCTTACTTTAGGTACCTACTCGTAGCAGAGTTCATTGCAAATTGTATGTTTTTTTTTAATAAACTATGTAGTTTCATTTATGCAAATGAGATTGAACAACAATATTAGCTATATGAAGTCGATAAAAAAAAAAATATTATTTTGCTCTGACCGCTCGACGATTGACTCAGTAGGCTTAAAATATGCTTGGGTATGATTATTACAACCGCAACCTCACTAATCGTGGCCACCGATCCGAAAAAAACTTGATACGATTTTAAACTTGACTTACTTGAACTGCTCTTTCGTGATTATATTAGATATAATATAGACAGAAATGACATAGATGTTTAATCATAAGCTCATTTAGAACACGGAGTTTCTCAGAAAATGTAACTAATAGGCTTTTAATTCAATACGACAGAAGCTTAACCACTGTAATTAGTAGAGCGTGATGATTAAGTACTTAGAGTATTTGAATACATGTTTTGTATGAGTTAATTGTTTTGAATATAAAAGTATTGTTTATTGTGTAATAGTAGTTTCATTACTATTGGCAGGTTTATACTCGTATAAATTTGAATGTTATTATACTCTATCCATTCATTTATTTTCTTTTTTAAAAGGTTGAGTAATAGTCAACTAGTGATAACCTAACACGTTGCCGATTCGATTAAAAATAACAAATCAATTTCATTTAAGAGTAAATTTTACCTAATCGTATCTTAAAAATCGATCTTTAGCTAAAATGACTAAACTTGTTTAACAAATAATATTACCCACGTTTAGGGTAATGTACATAATGTTTTAATGTTACCGAGAACTTGGATAGTAGGCAAATTATTTTTGGACCGTTTATGATGCCATTCTCTCATGTAACTACACAATGCCACCAGGTGTAAACATTACACAGTTTTAACTTTTGTTTTAATGACGTAGGAAGGAAATTAAGTTTAAAAATTATTTTCATTATCCATGGAACAGGACTTTTAGTTACTGTAACTATAGCAAGACATATAGAAAGAAGGTCACATGAATAGAGAACAAGGTGATCCCATAAAAATGATACGCGTGTATTGCCAAAAATTAAACACAAATTTATAATTTCTTTATCCATAATTAAAGTAATAAAGACTTTTGCACCACTATTATGTCACAGTCTAAATTTAACTGAAAACACCTTTTACAATTTAACAAAAGTGATGCTAAAAGGTACATAGTAGATACTGCAAATAAAACATTACCTGTTAACTAAAATGCCGGACCTAGAATAAATAAATAGCAGGAGAAAAGGGAACTTTCCTTTAAATCGGATTAAATACTTTACCGAGAGGCGCCGGCATTTTTAAAGTTCTTCACCAAAAAGAAGCAGAGGTTTTGTTGCCTTTTGTTACTCCGTTGGCGTTATTGGAGTTTTTTTCAGCTTTTTCTTTTGGTGCAACATTTTAGTAGTATCGTCTAACTTTTAAACTTGACACCAACCTTAATTACCTTTTCGTAAAACTAAAAGACAGTAAAATATGTCTAACACGTATTATTCTTTTATTGAACACAATGTTCAGGAAAAGCAACAAAGGTAATCTTTAAGTAGGATTTGTTTTTAATTCTTATTTATAACATATGAAAGTCTAAACTTTCGCAGTCTCAGTTCAATTTAAAAGTTCTTTAATAAAACGGCAAGCGGTAACTAATCAAAGGTTAGTTGTATTTTTATTTGGTATATTAATATATCAGAAACAAGGTGTAAAAATTTCGTTAAAATTGCTGTGTAAGAGTTTTTTATATACAAAAGCTTTTTTCCCTGAAAGAAGTAGTAGCGCTCCTAGGTGATAAGAGTCTAATTAAGTTTGTGTATTTTTTTGCTAACTCTTAATAAAATGTTTTAGTAAGTACGTTCAAATAACTTCACAACTGGACTATTCATAAAAAAGGCATCTCATAATAATTGTGCGGAGATCTTCGCAAGACAACTAATAAATATAAAAATAAAAGAATTTGTCGAGAGGAGTTCAGTGTGTTATATCTTGTGATTGGTAACTGTAGGATTTCTTGCATACGTGGTTATAAACTTTTGTACCCTTGTGCGCTTAATTTTTTGTAAGAATATAAAACACCTAAAAATATATATTTTTTTTGTTTTCCTTCTTGCAAACTATTCAAATAAAAAGTCTTTATCGCGAACAACTATGCTCCATAGTACGAAACAAAATTAATCGACAAAACATAGTCCACCAAGATCCATGACAATTTATGATAGTAGTAATAATAGTAAAACAATAGTAGTAATAATAATCATGTATTTTAGAAATTAGATTGCAGGTTTACAGTTTGGATGTTCCATATGTTGTTCAAGTATTCATTTGTACATTTGACAACCAGTCAGTGCCTTCACAGTAAATACTTTCATATTCATATCGATGAGTTTTGAACATTCATAATTATAGAGTGACCACAAAACTGCGGAAGTAATCTATCACGCAAGTAGCTAAACCATTTGTTTCGGTTTCTATGAAACGTTCGAAATCGTAGAACATCGATCAAAGTCCCATCAGTCATCAGCTGCGACCCACTAACCGGTGCTGCTGACAATAACACAAAGAAAAACTTCCTATGGATTTGTTCGGAGTTATTCATACGTCAAACGATTGAAGAAAGCCTTTTGAAACTTTGAAGACAGTAGACATTGTTGGTTGTAGTTTATTCACAATTAATCGCACCGAAATTTCAGTAAGATATTTCATTCATGGACTCGAAGAGAACACGAGAGAAATTAATGTAATTATTTTTTTGTTCAATTCAAGAGCGATATATAATATGGCGTAAATTATTTTTCTTTCCAATGCTTGATAACGACTATTGCAAGGTAGCTAAGCGGAGCCTATTAGTCCTACTGCAACTTAATTAATGTCACTTGTGCGTTGAGAACTGTATCAACACAACCTTATAGTAGAAGAGACGTGGAAGATCGACCTTCACCCATCTGATAATCAGATGAGACATATTTTTTATCAAATATCTTTTATTTATAAACATGCCTATGATAGCTTGCCTATCGAAAAGTGTTCATGGTTATTTTTAATTAAAATAATTTTTATCATTTTTTTTTATAACCTTCACTCTTTTGACATCTGAAAAAAAATAATTTCAACTGAGAGTTTTCAACGTAGAGAATATGCCTTGGTAGACTTGCCTACTTATTTTTGTTCATGGCTACCTGGCATGCAGGTATGAACAGGTAAATCAATATAGGTAACTACACCGATCTGATAACCGATAGAAATTGATATCATAAGAAAAATAATTTAATTACAAAATATATCATATAGGCTTGCCTGCGAAAAACCGTTCATAGAATATTATTGCCAGACTTCGAAGTTTTAGAATCGGAGTGATTTTATTTGTGCGAAAGAGACAGTAGAGCGTCCGAGGTCTATGTGATAGAGCAGGACACAACTTAGCAGCTGCACGCGACATGTCTTATCTCATCTCATCACAATAATTAAATAAAACAATTTATAATAATAATAAATTTAATTTTTAACGAAAGTAAAAAGTTATGACTCCACCATTGTGCCACCATTTTTTTTATCTTATGAGAACCCCCTCGTGTCATCACCTCACCGAAGGTAACGGTAAAACCGACTAAAACCACACGGTGTTCCGTCATAAGTGGGTCTATTGCAGGGGACTCGGGTATACCGTAGGGAGGAAGCCTCCGGGAACCCCTGCAGACCTGGGCCACTTGTAGCAGGTGACAGGCATGGAGTACAGGGAGCATTACCCCCCTCCAGATCAAAGAAGTGCGCGTGGAACACGTCGCGCCACCGTCTCGGGCCTGCTTCTGCCAGGGCCCCTAGGCCAGAACATTATGCCACCATGCTTTAATTAAAAAAAAACATTATGCCACCATGCTGGTCTTCTTTAATACAAAAAAATTTTGAGAACAACATACGTTAATTAAATTTTTCAATTTTGTAATATCACTACATAGTATAAAACAAAGTCGCTTCCTGCTGTCCGTCTGTCCCTATGTATGCTTAATTTTTTAAGCCTACGCAATTTGATGCGGTTTTTTTTAATAGATAGAGTGATTCAAGAGGAAGTTTTATATGTATAATACATGCATAATATAGTAGAGAAACACTGATAACTTTAGAGGTTTCTAATGTGATGTTGTAAATAAACACATTTTTTTGCGTTTACATTGCAAACGCTGGCTGAACCCTACGAAATAGATCAAAATAATCTACCACAGTATTGTACACCTAAAAAAGGTCTACAAAAAAGTCCGAAGTGGTATATGTCTATCTCTTAGGGATAACCCACAATAACCATTTTTTATCCTTTACTTTTTACGAGAAATAATGGCTTGTTTACGAAGCGATTTTAAGCAATACAGCATTAATCCTTATCCAATTAAGTACCTTAAATACATTGTGCATTTAATATAGATCAAAATTACTCTTCACAGCATGTAATTTCAATGAATATTTTCGAAGATATTACAGATTTAAAATGCAGGGACATAGCGGTTGCGGCTATACCGCCTACCGGCCGGAGGGCCGGACAATTTCCGGTAAAGAAATCTTTTGCAATGACCATTAATAAATCGCAGGTTCAAACTTTCAATGTTGTAGGCTTACATTTGAGCGTTGAGTGTTTTTCACATGGCCAATAATTATATGTCGCTCTTTCAAGAGTAACCTCTGAAGAAAACATGTTTGTATTGTCTAATGACAAAAAAGCTGTGAACGTTGTATATAAAGACATTATACACATAATGTCTTTAAAAAAGAAAATTAATAAATATTTTTTTATATATGTCACAGTTATAACTATATATATTCTGTAATAATATAATAATTAAGTATAATCGAAATTAAGTTTGTTCTTAGTGGCTTCAAAATGATTTTCGACAGTAAATAAACACTGTTCTCTTAGTCATATGTAACAGAGCATGCGCACTCTGTTACATTCAACGGACATGTCGCGTGCAGCAGCTACGTTGTGTCCTGTTCTATCACACAGACCTCGGACGCTCTACTTTTTTTTTCGCACATATACAATAGGGAATATGCATGTTCTTTAAATTTACTTGATTTTTTTCCCTTGAATCTTTATTGTCCAGATATTATGCCTTAACAATTATTTTCTTATTTAGTTCGTCTTTAATTGCAAAAAATATTAAATAAAATATGCAAAATAAGGGAGCGAAATTCAACTTTGCAAAACGCATCACTATTGGTCGAACCAAAACATGATGTCACTTTCCACGTCCTGTCATTTATCGGCGCCGATATTCGTAGTGTTACGGAGAAAGATAGGTGTTCCTGTGATTTTTGCCATTAGCTAGTGTAATTTAAGCATTATAATGATATTAGAAATCATCTAGGACGATGACTGATAGTGGTTTTGTCAAAGCACAATCGGACAATCTACCGTAAATAGATGCATTCATGATGACTATATATTTTGCATCAAATCCAGATTTTACGTCCGCTGAGGTCAAAGGAGTGAAAGCCGCAAGGTACCTAATTATTATAATATCTACATGTAATATATAATCTAAGGTAAGATATGTATAGTTACTTCTATTCATGAAGTTTTATTGGACTTTTGTTACCTAGTTTAAGTAGGCAAGCAAGTTGCCTTCTGCTTGATATTTAAAACAAATATAAATTACTGCTGACTAATTCACACTATACTAGCAATTAAATTGTAATATACTTATATTAAAGTGATCTTCACAACAATATAAACACGATATTGAAGATACTTCATCTCTTCTCATTAATTTACACGATTGTTTTCGTATTTTCGCATCTCTTGGTACAGGAAAAAATACTTTGTTGGGTGTATTTCTTATAGTATTTTTACACTTAGGGACAAGGCAATACCTTTAAAATGGTTTTTTAACTTTGTCGATCGTCTAGTAATTACAATAAATAGTAATTACAACTGAAAATCGGTATAAAATTACTGTAATATTTCAAGTAAGTATACTAAGTTTATGAAACAAATACTGAGCGTGGCATGTGACGTCATCCAAGGCCCGCGAAATATGGCAGCGTTCAAACAGGTCAAATTTTATCGATGTTTTCAATGTTATTTTAAAAATTAATTTGAACATTGCGAAGGTTATTTATATTTTTTATTATTGTAGAATGATGGAATAAGTTAATAAAAATAAAAAAGTACATGCATATTCCCTATTACTCCGATTCTAAAACTTAAAAAGCCTGTCAATAATATTCTATGAACGGTTTTTTGCAGGCAAGCCTATATGATATATTTTGTAATTAAATTATCTTTCTTATGATATTAATTTCTATCGGTTATCAGATCGGTGTAGTTACCTGTATTGATTTACCTGTTTATACCTGCTTGCCAGGTAGCCATGAACAAAAATAAGTAGGCAAGCTTACCAAGGCATATTCTCCATGTTGAAAACTCTCAGTTGAAATAATTTTTTTTCGATTGTCAAATTTTAACCAATTTTTTTTTATAACCTTCACGGTTATAAAAAAAAATTGGTTAAAATTATTTTAATTAAAAATAGCCATGAACACTTTTCGATAGGCAAGCTCTCATAGGCATGTTTATGAATAAAAGATATTTGATAAAAAATATGTCTCATCTGATTATCAGATGGGTGAAGGTCGATCTTCTACGTCTCTTAGACTATTAATGAAGAAAATTAAAAAAATAGTACGATTTTTTTTTAGGAATCCAAAGTTGGCAATATATATGTTTATACGTTTTAGATTTTTTGTATAAATTTAGCATCCGATTGAAATCATTTCATTGACTTGGTTTTCATTGAATCGTTTCAAGATTGGACATTTCAATATTATACTAATTTTGACACAAGCTGTCATAATAACTTGAGATACCTCACACACGACCGTCTGACCCCAAACTAGGCAGAGTCTGTACTATGGTAATGATAAATATACTTATATATTACTAAAATATAATAGAATTCAAGTTGGATTTTCGGGTTAGGTATATCGTTATTGGATTTTCTATTAGGCGATTCTCACGGACGATAAAAAGCGATAATAGGCGGAATGTGGGTCTACACATCTCTGCCTACACTATCGAAAATATACATATAACCGTGAGTATATAATGCTACTTGGCACTGGCAATCCGTACGTTGATCTATAGTAAAATGGAGCGTAATATCGACTATATCAGTACCTATTTCCTCGAACTCTGGTACCTATATATAGTATCGTAGTATGGCTGACGAAGACGAATGAGAGCGGATAGTAGAGACTATTACACGGTCGATCAGATATTTTACCTACATATAGGACTGTTGCAACTAACTACCGATACTAGCACTCGTATTTACAAACTATTATTGCAATGCCATGGAATGCTGTGCTCAGTAAGCCATATTACTCACAAAGACATAGAATACGTTACAGCTACACACAGCTTTATTGTTTGTGAATAGGTTTTAATTGCCATGTGTGATTGTTGGTTCTGATTGTCCGTCTGACTGATTTTTAATACGGCTGTAACAATATTTTACCTGGAGTTCAGATTTTCTAATGATTAATTGGATTAGATCTCTGTAAATCATATCATTTCTTCATTTTTTAGGTTAACCAACAATTATTACACTAAACATTACCATTTTAATATAACATAAAGTTAAGCATGTGTGAGTGTAACAATCACTTACAGGCTAACACCACATGTACAATAAATCACGGTAGATATATATCTTCTTAAAATTAATTACCTAGATATATTAACAACATTTACATATATATAACAAGTTAATAACACATTCTTTACAAAAATAGTAAAATAAATCCAAAAATATAACACAACAATAATTATTTTAATGCAATAACAACAAAAAATTACTAAACGCTCAACTCTGGACATAAATTCAATTTCAATCTGACCAAATTGATTAATGCTGAACGTTGGTATTGTGGATTCGATTCCCACGTGTTTACAAAGACTTACGTTCTTCAGAGACAGACGTATATTCTTTTGTCAGTTGGTCATATCTGTTCGAGTCTAAAGCTAAACATACCAGAATTATTATTATTATTATTTTGCAGCTCATAAACAACCATAAATTAAAATGGTAAAGTTTATTGGTGTTGGTATTAAATTTTATCATGGAAAACATCATCATAATTTTTATTAATGGCTTGTGAGATTTTACCCCAAATTGAATGTTATTAGTACCACGAGGCAAAAGGGCTAATACCTTGCTTACTCAGTAGGTAGAAAGTAGACGGGTGAATGTACACGACCAAAAATAAACACTTAAGCAACTGAAAAGGCTCTAACCAGCCTTTAGTGTGCATTTACAAGTTTTTAATTTAACAATAAAGTACGTTTATTGAATATCTTGAATAAAAAGCTGGAAAATTTCATAGAAATGATTTTTCTTTATAGAAAAAAAAGCCCTATTGCAATTTGGCTTCCGCGATTCCTCAGCTCTTTATGCAAAATAAATTTTCTGGATTCCATATCCTAGTATAAAAAAAACCAGACAAGTGCGAGTCTGACTCGCGCACCGAGGGTTTTGTGAGCAACCAAACTTGTAAGTAGATAATAATAATACGTCCATTTCGGGTATCTTTTGATTGCGTTGACTTAGAAGCTTTATTTTTTTACAGCTTCAAGGGACCGCTGACATAAGTATTTGATGTTAATTTCAACTGGATGCCTGCACGAGTTCCTGAGGAAAAGGGTCTTGACAGACACACAGACAGACAGCCAGATATAACAAACAAATTAACAACTTTCGGATTTTTTCCTTTATTTGTGCTGTGAGATTTTATTTCCTCCAAATTTCATGATTCTAAGCCAATGGGAAGTACCCTATAGGTTTGGATTTGCCTGCGAAATGTTCAAATTTGGTCAAATCTAACGCTTAAGAAGTCATATCTTTTGATTGCGTTGACTTGGAAGCTTGATTTTTTACAGCTTCAAGGGACCGCAGACTTGTTTATTTGGTATTAATTTGAACTTGATGGGATGGATGATTTTTGGGAAAAAGGGTCTTGACAGACAGACAGACAGAGAACAAAGAGATCCTATAAGGGTTCCTTTTTTCCTTTTGAGGAACGAAACCCTAAAAAAACAATTAAAAACTTACATCATTTGAAGTTTGACCGTTAACCATGACGTATTCAAACATTCTCTTTTGACCGCAGAGTTATTTTTAACTTATGAAACTTGAATAACCTGGTTTTAAATATACTGTTCAGTACGATTTTCTAATAATTAAACTATCAAAATGTATGTAACATTATAAGGATTGTATAAGACAAAGATGAAACTAAAACCCAGGTTCGTAATGTGATGCTGTTGATTGTGTTTTTCACAAATGAGAACCGTAGGAATTATATTTTTAATACATGATTTACTTATGAGCTCTATTTTTAAATGTAAAATGGAATACATTCATTCCATATACATCATCATCATTATCACCACTACAGCCATAAGACGTCCACTGCTGAACATAGGTTATTTTTGTAGAGAAAGTAAGTGTTGTTTGAGATTTTTCCTAAACATACGAACTGAAGTTAGGTTAGTTTGAACTGTCAGTAAATATTTCGATTACCATTTCCCCCTCGCAATAACGGGTCCTTAGGGGTAAGAACGGTGTCACTTACAGATGTAGAACGTCCAAGTAAACAATTTTCTCATGCATAAAATCGTAACATTTTTGTTCCCACAAGACAAAACTTCCTAATAGGCAGTCGATCGGTAAATGTTGATTCCTTAGTCTGCTATATACCCCTGGGAAATATAGACGTCGGCATTATTAGTAATTGGGGGTACCGGTGTCTTCTTATCGGTGCGAAACGGTTAGTTAAGCATTGCATGCTGATGTTTACCTGGTGTTTTTTGTTATATTTCTTATGTTAGGTAATATTCCGTAATATAAATCAGTAGCAAAAAATATGATACTACTGTATTACTTTTATTGCTTCGTTCGAAAATGACGTCTAAATATTCTTAACTAGCAACCCGCCCCGGCTTCGCACGGGTAGCAGAGACATCTTCAACAATCATCATCATAATATTTCAACAAATTTAAACAAAACCTTAACAAATTATATACGTAAACCTTCCTCATGAATCGCTCTATCTATTGGTGAAAATCTCATGAAAATCTGTTCCGCAGTTTTTTGAGTTTATGCGATCAGACAGACGCGGCTGGGTACATTGTTTTATAATATGCAGTGATATGAGGCTCTTGAAACTGAATTATATATGATGAAGAACTAAAATTATAACGTATTTCACAACATAGTTATCTATTACTAATCAATGGATAAAGATTGTATTTTTATTACTACATTAATACTAAGTTTTAAGCGCTGTTGTTAATATTTCAGCCAAGTTGTTAATTTCAATACAAATGTAGTTTCTATATTTTTAGACATATATTTCCTTTAAACGCACATTGTAACTACAAAGGATGTTAACTCTTTAATATTAATTATCTGTAGTTTCATTACCAAACTTTATTTCAACCGGAAATTTTCAAGCACGTGCTTTCAGTTTCAAACAGAGCTTCTGTACTAAGAAGTACAAATTTCAAAACAAAATTCAGCGCTATATTTTGTTCACTGGTCCTTCCATGCGAACCGAAAATAGGACTATACCTTTCCACTACAGTGTATACGTATTTTTAGGTTTCCGTTCTTCAAAAGGAAAAAGGAATATTTATACCCTTTTCTCAGGAACCCATAGAAGCATTAAGTTGAAATAAACTTACTATACTTACTTAATCTGCGGTCCCTTCAAACTTTAAAAAATCAAGCTTCTAAGTCAACGCAATCAAAAGATACGCCTCATTCAGCCTTAGATTTCAACAAATTTGAACATTTTGTAGGTAAATCAAAACCTGTAAAGACCATCTTTGACCTCCCATGAGAATCATGAAATTTTGTAAGAAGCAAGGTCTTACAGCACAAGTTAAGGAAATAATATGAACACAATGTATTTTTATAGCTTGCATCGAGATGGAAATAACAGAAATATGTCAATTTGTACGTCGACTCGAATGTGAGGCTATTTTTAGCCCAGGTTTGTACAACGTCACAGTAGATTGCGGTTTTCACTGGCGAATGTATATTTTATTTATATTTTTAACTTCCATCGCCTTGAAATATTTTATGTAACACCTTTTATTGGCTACACTTGTAACTAACTAAACAATATAAACGAATCTTATTATGCATATATATTTATATTTATTCGAGTGGCGACCGCGTACCGGAAGACGCAGCGTGGGTAGGCCTAATAACGACCTTGGAAAGGTCGCGGAAAACCACTGGATGCGAGCAACGCAGGACCGAAAGTTGTGGCGATCATTGGGGGAGGCCTATGCCCAGCAGTGGGCGTCAACCGGCTGAAATGATGATAAATTGTGATGACTGCATGGATGGCGCAATGGTTAAACTTGCCTTGCAGCTAAGCTTCGGCGACTGTACGCAAAGCGGTTGATGTAGTTGTTCTGAGTCTATGTGTTCTTTGTGTCCGTCCGTTCCAAAACTCAAACCCGTAACTGTGTTTCGTTAGGCACAAGTAAGCTTTAAGCTCAGACAATCAAAGCCAAGGTAAGATCGTGCTGAGGACTGAATGGGGTGGTATAAGATTTTCCTGAATAAAAGAAAAATACAGGTCAAGTATCTATTTAGAATTACTTGTGTCAAGGTTTCTCGCGAATTCATATGTAGTATGTATAGTAACCAAATTATAATTGGATTTAATTTTCTTCTTCTTGGGGCATTTATACTATATTAATTTTGACAATAAAATAAATATGCGCAGTTTAACAGAACATTTTGTTGACATTCCAAAAATTTAAAAAGCTGTTTGTAATACTTGAGGAAAATGGTTGGCATTTTAATATTCAAAATGACGAAATAGTTGTCCGGACGCGCTGGTATTATCTTAACTTCTATTTATTTGGTTCAGTACATTGTAATAAAATTATACCCCAAATTTTATAGTAGCAGTAGTAGTTTTTTTAAACATTCATGTTACTTGCGACAAGTATGAACTCGTTTTATTTAATAAAGTCTTGATAATCCAAAAGGCCAAAAACAAAAAAGCCTTTTCATTATCATCTTTCAATGACAATGAAAAGGCTTTTTCTTATTTTTTACCACACTTAGGAATCAAGTTTCTTTCACTCCCTAGAAGGAATTTCCAAAAATAGCCTTGAGGAATGTAGATTATAGTAGATATCAGCTTAAATATACATTACATGTCATTTGTTTTTATTCATTGCTTGTTTATTTAATTTAGGGGAACCTGTTTCTGGCAGATGTCAGGAGAAACGTGATTGATTGAAGACTTAAAACGGTCCATCTACATTATGTAGAGCTTAGTTTAATTAGGGTCGCGGCGGATAATTAAGGCTCAAATTTTGCAAACTGAATTTCAATGACAGGTTACAATGAATTGTTGCTAAAAGATTATTCATTACTATCTATTATTATTATAAATTTCCGCTTTTGTTTACTTGCATTTAAATGTAAAATTATAAATCATCATTGTAAAATATAATATCACATCTGCCTGTGCCAATCTATAACCGCCCGTTTCCAAATGGTTGAGCCTTGTGAGAAGAAATCGGGCAAACAAACTCACGGCCACTCTTTTAAAAAACCAAGCAGTTTTAACAATATTCAATCATTTTTATTACACCATTTTGTTGGGTGCTATTGTTAAAAAATAAAAGAAGAAGAAAAGAAAAACATAAGACATAACATAAGCCTTGCCACGGGTAATATTGAAAAACCCACCTTTTTAATTTTTTGACCGAAGATTATAAGAAAAATATTCTAGAACCATCAATCAGATGTCAAAAAATAACTTCATTAACTTACTCTTAGGTCACTCATTGTCAATTTAGCAAAATATCCTGAATTTCAACAAAAGTATCCGTGAAATAGATGCAAGACCTTAAGTCGGTGACGGAGAACAAGACAGTAAATCAATATTTATTCATTTGCTCATAATTAATATTCATTTGACTTTAACAATTGTTTAGTTCTGTCTGTTAGTTCCTAATTTCCTAAGTTCCTTTATTTTCAATATTTTTTAATATGTGACTGAAAATTTCTGTGAAATATTTTTTTGAAAGTAAATTACATTATGCGAACTAATCAAAAATATACATTTTGGCACCCCCCATTTTCTGTCTTTTCTTACATTTAATGATAAATACTTTGTTCTCAAAAACTATAACAGACTACGACGCTACCGGGGACAGATGCGTATGTAGGACGGCCGGATGTTATCGCCACATCCAAAACTATTTTAATTTTTTAATTTTTACTAAATAAAACAGGGTCAACGCCTGTTTAATTAATATACCGACCACTGAGACTAGTGAAATGCAACTCATATTTAACTAACTTTACAGCGCGAAGCTTAATAGAATCTATTCTGAGAATAATTACTTTCGTTGAACATCTACGTCAATCTGATTCCTCTCGAGAAGTTTTAGAAAGAAAGAATACAGACTGATGAAAGAAATAAAGCTAAATAGCAGTAAAAGTGTAGGTACATTATGTTTTTTAGGTGCACTTAATTAGCGACATTGCTAGAATAGATAAAACATGGGTAATAATAATAATAATAAATAAATAATAAATAACCTGGCAACACTAACCTGTAAGCGTCATATTATCTCACAGAAAATATTATATCGATAAACATATTGTATACATCGATATAAATTGTAAAATAAATACAAAACAAATATTTGGAAACGGATTCCTAAAATATATAAAAAAAACACAGACACAACATGCAAAAGTTCAGAAGAAAAAATTTCGAAGAAAATGACAGATGTCATATAAGACAATGGCCCAATAATAAAATAACATGAATTACAATGAAACAAAATGCTTACAAGATATCAAGCCAGACAGAGGACTGCACAACAAATATCCCCGGACTCGTCGCACAGCTCCGCCTCACAGCTACCAATACACTCTTCGGTAAGATCGGCAAACAGCGAGGCGTCGAGCTCAAGCTCCAGCGACGAGTATTTCTCCCCGCCGACGTCGCCAACACCTGTGCGTCAGCAGGGGACGGGCCGGCCACCGACCTGCTTAGGACCCCGAGGACCACTGACCTCGAATAGGGCCCCCGCTGCCGGTGGTGATGTGCGCCGCATGAAATGGACTTATTCAATGAATGAAAACGTCATGCGGGCATATTATTGGGCTACAGAGTTGGGAACTAACCTTACTGCATACCGTGTTCGATTACTGTCTCTGTTTTAGGAGCTTGAACCAGCTGTCAACGTATCAGCACAACCGACTCTCGGATCAGGTACAGATTTATCCCGTTTACCTATTCATAGACGAAATATAGCGCTGGTGTGTGCCTTGGATTCGTTATTGTCTGACTATTTAGACAATAGCGAAGATCTTAGTGATACACACTCTATTCTCTACTGTGCGGCTGTCGCAGCATGTCGAGTAGCTGGAGTACATTTCTCTGTAAATACCGCTACTACTCGACCCAAGCCTGCTGTGCCAGCCTGGCAGTGCGGAATCGAGCGTCGTATTGCTGAGGCCAGGACACTCATCGGTAAGCTAATCTGCTTTAGATCGGCCCAGAGTGATGCGCTTTGTGAAACAGGCATTCTTAGGGACTGACATTAGTCCTCAACAATAAATGTCATGTGTCACAGAGCGCATAGACTTTCTAAAGCAGAAAGTTTATGCATGGGTAAATAGGATTCGAAGATACAAAAAGCCAACAGATCGGTATAATCAGAATCGTATGTTCCAATGAAATGAGAGGTGGGTTTACAGAAAATGGGAACAATCGGATCCCTGTGTGAGTGACGGGCATTTCCCAAATGATGATGTTACAAATGCATTTTGGCGTAACATCTGGTCGGTGCCTGTCACTCATTCAGAAGGTGATTGGATACGAGATGTCGGGCGCTCATGCGAGTCTATACAAGTAATGGAACCAATTTCCATAGCCACAAGTGACGTAAGTTGTGCAGTCCAGTCATTATCAAACTGGAAATCGGCTGGATCAGACGGACTGCACAACTTTTGGCTTAAATGGTTCCGAAGCTCGCATGCTCGTTTGGCATCTCAGTTCCAAGCAGCACTGGATTCCGGTTCGTTACCCCCATTTTTGACAACTGGCGTAACCCACTTACTCTATAAATCTGGTAGTGCCATGGATCCCAAAAATTATAGACCAATTACATGCCTACCAACTATGTATAAGCTTCTAACATCTATTCTGAGACTCAAAATTACTACACATTTAAATAAAAATTCGATCATATCTATTTCTCAGAATGGATGTAGAAGCGGGACCCGTGGCACTAATATATAGATATGGCCATTAGCCAACAGGTACGTCGTCACCGTAAGAATCTGGCGACATGTTGGATAGACTATAAGAAGGCCTTTGATTCAGTTCCACATACATGGCTTTTGAGAGTGCTAGAGTTGTACAAAATTGATACAACTTTTTGCACTTTTTTGAAGTCGTGCATGGGGCAGTGGAGAACGGCACTTCGCTATCCAGGATGCCGGCAGATTGCGGCAAACGATGTACCAATAAAGATCGAGCGGGGTATATTTCAAGGTGATAGTTTGAGTCTCTTGTGGTTCTGCCTAGCTTTGAATCCTCTCAGTATGCTGTTAGAGGGTTCAGGGCTAGGCTATAGGTTGCAGAAAGACGATCGAGTTATATCTCACCTTCTGTACATGGACGATTTGAAACTTATTGCCCCCACTAATTTGCAATTGACAGCGTTACTGAAGATGACTGAAAACTTTAGTAACTCTATCAAGATGGAATTTGGTGTGGACAAGTGTGCAGTCATGCATGTAAAGAAAGGCGTGATAGTAGAATCTGAAGGAGTTGAACTTTCAGATTCAACAAAACTCAGATCTCTGTTTGCAACTGAAAGCTACAAGTATCTAGGTATATCACAGTCATTGGGAATACCTGAATCTCATATGAAACAAGCGCTGCAGGAGCGCTTCTTTGGCCGCTTGAAAAAAGTACTTAAAAGTCTTTTATCAGGGGGTAACAAAATGCGTGCCTGCAACGGTTGGGTCATGCCGGTTCTGATGTATTCCTTTGGTATACTTAGATGGACTCAGACCGAATTAGATTCCCTTGATAGGAGAGTCCGTACACTGCTGACTGCATTCCGAATGCACCACCCACGTTCATCGGCAATGAGGTTGTATATACCGCGAAAGTTTGGGGGTCGTGGACTCGTAAACATTAAGACCCTACACAATCGCGAGATATACAACCTTAGAGAATATTTTCTTCATACTGATGTGGGAGTGCATCGTAATGTGGTCACAGTGGACAACGGACTCACTCTGCTCGCTCTGGCTAAAGAGAACTGGCGCAAGCCTGTAGTACTTAGTACTAATGATCGCAGGGAGGTATGGAAGGGCAAAGAACTTCATGGTCGTTTTTATAGGGCCCTCAATGGGCCTGATATAGATTTTAAAGCCTCTACATCTTGGCTACGGTTCGGTGATCTTTTCGGAGAAACCGAAGGTTTTGTCTTTGCAATTATGGACGAAGTGTTTATGACGAATAACTATCGGAAATATATCCTGAAAGATGATACGGTGGACATCTGTCGGGCATGCCACTGTCCCGGTGAATCTATCAGGCATATTATTTCTGGATGTTCTCGTCTTGCCAACGGGGAATATTTGTATAAATAATAATAGACACAATCAAGTGGCCAGGATTGTACATCAACAACTTGCCCTTAAATACAATCTTGTGAATTCAGAGGTGCCATATTACAGGTATGTGCCCGACCCAGTTCTCGAAAATAGTCGCACAGTCCCACATTGTATTGAGATCGATCTATCATCACTGACAGAACTATTGTTGCCAATAAGCCTGATATAGTGCTGATAGGCCGACTAGAACGCCGCGCAATGATTATCGATATCGCTGTTCCTCATGACGAGAACCTCGTGAAAGTTGAAAAAGAAAAACAATTAAAATATTTGGATTTGTCTCACGAGGTTGTCGATATGTGGGATGTCGATTCGGCGATCGTTGTTCCGATTGTCATATCTGCCCATGGATTAATAGCCAAGAGCCTCGATCAATACCTTAAGAGGCTCGAGTTAGACGGCTGGATCAAGGGACTGATGCAGAAAGCAGTTCTCCTCGACACGGCCCGTATGGTGAGGAGGTTCCTGTCTTTAGAACCCTAACCATCGGTGTCTTGGTCCCTGTACCCGATGTCGGTGGTCTACTATTTTTATATTTTTAAATATATATTTTGTTTTATACATATTTAAAAATGTAATTTATAAGTTTTAAGTTTAATAAAGAGAAATAATAATAACAAAACTATAAGCGCTATATTATTTTGTGCATTTTATGTCTCGAAAGCAATAGAGTGCGTTTTATCATCAAAAGTTGTGTTTAAAATTTTTTGAACATTATTCAAATACAAATTATGAAATTATACCATTTAGTTCAGTAATTTACGAGTAATTTGTATATTGTTTATTATTATAATAAGTGTATTATGTTTTTTATGTTTTATATGTATCCCTAATTGTTTTTTGGACTTAGATCAAAGGTATAAACAACAAGAGTTCAAATTGAAATAGTTTCATAACAAATACACCTGTAGTACATTATATAAATCTGGACCCTCCTGTTTTCCGTAAAAGGCGATTGCCGCAATCCTCTTATGGTCCGTGATTTGCCATTCTAGAGATACAATTTACACTAAAGGCATTTTGGGATATAAAGGTCCTTTCAATAAAAAACAGAAGGGAACTTGATTATTTGGACATGGCTGATGAGCTTTTCTAAAAGATAAATTAATGGATGTAATGAAAAAGCCGGCACATAATTTGTGCGGTTTAACTTAGGTTTTTTATTGAAATCGCTTATTGACATTTTGACATACAGTTAATGACTGGTGTTTTTCATATTGCACAGGTATTATATGATAATGATTAATTTATTGAAGGCTTATGAAGCTGTTAGATTTATTTATTATTATTATACGCTCAATCACCGCCAAACATAAGTTTCCAGTTATTTTGTAACTAAGCTAAAAGAGTGAAATTATATCGGCAGTGTACTGAATAGATTTACATTTGAAAGTTCGCAAGTTTGACGCTTTAGACATTACTTACTTGGAAACTTCAATTCATATTGTTGAAAATCCTTTCAAGTATCACCTCCTTTGTACTCGTGATTAATTGACGAAATAACTCTCGCGCATTCAGAGTACCATGAAAGATCGTATTGATAACATTTTACGGCTGTGTATCAGAGCTGCGATATCTTTTTACAACTCGAAAGCGCAATATGTTACGGTTTATTTACTGCCAGTAATAAATTTACTTTTATGACTGTCTTATTCTCACAAGAAAAAGGTGGAAACACCGCGACCAGTCGTGGAATTTTTCTTTTTTTTATCATTTACTACGCTCGTCCCCGTCAGTAAACAATTTTATTGGCGTTTTGTGAGCTGACGTGAATGCGTTCACCCGTTAAAAATCTTCAATGGATGTAGTTTTAAAATCCAAATGTAGATTTCAATGAAAACACGTTTTATCCACTAGCGACTTTTGACTTTTTGTCATCAGGTAAAAACAATATAGTGAGTTCCTGTTATTTTAAATTCCATTAGAAGAGATTTTTCTTTTTGGTCGTACTGTCAAAACGATTTTTTTATTTTCCTAAAATGACAACAAGCACATGTGCTTGTTGTTTTGTGACTATGTACCCCCGGTGTAAGATTTTCTCTCTTTTTAAGATTAATTTGTGAATTTATGTTAATATGTATTGTAATTTGTTTTATTCAGCGTTTTTCTAGCTATTCACCACTTTCACACTTGCAAGTCAAGCATACCTCTGTATGCTTGACTTGCTCAGTTGCTCACTACCCTAACCATCAATTCTATAGTATTTCACTTCAAATTCTAAGTCTTATTATGTAGTCATGCCTAACAGTTTTTTTGTCAATCTACTTTGATACATCTCAATTAATATAGACTCTAACAATGCCTATAGAATATCTCGACTTTTATGATCAACAAATATAGAGTGACAGATGAGACGAGTACGGACTAAGAGTACAGACTAAGATATATTTTTAATGAGATTAATCCCACCTGCATTCTCACTATTGTGTCTCATTTAC
This sequence comes from Euplagia quadripunctaria, assembly GCA_963859945.1. Lineage (NCBI taxonomy): Eukaryota > Metazoa > Arthropoda > Insecta > Lepidoptera > Erebidae > Euplagia > Euplagia quadripunctaria. Next base: position 9,410,514 of record OY982580.1, read on the forward strand.
GCCAGATGCTGTAAAACGGAGCGCAGAAAATAGCGTCCTGCTTTGTTTAAATTTAGTTGGATAGAATACTGAAACATAAAGGAGCAATGGAATAATTAAAGGCAATTTAATATGCAATGGCAATTATATTTATAAAAAATCAGTAGAATTATCTAAATCAATGGACATAGCAAAGAATAGGTGCCTTTACATATTAAATTTTTGTGGCACTACCCTTAAGCTTTTTTTACTAAAAAGTTATTACACCTAATTACACTCTGAGGCTGGCTAGCGGTGATATAGTTATTTAAAAAGCAGAGAAGCAATGCTGAAACGATGGGGGAACATTTAAACACCGTTGCTCAGAATTTGATGCCAGACGCGATGAGTTAAAATCCCGACCACATGTGGCAATCAACTATATTGTTACTAATGTTGTTTTAATATGTCCACAATGTGCCCGCATATTATGTGCTGTGCAATAATATGTGGCAGCAATGTGCTCGCATACGAACGCCAGATAAGGAGTTGAAGCGGTCGCCATGGCGGCCATGGTCGAAACCAACCGATGATCATCATCATCACTAAAAAGAATTACTGAAATCGAATTAAGTTTTTCCAAATCATTAATAAACATATACGTCCTAAAACAGATATATTTCTCCTTTTGAGAAGTCGATAAAAAGCTAAAATTTTAAAAAGAGAATTGAACTTATTTAAAATATTAAGTGAATGGGTTACACCATTCACTTAATATTTTTATCTCATGACTTTTAAATACCACACCACATGCTACACACATCTCTGCATCACCCAAAGGTTGACTGGTAGAAAATGCCTACGGCATTAAGTCCGCCTTATGCATATGTATTTGCAGAAAGTTTAAATAAATAAATTATGAAGAAAAAAGAATTAACAATCCCGAATTATGCTACCGCAAATTGTGATAATATGTAACTTTTTTCCACGTTTTCAAGGTTTTTTATCAGATGGCAATGTTATTATTACTCATTTTTTTTTGATGTAGCATATTCACTAAAAAATATTCATTAAATTTGCAACTTATTTTGAAGTCAGTTGAATAGACTGACTTGATTACGTGAAACGTGACAAAACAAAAACCAAAATTACACGCATAGTTGGTTATATAATAAGTGATAAGTTACATCAACTCCGACGCGGACAACAAAAAAAAAGAAATTTACTGTATAATAAATCATGAATAACAACGAAATATGACATGTTAGCGTGAATGAAATTGACTCGAGCTAAATTTGCATTACAAATTGCAGAGCACCGTCCGTGGTTAAAACTATGCGTCCTAATAAAATATAATTAATTACCGACATCGAAGTGACAAGAATTTATTTATATAGTTAATTGATATGGCTAATTATATTCACAAACTAATTTAAAGAGTGTATTATTTACTTCTAGTGTAACTTTCTATGTTTATCTACGCAGTCAATCTTATAAACTAATCGTTCAAAAAACAAGGCTAGATTTAGTTAGCAGCCAGCCTAGTAGCTTTTATACTTAGAAAATATTACTTTGACTGAGTTTCTTCTAACAAGTTTAGCGGAGATTTGTCGAGCTTTAGTAAAAACATAAAAAGTCTATGTAGCGCGCTTAGCGTTAAACCTATGCTTACCTAGACCTAGAAAAAATTACATCGCGGTCGGTCAAAAATTTAAGTCTTTATATTTGAACAAATCTGTAGCTATAACAAACATGAAAGGCCTCCTCACAAAATCAGCCAATCGTGTAGTCGTGATAAGAGCGGCAAAAAAATTTGCATTTTATTGAAATACACTCAAATTTGCATCACAAAAGCAATTGATAGGCGATTAAATAAACAAACCAAATGTATAGGTACAACGGTCTCTATTGCGCAAACAATACAAAGTTATTCGATATTATGTATTTTTATTTTCATTAGATTCTTTGAACTAATAATTTGGAAATGTCAATAGTGTGCACTCCAGTCGACCCCCCTTCGAAAATAAAATACTAGCAAATAGCTAGTATTTTATTTACTATAGTATTGTAAATAACTTGAACATTATCATAAACAAAACAATGTTGTGAACATTTTGGGATTAATAATATTATATTTTAATTGTGAAAATAACACGTATGTAAATGTGTAATTATTACTGTTAAAGAATTGTATAAGTTTAATTTAACGTACAATGAGACGGAATCCCAACATAGATTCTCCGTAACTTTAACATGACATTATTAGGGTTTCGTACCTCGAAAGGAAAAGAAAACCCCTTATAGGATCACTTTGTTATCCCTCCGTCTGTCTGTCTGTCAAGAACCTTTGTCTCAGGAACGCGTGGAAGTATCAAGTTGAAATTAGCATCAAATACTTAAGTCTTCGGTTCCTTGAAGCTGTAATAAATCTCAATTCTAAGTCAACGCAATCAAAATATACGGCCATTTAAGCTTTAAATTTTAACCAATTTTAACATTCTGCAGGTAAATCAAAACGTATAGTTTACTTTTTAAATTTATTCATTTTATCGTATTTATCGTGGAAGAGCCATGCTTCGGCACGTATAGGCCCATACTTGATACTCGGCTCGACCGGAGTGATACCACGGCCGGCAGAGAAGCAATGATTGCATTGCTTTTCGCCGAGTTCTGTTTTTACTTTCCCTCCCCCCCCCCCTTTCCCCTTCTTCCACCCTTCCCCTACTCCAGCCTTAAATCCTGGCCACGCACATGTGACTCTTGAGCTGCAAGTGCCCATGGACGGCGGTAGTCATTTACCATCAGGTGATACATACCATAAAAAAATAACATCGTGACGCGTTCAAACGCGGTAGATAAACGACAGAAGAAATTTCATTAAATAAGGGGTCAAGTTTCATATGCTTTATCTCTTTCACTCAAATGTGGATTATCTAATTGAATCCTCTGTGATTTACTATGGCCACTAATTCGTTATTGCAAACCGTATCTGAAAACGTTTACCGCTCGGGTTTATAATAATGAGTTGTTACATTAAAGTCGCCTTAGCTTTGCCCTAGTTTAGAAGCCAGGACAAAAACTATATTATTTGACATAAGAGTAGACTTTTATGTCAGCCAATAAGCATAATTTTACAGAAAGAGTTATTAAAACATTTACATAATTGTTTAAGATAAGGAACACGGAATACGACATTTAAACTGCCACAAAAGTGTCGTTAACCAATATCATAGTTCAATAGGCATTTGATTCGATTTGAGTCGATGTTGATATCGATAATATCAAAAGAAAAGACCTAATAAGGGTTTGAGTATAACTAAAGTGTTGTTTTGGGGAAGACTTTGCCACTTTCGGCTGTTGTTTCAATGTTCTGCCAATGTCAGAGTGACCTATATCATAAGACGCGTTCACCGTCTTTAAACAGTAACGCATAGGGATAAAGGTCCTTAAGGGGGTGAGAGAGAAAATCTCTGTAAATACTTTTCAATATGGCCTTATAGTGGCGGGAACGGTGGCTTTCCTGTACCTTCAGCGAGGTGCTATATAGTATATACTCAGTGGATTCATTCCACACGGGAAAAAATGTTTCTTGACATCTAGGTTTTAATCTAATGTATACTTTTTTTTATGTATGTTCACCGATTACTCAAAGACCCTGGACCGATTTTAAAAATTCTTCTTTTGTTTGGAAGGGTATACTTCCCAGGTGGTCCCATCGTCATCAGGTCAGGATCTGATGATGAGATCCTGGAGAAATCGAGGGAACTCTTCAAATTTTATAGGCACACTTGAAGCGATTTGTGTATTTTGAGGCGCATTGAAGTCGTTGATACTTTTTTAAAGATAATTATTTATTTTCTGTTTGTTACGCTTTCACGCCTTAACTACAGAACCAATCATCATGAAATTTAGCATACACTTTGGCAGGGGTACTGGAGAGTACATGGGGTACCTTTCATCATGAAAAAATGTATAATATAAACAAAAATAACTTTTCGGGATCGAAGCCGCAGGCGTAAGCTACTCAATCACTACATATTATAAAACAATGTTCCCCACCGCGTCTGTCTGTCTGTCTGTCTGTTCGCGATAAACTGAAAAACTACCGAACGTATTTTTATGCGGTTTTCACTAATAGACAGAGTGATTCACGAGGAAGGTTTTGGTTTATAATTTGTACCCGTGCGAAGCCGGGGCGGTAGTATTTAAATAAAATACAGCCCAAAGAACAAGGCAATATATGTAATTGCATATGTGTAATTGTGTATGTGCCCGTTTTGTCATATAAAACACAGCTATTGGTCAATTATTATTACATTACAAAATGATACAAATTACAAAATGAATTCTCCTTTATACTTTATTTGCCATATTTATTTTAAAAATTAAAAACTGCTGAATAGTAGTGGTGGGCTCTTTATTGTCTCAAACACAAACAACCATCTAATGGTCCCGCTCATTTGTATGCAAGAAGTAAACTTTAAATTTTATCACAAAACCTAGAATATCATAAATCGTAGTGTTTATAAAAAGGCAAACCACATAATTTGAGAAGGGGTCTCACATAAACAAAGTTCTTTAAAACCTTTTCTCTCAACTTTTATTACACCAAATTTGGGGGTATATACTAAGACACTTGCTTTCACTAGGGTTCAATTATATTTGTTGAAGAACTGAAAATGATACCATTCCTGTTTCTTTTTTTGTCTAAACTATTCTACTAGGTTAAGTTTACCAGAATACACAAACCTACGATAATAGGATGGGAAACTCTCAACTAGACATGTTTTGAAACATAAGAACTTCGAAAAGTCAGAGACAGAATGTTACGTAATTATCTAACGTTTTAAATGTAGCAGAAAAATTAACGACTCTGAACTAGACGAGGTTTTGGCAAATTCATAGAGATACTAGTATACTTTTTAGGTCCTTTGTGGGTTCATTCCCAAGTGGTTTAGCGTTTTCTTTTTTATCAGAATGACAAGTATCATTTTGATAAAAAAGAAAGTGGATACAATTTATTTTTTGTCATAAATGAATACATTAGGGCATTTTTCAGAAAAAAAATATTTATTCTTAAATCACAGATTTATTAGGACATGTGACGTAAGGGGAATTGAAAGTCACGTTTAGGATATTAGGTATGGTCTACAAAGTACTGCCGACTTTTAACTTTAAATTAAATCAACTATGATAATACAATAACTAAATAACCTTTTAAAGATTACTATCACTGCTCACCACCAAGACGAATAGAACAAATAAAGTATTTTTTTGCATTTAAGTACGAATCTTTAAGGTTAATATTTGAACATCGCCCAAAAAAATCGTGATATCTATGATTTCTACCTCTAAACTTTGCAAGGAGGTCGTGGGACACGACAAAATCGCATAGCATGTTGCTTTATTTCAGTAATATTTAATCTATTAAGCTATTTCCATAAGTTTTAAATGATACAGTTATTAAGGTATTAGGTATAAGGAAAATGTACAGCTCGGGAATAAAATTCTCTGAATAAATAATTATGACAGTCACAGGATACGTCAAATCTACAAAGGTGTTTTTTTCTGAAAAATGCCCATTAACTCGTTTTCGTGGTCCATGATATATAAAAAGGTTTTCGTGAATTAACACGATCACCTAATAAGTATTACATACCTTTGAATTGCCGACGTTTCGACCAGGCTGCACAGGCCTTGGTCACAGGCTGAGTCAGCTTGTGACCACGGCCGATGTAACCTTATCGCGTTAATTCCCGAAAACATAATTATATACAAAAAATGTAGCTTGATATATGTTTTGATTACATTTAAGTGATAGAAATCGAGAGGATGCAAATACTTACGAGCGAACGATATGTGTCTAAAGCCAAAAAAAATTGAGACATCCATCCATTCATGTTTTACCTTCTCCATTAGCGGTAGTTGATTTTGGGACTTTATAGAATCCTATTAACTGCAGCATGCTTAATTAGCAAGTTTCTTGCATTCTTTCCCACAATGACTCGTGAATATCACTTGAACATAAACGGACGCATACGGTTCATGTATTGACGGACGGAACGACGGACGAACACCGTAAGTGACTATGAAAGATAAATAATAAATAAAATAAATAAATTTATTACTCTCAACACAAAAATTATCTTATCATAAGATGATAGCGTGATAACGTAAAAAGGATCTATACACCACTAATCCTACCTGCTTTAGATATTTATCAAACAATATTTTCATACGGTTCATGTTTTTTTTAAATTTCATCAATTTGTTAAAAATTTTCATATTAAATACAAACTATGCATACATTTTTGTAAACCAACCAATCTACATTTACAAACAAACTGATGTTGACGTACAAACGACAATTGACCTGTAATACTGGGGTTTATTCTATTTTCTTATAGAAGAACAAATAAGAACAAATATGGACAATGGACCACTTATTCCCCCAGTATAGTGTTATTACATTCGAAGTAATACCCTGGAAACGAGTTTTGAAAATTGCTGTTGACATTTTATATTCCAGACAAAGCTTACTGTTATTGTAACCAATTTAGAGTTTTGTCTACAAATTATTAAAGTGTTCCTGTCAGAAGACGTGTAAACTAATCCATAAGATATACACCCGGCTCCAGTTATATATATATATATATATATATATATATATATATATAATAATAGTCATAATAGTAATTTATTATTATATATATAATATTAATAATTATTTAAAGTAGGTTGAAACGAAGATTACATTAAATTGTATTACTGAGGAACTATGTTGGAAAATTATAGAAAAAAAAAAAAAAAAAAAAAATATATATATATATATGTGGGTGTGTACAATCATGTGTATTTCGAAGTTGTTTCGAGGCAGAAATACCCATATTTTCGTGCCCACGACAGAGTGGGCTTTTTAACAAGTTTCTAACAAGCAATCAAAATATAACTTCCAATAAATTCTTTACTTTTTTTACTATTTGTTACAATAATGTTGTTGAAGAAAGTTAATTTTGGGAAATTTAATTTTGGGTTCGTATGGTTCTAAAATATTTGAATATGTACATATAAGAGCTTTACCGTTACAAACATTTACTAACTAACTTAACTATCGTTACTAATGCGGAAAAGAAGAATTCGTATTTCCTAAAGCTTCTTGACAACATACCATGGTATCATAAATTCTTCAAATCCGAATTCATTACGTAAAAGTTACTACTAACATTAATTTTTCAATTGAATATTCTAAGTTGCTAAAGAAGCAAACAACTGACGCGTTTCAAATGTAAATTTCAGTAAAGTAAACCAAATATTCGTAGCTGAATAATCGATATTGCTTTATCGAGAGTTTCTATTGTGTTCAGTTGTATTTGACAGCTGCCATCGAGTATATATCAATTCTGAACCATAACTGAGAGAGCGAAAAGTAATATAAATACAATACAGCTGGAAGATTTTTTGAGGGCTGTGACAAAAAAGGTAGCGCATAACTCGATTATCTGTTTAAAATATATAAGCAGCTCAACGGAGAAAGTTCATACCCAGAGGACAAATTAATGCAGCTGAATTCACATGTCGATGTTAACGAAACTACGTCCCCCGGATTATCTATACCAATGAATAATGGGTGTGCTACAGGGATCTACTCTCAGTTATTTCTCTTCGGAATATACGTTAACGAATACACTAACATTTGCATTTCCAAAATTTATACGACATTGTGCTAAGGGTGGTTCGTCACTTACTTTCAAATTTTAAAAACTTGAAAGAAGTTAATGGCACTATTGCACAGGTTCATAGGCTTGGCACTAATAAATTTACTTCTAATTTCTAAATATGTTAATGTTTTAAGTTTACTTCCCTTTGCATTAGGAAATTATTAGTCTTGTGACTGACCCGGTTTACACGTATGAAAACCTGTATTAGACTGGAGACAACTAGGAAAAAAATAATTCACAAAGTACTACAAAATGTGTAAAGCGCCTTAGTTTATATATACATAGATAGAAACGACGTCAAAATAAACATTTTGTGTTTTAATTTCCCAAAACGTTTGCCTTAAAGCTTATGTTTTTATACATAATATTTTGTAATATATTTTCAAAGAGCTTAGTTACGCAAAACCGCTTAGCAATGAACTCATTATAATACGAATTTAATAACGACACTTTAGTAACTAAAAACATTCTTGTGGTTGGCATCAATAACAACTAAAAAATACACCAAATTATCTTAGTGAAGGACGTCACATCAGAGTTTACTCGATGGCACTATGCCGATATAATAATGAGTAGTTTAAATCATATTGAAAAAATCGTTACTAGTAGTTAATTCGTTTTTTTTAAACTAACTAACCCTAAAGTTTTAAACGATAATTTATGCAAGTCGTTCCCAATTAAGAGCTCTTTTAATAATAGGAAGATAACTATAAGAACTATTACTGACATAGCTTCTAAAGATCCAGACTTTTCGTTCTGACATGAATGATGCACCACATTCGAATTTGTAATTATTTTTACAACTACACTAAAATTTTGTACAGTTTTATACCTACTTATGACCTAACAGCACATAAAGCCACCAAGCGCTTGATGATCGTTTTGGCACCGTTTCTCACCTATTGTTAGTTGTGATCTTGTAGACATTCTCGGGATTGGCACTCTTACAAGAGATTTGAATGTGAAAGGTTCCATCAACCTTGAACCTGCAAGGGTGTCTTTCACCGTGCCCTTCACTTTCTATGAATTTGGAACTTGATGAACAATATTACAGTCAAATATCAATGTGATCGTGGTAATTCAATTCATCCAGAAAGTTAATATTTCTCTAGTTAAAATTATTAACACCGTAGGGTACACATACATAAAATAGACAAAAAATTATTTCCAGCGATTTATTTTCCTAATCAATTGGTGTTCTATGAAAATGCGTACAAATGTAATCAAAGTAAGTGGAGTACGTAGAATTATGAGCTACTGACTGAAATAAAACGGACCATTATAATGTATTTGTTTACGATGATTCTTTTGAATAAATTCAATTCGTATCGAAGATAACTCGTACATAACAACAACATATATTTATTGCAGCTTATAGGTCATAGAGCCCCTCTCCAAGCCTTATACCCCTCTTTTCTCTTCGAGTTCCAATAACTTTTTCTATTCCTACTGCGTTTTCCTTAATAGGCACAAATGTGTCTTGTGTAGAGCTTATTTTATTTTCATGCAAAATATAATTTTCTCGTTTAATATATTTGTCTAAACGATAGACCAATTTCTTAGTTTATAATTTATTATAATATTATTTAAAGCGTTAATGAGATTGTATGATTATATCAAACTGAAATAAAACGGACCATTATAATGTGTTTGTTTACGACGATTTTCATGACAATTCAAGAATTCAAGCTTTGCTGTTAGCTATTAGGTGTGTGAATTGGCACCTAATCACAATAATATTTGTAATATTAGAGAGTCTTGTTTACCCGACGTTTTGACCGAATTGTACCCATCGTGGTCGCGAAACGACACCCATTACTGTGGGAGAGCCATGCTTCGGCACCTATGGGCTGTCTCGACCGGAGTGATACCACTGTCTACCAGATCACAACTAACAATAAGTTGGAAATGGCGCCCAAACCGTCGAGCGCTTGATGACTTGGTGCAAACTAAAAAGGCTTTGGATCGAGATCTTGGTCTCTTTATTTAAAGCACAGCACTATAATAGTTTTTTACGCATTTACAGTCTAACACATTTGAAGTTTAGAACTAGCTCGCTACATGGGGACATAACAGAATTTGGGGAAGTGTGGATATTATACACCTACGACTACCTCTTCCGAATTAAAATAGGTTTCAAGTATTTTTAAGGATTTCATACAGCTTAAAATCGATATAATGTACTGTGTAATTACTGCTACTATCACAGTAGCAGATAGCTTGCCTTTTATGACTATCTCATATAATAATACTAGACATAATTGACGACGTGTGTCTAGAGGATTTATTTGCGACACATTGCGAAATAATTTGACTCATTAAAAGAATGCATAATATGTTCTTTAATATTTTTTTACAAAAAGTTATAATCTCGTTAAGATAAATTATATTATTTCTTAACGCTTTTCTGCTTCTTGAACTTTTAGAGGATTAGTAAAGCGCAATTGTTATCCCTTTAGACTAAAAATGTTTAATAATTGCTTCACTTTTGTAAGCCATTAGTCATCATAAGATATTGGGAGAGGCTTGTTATCAGGTACCTAATGTTATACTTATTACAGTAGTGAATCTCTTAGTTTAGAGATAAAAAAATTAACAGATCTGTAAAGGCAAATCAGTCTCACCTCAATACACCATTTTTGTCGTAATATTGTCCATTGTAGATAGTCTTGCTGCTGCACCTGTAATAAAACAAACTGGGTTAAAATCTAGTTGTCTTATTTGAGATGAGAAAGGCGTTATGGTTCTGTATCATAAGGCACATGCTTGTATTTTTATTTCGAACGCATTTGAAGTTTCAACTGAAACTAAATTGACCCGTAAACTAATTCTAAATATCATAATTAGTAAATAACTAACGATTCTTCTCATGTATAATTTTTGACAGTTTATAAATGCCTTGCGTCTTTTAAAGGTTCCTTGTACTCAACCATCATCCGTCATCTGTTAAGGAAAATGGATTGATGGTTGAATTTTGTACTCCTATTAGATAGGCACAATATTACATTTGTTTTAGTTTGTGTATACATATATAGTTGATAATAAAATCGGTACTTAAACGCGGTAATGATTAGAAGGTACAATACCTTTTTTGGTTACCCGTCGTTAAGCTCTCACCCGTCTACCCGTGACCACGATCGGTGCAATTCGATCGAAACGTCGGGTAACCAAAAAAGGTATTGTACTTTCTAATTATTACCGCGATTAAGTTCCGATTTTATTATCAAATATGTATAGTCGCGAAAGTTTAAAAACCATTTTCCTCGTGGGAGAGCCATGCTTCGGCACGTATGGGCTGGCTTGACCGGAGTGATACCACGGCCTCACAGAAAACCGGCAGTGAAGCAATGTTTACATTGCTTTACGCCGAGTGAGTAAGGTTACCGGAGGCCCTAACCCTTCCCTCTCCCCTTTCTACCCCTCTCCCTTTCTTCCCCCCTTCCCATACTTCCACCTTAAAGGCCGGCAACGCACTTGTGACTCTCGAGTTGTAGGTGCCCATGGACGGCGGTAGTCACTTACCATCAGGTGACCTGTCTGCTCGTTTGCCCCTATAAAATAAAAAAATAAAATATATATATATATATATATATATATATATATATAAATATATATATATATATATATATATATATATATATATATATATATATATATGCCGCCGTAATAACAGATACCACGCTCTATCTATGGAGGGAATCTGCGCATTGCCTGGAACACACCTGTGGTACTTAAAAGTGGCAGGGTGGCAGGTACATCTGCTTCAGCATTTCTGCATCAGCTGACAAAGCATATGTAGGCGGAAGCAATAGAAAGTTTCCGAATTTCGAGACGCCTCTTGCCGAGCCACCATGCCTCAAATATCATCCCGCCTAAAGGCTACACGTCCTGAAGTTGCTTTTTAATAGATAGACATTTATTTCAAATTCCTGTAGGCCAATTAAAGTCAATTCGTATCTAAGATAACACGCACATAACAACAACATATATTTATTTCAGCTTATAGCTCATAGAGCCCCTCTCCAAGCCTTATACCCCTCTTTTCTCTTCGAGTTTCAATAACTTTTTCTATTCCTACTGCGTTTTCCTTAATAGGCACAAATGTGTCTTGTGTAGAGCTTATTTTATTTTCATTCAAAATATAATTTTCTCGGTAATATATTTGTCTAGACGATAGACCAATTTCTTAGTTTATAATTTATTATAACATTATTTAAAGCGTTAATGAGATTTTATGATTATATCAAACCTTTTTAGTTATTACGGCGCTAGGTTTACGTTGTTCTATTTCAACATTGCAGATAAATGGCAATACAAACTGACTAAAAATATTTGATGTTAGTTCGAAATCGCTACTCACCCTGATTGTTTGTTTGTAGAACAATGTATAATGTTCATTCATCATTCACGCTCATGATTTGTGATTTAAGGAGCAAATTGCTTGCACATTATCGTGAATAAATTTGTAAACTGTTCCGGATTCTACTAACCTGAACAAGGTATTTTTGAACATTATGGCATAATTCGGGTATTTAGATTAACAAAAACAAAAGAACTTATGAAATTTTATCAAAACTCCCGTGTTGTCAGATTCCATTCAACTCATTACATAAAATGGTGAAATGAATAATAATAAATTAATGATTAATTATAATAAATGTATATGTTAAGGTGTTTTGAGTATCTGGGACGAATGTGAATGGCAGGTTTCCGCAACTCGTTGCGAAATAATGCAATGGCGATTCTCACTCCCCCAATCATAGGCAAGCAGTTTAACCCCGGGATGGTTTTTAGTCGGTAAGAGTCCAACAGACCCCTTCGGCCTCCTCAAGGACGGAGGATATCCATGAGGATCTTCCACTTCGTTAGAAAAAAAGGTTTTCCTAACTCCACGACAAGGCGCGTATTTTGCGTTGGTGGAAATGAAAGCTATTCAAGCCACCCTAACATCCCGAAGAATCCCAGTAACCCCTTCACGTTACCGACGATCTCGGAGAGTAACCCTGGCGAGCCAAGGTACTTAGCCCGGTTTTCTACGAAACTACTGTTCTACGAATGTGGGTAGAAATCTATGTGTACAAATTTGGCAAATATAAGTGGTCAAGTGGAACGAGGTCGTTTAGGAAAAACCAAACAGACATGTTCAGTACACACACGCTAAAGACTTTTAACGTTTGATCTTGCTAACCTATGGAACTTTCAACTCGATTTTAATGTTTATTTTTCTGATAGAGAGCCCATTTATTGAGAACGGTGGTAAAGAAAAGTAGGTTATATGAAGCTACGCTACGCTTGAAAAGAGCGGTATAGTTTTATTTACACTCCAATGTATTACGTCATGATTTCGACTTTATGTGTCCCCGCTTATCTTATTACTTTAAACGAACAATTATTGTATGTATGTAAAATACATACATACAAGAATTGCTCGTGTACCCGAAATATAATTTTATACATACATAAATGTGTATGTATAAAATTATATTTCGGGTACATATCTTGGAAACGGCTCCAAAGATTTTGATGAAACTTTGTATACAGATACAGTTATGCATTTTAAGTTCAACTGCATAGTTGAATTTCCTGTAAAAATGCAATTTTACGAAAAAAGTTAATAAAAAGAAAATCGATTTTACAAGCTCGGTCTCCCAGGTACTTAGGTACTATTTGACATGATAAAACCCATATGGGTAAAGTAATAAATCTATGGTCTAAACAGTTACAGTGTTATCGTAAACCACGATGAACCAACACAGAAAATAAACACCCATTCAAATAGGTAATTTAAAATATATGCTCTTAAAATACTGCCCTGCCTTTGACAGGATGCCTTCGCTGTAGTGCAACAGGAATGCTGTGAATTTATTTATTTCTGAAATCAAAGGAAAAATATAAGGTGGAAATTAAACGTGTAGTTATTTGAATTACGTATGTTTTTTTCATTTATAGACGCAATGAATAAAGTCTCTTTTCATTTAAATATGTTTTTATTATTCGTATCTTGCGACGCACGTAATTACCTCACCAGGCATAACGGTGAAGTGATTATGTACTTAATCGAATCGACTAAAATCATACAGTATTTTAAATATAAGCTATGACTGGAATTCTTGAAACCGCTTGCTTACATTGGCCGCTCTGCTAGCGATGGCGATTTAAGTAGTCACTTAGACATCCGCTATGCGTCAAATATTGTGTTTTCGATCCCCACACAGTTTGAGTATATTATACAAATGCTTGCCATAAGCACAAACACAACACAGTTAAACAGTTCTCAAACTTAACGTGCTTTGTGTCTGTTATTCATATGTTCATAAAGTCACCGCGGCACAGGAGAAGAGTTGTATTTACAAAACATAAAAATCTTTTTAACCAAAAATTAAACCGACGAAAAGAACTAAAAAGCAAAAAATAAATAACTATAAAATTTTTATAAACTTATTTTGAGTCGACGCCAAACAACCAACTCTAGTAGGTATAATTACTAATTTTATTATTATAATTTTTTTTTTTAAAAGACAACTCCCGCCTTAGGAATCACTCCTGTGTCGCGGGGGACTTTACAAACATAGAAACAACGGACACAAAGAACACCCAGATTCAGGTGGGAATCGAACCCACGACCTATAAGCATAGCGGTCAGGGTCACTAACCACTAGACCAACAGAATAAGATTATAAAATTTTTATAGTTATTTATTTTTTTGCTTTTTAGTTCTTTTCGTCGGTTTAATTTTTTGTTAAAAAGATTTTTATTTGATGATTTTTTTTCATCATCAGCTCAGCTATAATATGATGTGATGATTTCTGAACGCAAATACCTGATAAAGCAATGTAAAGTAAACAGAAACACTATTCGTTCCTACAATTTTCGAGGGTTTCTCTCAATTTTATCAGGATCCCATCATCAGATCCTGACTTCATTGACATGGGACCACCCTTGAGGCATACCCTATCTAACAAGAAAAGAATAATCAAAATCGGTTCATAAATAACGGAGGGCTGAACATACATAAAAAAAAATATATAAATACGGTCGAATTGAGAACCTCCTTTCTTTTTCGTCGGTTAAAAAAGGAACTCAGTTACCTTTGACAATAATGGGAGTCTATACTCGTATTTATATATATTCAAGTGTATTCTAACAGTTTTCATAATATTCTTAAAGGCAACCTGGTTTAGTTTCATAGCTACTAAAATATTGATTACAAAACTATTTGTTTTGCTTAGATTTTAAATATATTTTACTCCAACTACTCGTTTAGAAAATGAGAACTTGTAGACATGATAGTTGAGATTATATAGGATCAATAAGTTAAGCCTTTTGCAAGTAAGATTAATTTATTAGTATTTGTGTAGAAATATGTATCCGTAAAAATCCTAACAACAATGACTTAAAGTTAAATTACTTTAAAATGTGTTTATTTGAATTGGACTTTGTACAACCAATGGAATGGATATCAAATATCATAACAAACTAAATACCAAAGTGACGTCTTACTACTACTAATATTATATACGTGAAAGTTTGTGAGGATGGATGGATGGATGTTTGTTACTCTTTCACGCAAAAACTACTGAACCGATTGCGATGAAACTTGGTATGTAGATAGCTGGAGACCTGGATTAACATATAGGCTACTTTTTATCTCGATATTCTCACGGGATGGGGACTTACGCGGGTGAAACCGCGGGGCGCAGCTAGTAAGTCATAAATGGGACATCAGGTGATGTAAAGCACTCACCACCTCGAAAAATTGGTATCGTTTTAAATGTACGAAAAGATTTTTTGAGAAGATCATTTGAAAAGAGGATGTAAGTTATAAGCGCCCATAGGCTGCGATGACCGCTTACCATTAGTTGGATTATTTGCTTATTTATTGCATCTTAGTATATAAATGTGTCCGACTGTGACCAATTCAAAATGATACAATAACAAAAGAAGAAAAGAATATCAAATGTCAATGCGCCGAATGCTCGATTTAATTATTAGGAGTCCGTACACAAAGGGTGCGAACCAATAACATTATTAAGCCTGCGCTGTACGTCTGTCTGTCAGCGGGCTGTATCTCATATACCGTAGTAGGTAGAGAGTTGAATGTTTCACAAAGTGTATATTGCCCTTGCCGCTATAACAACAATTTTTTTCGTTATTGCCTTTATTTTTATTATTATAATGAAGATTATAAATTAAAGGAGTACTCATATAAGAATCGTCTTTTGTTTCGACGTTTTTACTCGATCTTCTTTTTAAATTAGATTCTTATATTATCTCCATCGAATAAGCGCTGTAAATATTGAACTGTAATAATAATAACTTGACACATCTCACACACGGCCGTTTGATCCCAAACTAGGCAGAGCCTGTACTATGGTAACCAGACCGCTGATAAACTTACTTATATATTACTAAATACATTCACATTAAATACAGATTAAACCCAGACAAAACCAATGACAGACAAATGATGTAATAGGTAGACACATGAAGTTTTGAAATATTTGAAAATACTATAGATGCTAAAACAACAAGTAATGAAAATAAAATAACTTTTGTTATAGCTACATACTGCGATATGCCCAGGGGCGAGCTGGTATCAGGAAAGAAGGATCTGGTTTCCTAGAGAGGGAAGTAGGAATAAAAGATTATGCGAAGCAACTTAGGTTTTTACTGAAACCTTTTAAATGTAATATTCACTTTTAAAAGGAACAAATAACTTCAACAATCGTATCACGTTAAAAAAATATATCTTGAGGCCCCGTGTGTCAGCACGGACCACCGTTCCCCAAAGCTTCTCAGCTGGGAGTCCTCTTGTTTTTTCATCGTTCCATTCTCTAGATTATTTCAAATACGAATTAAGATCTTGAGCACGAAGTCGCCAGCTCATCAATCCACGAAGGTTGCAAGAGGACGCGTGGAGTCCAGACTCCACAATATATACATATAGTTAGTTGGAGTTTTCATGGAGTGAGTACCTATTACTATAGTCTCTATAACAACAACAAATAACAATAAAATAAAGTTAAAAACAAAGCAGCCCCCTATAAGAAAAATGTTTTTTTTTGCGTTTTTGCTTAATCTTAATAATGGCAATAGGTGGACGCTTGATATATTAATTTACAGAGTGTGTCTTACTACAAATATTTACATATTGTCAAAGCGCTTCTCTTGTTTCTTTTACAGTAATATTTTAAAAGTACTTAGTGTTAAATCTTGTACGATAATATGGAACATTTCGTGCGCGAGTCCGACTCGCACTTGCCCAGTTTATTTATCCTATCGATATTACACACTTATTTCAAAGTCAAAGATTTATAAACCCTAATTTATTAGATACTCCAACAGTCTTGCCAATAACTTTTTATAGACTTTGTTTACTGTTTTACATTAATCTTCTAAAAGTTTGCCTAAAACTAGAAGGACAACTCACAACATTTGAGAAAAACAAAATACTAAATACTACAATAAATTTTATAATGGTATTCTCATCATCATGAGAGTTATTAACAGTTTATTTTGCAGATTTACAACGGTTTTAATATTTTCTAAATTTATTATGTTTATGCGAGACATTAAAAGGTTCGCAATTAAGTCAAGAAGAAATATTTTCAGTCACCAATTAAATATATATTTGATTAATCAATTATGAAACATGATATGAAAAATCAGGACATTACACACAGACAGAAAACTTATCCCCGCTGAGCAATTAATTTTGTGCTATCCATCCTTTCTTACTATTAAAATTTTCGCTGTCTTCCTCAACCCTGGTGAGTCCTTAACCGAAACTAAATTGTATCATAAATTTTTGTAACAATAGAATTAGTTAACAAAATAAAATTATTAAGCAGATACACAATAAAGAATGTATTGAAAGCAAAGGAAGTTATAATTATTGGATGTATACAGTGAGACTATGTGTGTCAAACAAAAAAAGAAATAGTAGGTAGTACACGGTGGCAACATTGGTCCTTTTTGAGCGTGGCTCGCGTCTGTAAACCGCTTGAATGCAGGAGAATATTCGCCGCCCATGTTTCATAACGGTACTAGAGATAGTTGGTAATAAACAAAAGAGTGTCCATCAGAACTCACGAAAAATGTTTTACGTGTGGTAGGTACTTACTGTATAATGTCTTTTTTTCAAGACATAGAATTCAGTCCAGGGATCCAAAGAAAAACTTTCCAACCCTTTAAAATAAAAGTTATTATTTAATTTTGTACGAGGTGGTATCTTTACTGTTCTCGATAAGAGTCTCTTCGTATATGACTTCTACACATTTACGAGTATTGAAGTAACAATACCTGGAAATTCAAACGGTCATAACTTGTAAACAGATAGTTTTTTTCTAAAAAAATCTTCTTGTAACTGCATACTAGAGTCATGCCTTTCAGTGATTTAAGTAAGTGTTCCTTTTTCAAATATCCTGTATTACTTCGGGCAACTTTCACAGATTCATCATCAATTTCAATTTCGAGTTTTTACTAATTTGCCATATTCAAACTTAGTTCCAAACTGGTGTCCCAAAGACACGTTTTTATTTACGGCTCCCTTCACCGCATCATGTGTTGCCATCATTTGTTGGTGCTACAATAATATTTTTCGACAAAAGCGTTTAGGGTAACGAATCCTAAACTAACATTGTTATTGGCATGTCACTAAATTATAACGTTAATATGGACAGGGTCTCTAAACGAACATAAAAGAAAAACATACGTGTCTTTCTTAAATTACGTATATTTAACATTATGAAAATAGCGAGTCGGACTCGCGCATGAAGGGTTCCATCGTACAAGAAAGATTGAGCAAAAGAGCCAAAAAAACACGTTTCTATTAAGGGAGCCCCCTCAAACTTTTAATTTATTTATTTTTATTATTTGCTGTTATAGCGGGAACAGAAATACATCAAAATTTCAACTATCTAGCTATCACGGTTCATGAGATACAACTTGGTGACAGACAGACAGACGGACAGCGGAGGCTTAGTAATAGGGTCCCGTTGGTTACCCTTCGGGTACGGAACCCTAAAGAGTAGATGGGTTATTTCTTACGTCAATGGCGACACCTGACAACCTGTGTTTTTCGGATCATCTCTTAGTTTTGCAAACCAAGTGGATATATGGTAACTAAACAATTTTGTCATTACCTATAATAAATAATTACCAAATGGCTTTCATAGAGTTCCGTAAACACCGGGAATCACTTCACCTTTGATATCTCTGCCATTCTCTCGTTAAATTAAGGGTCGAATTTTGTAGTAAACAGACCAGAGATTAGAAAATCGTAAAATAAAATATGTTGGCATAGACTTATCTTTTTAAGTTTAAACAGGTGTTTGTTATTGCATTGAACAGTTCTTAAAAGCATTTACGAGTATAACTTGCTCCGTTCAAATTTATATCTTTGCGGTTCAAAATTTATAACCTCCTTCAAGAATTGGTAGCTATCCAAATGAATTTTAAAATTTATTGATTTTTTAATGATACTATAAAGCCAGTCTAATGGCGTAGATGGAATTTTCAATTATTACTGAATAAGTAAAACCACGCCATGTTGGGGTTGGTTAAATTTATCTTGATAATAATTTTATGTATGTCGAAACAACCACACTGTGTAAATATCTGCTTCAAGATGCTCACTTTACTACTTGGCTATGACTGGCTTGAGGAGGATTAAATGGTAGATGAGTCTACATGAGGGGCTTCGCGCCGGGACGGTTATTGAGCCTTGATGGCTTCCCGATGGCTTCTCACTACCAGCTAATTTCTTCAGGTGGGAGCCTATTGCCACTCCCCGCTCACATGTATCAAAATATGTTTCAAAGGCTCACAGGGTGCTTTCGCTAGTGCACTGTGCATTGCCAGCTGAACCCAATGCCATAAATCTCGGGTGATGGATGAGCTCAGAGTTTCTGAGAGTTTTGTCTGCAGCTTTTTTTTACATTGATGGGAGAAACATCTATGCATAACATGCTGTCTAACGGACTCCTCGCAGCTCTGATTCGACCAGTAATCTACTGCGCCTTACCTACTGTTCTTAAAACTATTACGTGCGTCCCGATAGTTGGTAACGGTACAATCTAATGAAATATTTAAAAACAGGTCTGGTAACTGCAGTAAATATCGTGGAAATTAAACTTTATGTACCTAGTCATGAAGTAACGACAAAGTACCCGAAGACTCCAACACCACATCACTTTGCAGTCTCTCTCTTTCTTTAATGGTCAATGTTTCCGCGCCTTAGCTTAGTTAAGATCAAAATAACATTTTAAGAGAAAACTGTAAATGACTAAATTATTGAAATTCTTGACCGATCTCAAACAAATCATTCAGCTACGTGAATATAATTAATCTAAGAAATTATTATAGTAAATAGAAGGTAAAATATGTTGAACGGAATATTCAAAATTTCTCTATAAACTTTGCCTGATTATCATAACACAGGTCCGATACTGGCATATTAATTAGACCCAAGCCTGTTGAGTAACTTTTGACATTTTAACTTTGTGCAAACATAATAAAAACATTGTAATAAATGGTCGAAGTTTGTATTTTGCCCAAGTTGTGACAAGTGGGAGTGAACATAAACAGCGCCACTGTCGAATGTCATTTCTTTCAAAACATAAACACATAAATTACATAATGAACAGCCTCTTTGACAACATATTTAAAAGCAAAAACCGTAGCTTTTCCATCACTAGGTATAAAAAAATAACTTTCAAAAATTTCAACTTTTACCGAAAAGTATATTCACTAAAATTTTGTATAAAACTAAAAAGAAAAAAGTGTACAATGCAACAAATATGTATATGTAGTAAGGAACCCGTTGTGTGTACCCGGAGTACACACAACGAGCTCCGTAGTCAGGAGTAAAATTGACCTTCACGATTAAAATAAAATGTTAATAATATTTATGACCAAAACTAACTCTGTATTTGATAACATACTAGTTTTCGCCCATGAAGCCATGGGCGAGAACTAGTATGTTACTAAAGTGTTTGCGTAAAAGTTAGTTATAGAACAGTACTTTTTTGGGTGAAAGGTACCTTATGATTTTTTTGTACCCTTGACAACGTGTAAAAGTGCTTGAGTGGTTAAGCCGTAAAAGAGTAACAAGTATACTTCCTTTCACATTTATAATATTAACTTGCTGTTACCCGCGACTTCGAAAGAATACCGAAAGAAAGACATATCTTCCGACCACCTAAAGCTGTCCCTTTGAAAAAAAATCTTACTATCCTACTTTTTAATTTTACATTGTATACCAGAATAACTTAACTCTTAGCTACCGTGTCCTTCCTATAAAATACCTCCCTGCCAAACTTCAGTCTGTAGTACATAAAACTAAAGTCTTGCATATAAATTTGCAAGAGACCTTAGACCTTCTTAATCCGGCTCTGTCGCAAAATCCATTCTTAGCTGACGTGTCCTGCCTAAAACCTACCTCCCTGACAAATTTCAGGTCACTAGTAGGAAAAACAAAGGACTGTCATATAAAGTTCCGAGAGCCCTTAAACCTCCGATCTGGCCCTGTCGAAAAATACATTTTTAACTGACGTGTCATATCTATAAACTCCCTGGAAAATTTCAGGTCTCTAGTACAAAGACTTTTAAACTTGCGAGAGCCTCTAGACCTCCTTAATCCGGCTCTGTCCCAAAATACGTTCTTATCTGATGTATCCTACCTATAAACTGTCTTCCTGTTAAATTTGAAGTCTTTAATACAAAAAAAAAGGAAGAACTTTCACATAAAGTTGCGAAAGCCCTTAGACGCCCTTAATCCGGCCCTATCGCAAAATCCATTCTAAGCTCACGTGTCTTACCACTAAGCTTACGTCCTACCAAATTTTAGATATCTAGTTGAAAAAATTAAGGATTATGTTTACTACTAAATAAAATGCACTCGGCGCCAGTGAAATTCTGGTCCAACGGTTCAATATGACTAAAGATACCATTCACATTAAATTCGTGCATGTAGCGATAAAGACTGTACTATAAAATATGTTGATAAAATGACTGCCGTTATTGGATAATAAAACTTTTCATAAATTTTGCTATGTTATAAGTATGAAAAAATCTTTTGCCTTTCTTCGTTTTAATGCTATTTGAAGCAATGATATAAAAATATAGTTTCACTTAGCCTTCCATTTTACTTGCGAGCAAAAAAAAATTAAGACGGAACCGACATCTTTATTCTTCATTTCAGTTACGCTAACAATATTTTTTAAATTGAATTTCAAGTAGTCCATAAGTTATCCACAAGCTAAAATTGGAATTCAAACTCTGTGGGAGGCATGAAATATGATCAGTAAACGTAAATAAATATTAAATTAAATTTTGAGAATACGAACTTAATATAACCATTTGAAATAGTGAATAACAAACTATTAAATTATCAGAAAAAAAAGTACCGTTACTTTATATAATATTATAAAGCGCAAACACATATGACAATACATACAAAACAATTCTCATGAACACACAAATTTTAATACACGCGTTAAATTTGCGTTAGGACTGGCAGCTTATTATGAAATCAAAACACGACACGCCAAAATATTCCCTTGATTTGACCATTCCATGTGCCATTCCAATCTTCACGGCGCACACTGTTTATTTACAAGCTATCAACATTCTCTAGGGCATAGTTTGGGCATTGTTAAAGAAATTGGTGTATATAGATCTGGGAATAGCTTGAGTATTGAGACAGCTCTGGAAGTGTATTCTGAAATTCGCAACATTTTATCCCAATGCAGTAAAAGAAGTCTCTATTTGAATAACATATTCAAATACACAAAACCGTCGTCACAGACGTATTTTACATACTACACAATATTTTAACTTAAGTGCTTTTGCCAACGTGAAAGTGTCGTTGAGAAATCCTTTTGCTCACATAAAGATACTTGTACACTATTTGTTGAAGCAGGATCACTATTCACACAATTTGAAATAAGTCACGTCAGCGTTGCACAATCCTTTGTGAAGTATATATATTATGTCATAAATTACTACCAGACCTTAAATATTATTAATATTTAAAAC
Organism: Euplagia quadripunctaria; assembly: GCA_963859945.1. Taxonomy (NCBI): domain Eukaryota; kingdom Metazoa; phylum Arthropoda; class Insecta; order Lepidoptera; family Erebidae; genus Euplagia; species Euplagia quadripunctaria. Next base: position 9,433,229 of record OY982580.1, read on the forward strand.
ATGTGAAACAAATGGTGGTAATTTTGGAACTGAGAAAAACTCTCGAGCGAGAAAAGTGCACCAACGTACTATGAACACTTTATACAGTCATAGTAATCATAGGTTCTGGCCTTTGCACGTAACCAAAGTGAAATATAGATAGACGGAAGTATTTAACGGAAATGGTTACCACAGCGTATGGACATTTAACTCATTCGCACTTTATCAGACCTTTTAAAACCTTAGAAAAATTTAACCTAACTAAAAATTTAAAAAGACTCTAAAGTTTTAAGACTAAGTAATATGATTTAGATACATATCTAAATCATATTACTTAGTCTTTATATCTATAATCATATCGTTCAATAAGTTCCGAGACTAACTTGGAAATGGCTCATATTATTATTTTTTTGATTTTTAGAAAGTACTAGCCATCAAATGGTATGCATAATTTTTTTTGAAAATTGAAGAATAAAATATTAAGTTACAGATATTTATGTGACGCTACTTTTGTAATTTCATAACAATAGAAAAAGAAAACAAGTTTAGTGTGTTGATAAAACATTGTTTCTTAATGGGAAAAACACCGTTTAAAGATAGCAGTGGCTTATAAAATGTTATCCGGAATCTGCTTCGTCCAAACCAAACATTTGTTTTGGCACGTTTTTGTCACTGACGGTAATCAAAGCTGCAAAATTGTTTATATTTTTATGTGTTGCCAAAATAAACATTTCTTTCTTTCTTTCTTATCGGTGCGGTGTGTCAGTCACAAATGGTGCTGAACGCTCTGGTCGTCCAAATGAAGCAGTGACTCAACAAAACATAAACCAAGTCCTGAAAATCGTAAAGGAAGATTCTGATCTTCCTTTAGGTAGCTGAGATAGTGAAGAAACAAGTTCAAATGGTGGTGTTTTCACTATTTTACATCAAGATTTGCCCATGTAAAAGTTTTTTTCCAAATGGGTGCTGCTTTTTCTAACAATTGCTCAAAAGCAACAAAGTATCAATGATTCAGTGCGTTGTTTGATACTATTCAATAGAAATAAGAAGATTTTTTTACGTCGGTTTGTGACGATGGATGAAACATGGATTTTACGTGACGATGGAGGAAACATTTTACTCCGGAATCCAATCGGCAGACAGGAGACTGGATAGTCGCAACAACGGAAGCTTATTTTGAAGCCTAAGATAAATCGTCACCCAAAAGTTGACTGGAAGAAAATGCCTATGGCATTAAGTCCGCCTTTTGCAATGTATTTATTTGCAGGAAGTATTAATAAATAAAAAATAAATAAATCTTTCTACACACATGGAATAAAAAGTTAAAAAGTTAGACAAACGATGGAGGGACCGCAGTTGAAGGAGAGTACGTTGATGAATAAAAAATAATCCTATCAAAAAAACTTTGTTTTAGTATTTAGTATTGGTATTTATTTATGTGGTGATTGGTACTTGAAACTTTCATGATTTTTTTAAATTTTTATTGAGCCTACATTTAAATGGCCAAAATAAAAAAGCAACAAACTCCAAAATATAAAGTGAAATTAATAACCTCCTGATTTCTTTAAATCGATTTACATAATGGTAAATTATTTTTATCGAAATCATATTACCTATCTGAATATAATTTAATGTCTTCTTGAGGTTTATGTAAGTTGATTAGTTTTTTCGCAAAAATGTGACCTCCGATATCTAAAAGCAAAATCTAACGATATTCAGTAATAAAGACTGCTTGTGATAATATTTGCGAGGTCAAAGCCGCTATTTAAGTTATTAGCTTACTGGCACTCATTTAATCCTGTATAAACAAGTATTTTTTTATAATGTGTATGTACAGTATATTTTTATGTTTGTCTGTATCTTTGTATGTATATGTGTATATATACATACATCATATTATTATATTCCCATGTTTTCTCCTCGTTTCTTTTTTGTTTTGGTATTTATTTTTCTTTCGTTTGTTCTCAAGTTTATTATATAAATTTAGTCCACCTACTTCAACTATTCCTGCACCATTTAGACTGGTAAAAAATGCCTATGGTATTAAGTCCACCATTGTAATTTTTTGTGCTTAAAGGTTTAATAAATAAATCATTAAAAATAAATAATTTTAAAATGTTTAGTACATACCTCTTATATTTAAAAAATGTGCATGATTATATTCCATGCCACATTTCGCACACCTAGATCTAAAGGGAACTAACTGAAAAATTTCAATTTGTGAGTTATGCACACCATCGAATTCCTTATTTCAATACCTACCGACCAATAAAACAGATTTAAAAATTCCACCGTTACTCGACGCTAGACGCCAAATTCACCAACACGGGCTCAACTCAAAATAATAAAACATATATACATACATTATTAAACAGTAGTGAAAAAAACTAAAGAAATCCAATTTTCAGTCCCAAAACATGATTAAACCACAAGATTGTAGGAATCTATCAAATATCTTTTATTTATCTTCTACCTACTTTTTATATGCATATAAAAAGCATAAAATTTGTCTGGTCTGTTGGTTTAGTGGTTAGTGACCCTGACTGATGAGCCAGACGTAATGGGTGCGATTCCCACCCAGGACAAATAATTGTGTGATGAGCATGACCATTTGTTCTATGTCTGGGTATAATATATCTATAATATGTATATATTTAGAAATATATAAGTCTGTTTATCAGCAGTCTGGTTACCATAGTACACGCTTTGCCTAGTTTTGGATCAGACGGCCGTGTGTGAGATGTGTGAAGTTATTATTATTCTCTTTATTCATCTTTTACCACATAAATTACTTTTTTAGATATGTATTTAAAAATATAAAAAATAGTAAACCACTGATATCGGGTACAGGGGCCAAGATACCGGTGGCTAGGGCTCCAAAGAACCTCCTCACTATACAGGCCGTATCGAGAAGAACTGCCTTCTGCATCAGTCCCTTGATCCAACCGTCTAACGCGAGCCTCATAAGGTGTTGATCGAGGCTCTTGGCCATTAATCCATGAGCAGATATGACAATCGGAACAATGATCGCCGATTCGACATTCCACATATCGACAATCTCGTGAGACAAATATTATTATTATTATTATAAATCTATACAGAACAAAATACGCGACAAAACTTTCATCCCCATTACCTGGATAATTGGCAATTCAGCACTGTGCGGTTCTCCAGATTTTTTTTGCCTAGTACAACCAATCTCTGGAACAAATTGTCGCCTGCGGTATTTCCGGACCGATACGACCTTCAAACCTTCAAGAAAAGTGCGTACTCCTATCTCAAAGGCCGGCAACGCACTTGTGACTCTTGAGTTGTAGGTGTCCATAGGCGACGGTTTACCATCAGGTGACCCGTCTGCTCGTTTGCGCCATATAATATAAAAAAATAATTTTCGCCTTTGCTTGATTTAATAATTACCTGATGAAATATATATTATGTAGAGGGCCCCCCAGTAACGTATAAAACGTTATTTGTTTATTTATTAGTAACAATAATTGGGAATGGTACATTTTTTGACAAAACAATATACTTCAAATTCAATTATTTGAAACGTATTATCACCCTACCGTCTGTAATGGCGAATAGCACTCTACTTTATTACAATTGATTGCTTTGTTTTATTACTTTATAAGTTTTAGTCATTTGTGTGCATTCGCTTTTATAAGCATTCCCGTTTACAAGGGTTCAGCAATCCCACCTTTTACTCTTGTAAATTAAACTACTAAATGCTGGAGTTGCCATTACTTCAATAACAGTAAAACACAGAGTTTATTTATTTCTCTTCAAGATTTTTCTGACAAAAATATACAATGGCGAACTTAATGGTACAGCCTCTTCCTTACATCGTAACTATGGATGACGAAGAGATGAACATGGTAGGTATGGTGTATATACATATACATACTTCTGTAATTACATGTACACTAAGTTACGTTTGAATTTGTTTGAAGGCGTTAATCTTTTCGAAATTCACTAGCCGCCCCCGCAGTTTACCCTGGGTTGATGTGGGCTATCCAGCACTAAAAGATTTTTTCAATTCGAATCAGTAGTTCCTGAGATTAGCGCGTCAACTAAACAAACTCGTCAGCTTTATAATTATTTTAGTATAGACTTAAAAAAAAAGGAGAATGTGTTGTGAATGTGCAGTTGGGGAATTATAAGAACTAGAGATACCGCCTGGTGGTCGAACTTCCATCTTGAATTTAGATTGTTATCAAATCAAATCAATTTATTGGACTCCAAATTTTTTAAAGATGTTATGTTATCTCAGATGTATGTTTTTTTTAAATATTGGGTACATGTACTTATTTAATGTCCAAGTTATATTTCATTAACCTGTATGTTACATAAATCTATTAATTTTTTTTATGGTATATGGGGCAAACGAGCAGACGGGTCACCTGATGGTAAATGACTTCCGCCGCCCATGGGCACCTGCAACTCGAGAGTCACAAGTGCGTTGCCGCCCTTTAAGGTGGGAGTGGGAGAAGACGGGGAGGGGGGAGGGGGGGAAGAGTGGGAAGAGTGGGGAGAGGGGAAGGACGGGATTATGGGGACGGGATATTGCTTCACGGCCGGTTTTCTGTGAGGCCGTGGTATCGAGCGGAGTCGAGCCGGCCCATATGTGCCGAAGCATGGCTCTCCCACATTTATTTACCGTACTAGTTAAACTGTCATTATATGGCCTTTTTTGTCATCATATATACTGGACCCTGAAGCTCTTTGTAGTCATTTTCACATATTTTTTAACTTACACTTTGCTTAAAAAAATAAAACAATGTGAGAGCTGTATCTACTTCTTTTACATATATTATACAAACTTTAAGTAATCCTTAATAAGCTTAAAAAGAGGGGAGGGGACAAAAACTTCTCTTCACGTATTGACTGGCCTGTTCGTCTAGTGGTCAGTTACCTTGACTGCGCGACCAGAGGTCGTGGGTTCGATTTCCACCCAGGACAAATAAGTGTGAAGTTATTTTATTATTATTATATTAATACATAGAAGAATAAAATTTACCCTCTAAAATAATTAAAATCTCTTCCATTCATTGGGTAGCATGTTATCTAAAATTGGGGTTTAGTATTTAATTTCAGAAACACCTTTTCTCTTCATTTTTAGTGATGGTACTGTTAACGCACACAAATAAGCGTTCACCTCATTCAGCACTTCATTCGTCATGCGAAGCGCGTCGTCCTCTACTCGTCAGTCAACCATTCAACAGACAATATTGTTACCGTATAAACACATTATTGTAATCATAGATTATACACTAAATGGTAATAAACCAATTAATATCAAACTGTGCAACTCATTGAAGCGGTTCACCCTTGTTTGGTATAACGTTTGGTCGAAAATCACTTCGACTAATTTCAGTTACAATAAAGTCATTTCACATAATTATTCATTTGACCGAATATTTAATTGGTAGAATTTTATTTAGCACAATTATTTATTTGGAATAATGTCATTTCACCGAATTTTCATTTGCACTAATTTTATTTAAACTAATGTTCCATTAGACTAATAATGATGATGACGAGTCGAGAGATCATATCGAATATTCGGTTTAGTAATAATTAGTTTCCTTTCATTGTCAAAAACTGACGGTGATTTCATTATTTTTTTCATATTTTGGTTTTTTGTCTAGCATTGCATTGAGAGTTTTTCAATTTTACTTGTATTGTTTTTCATGAAACATACTCTTAGTGGTTTTCTTACATCACTGAAATCGGCAGGGTTAGGTTAGGTTAGAACTGTGCCCACAACAAGCACGAGACGAGCGAGCGAAGCGAGCGTGCCGCGGCAGCGGCCGCCGAGTGCCAGATAAATAACACAAATAACATGAAAAAAATAATGAAAACGCCCTTTACATTATACCAATTGAATATTCGATGAAGTACATATTATACCAACTGAACATTATATGAAATAAGCATTATACTTTTTGATCAATAGCGCAAATGTTGTTATCGCAAATAAATATTCGATGAAATGAAAATTATGTCAATCGATATTATGCAAAGCAATTATTTTCTCAAACGTTGTTCGAATTAGTAACATTCGACCAAACGTTATATCAAACAAGGGTGAACCCATTGAAGCTAGCTACAAGAAATCAATAAGCCGAAGTATCCCTAAATTTCATACAGGCACTTTTACCATAACTTTGGATTTATTCTTTTAAAATGTCTGTGGTATAAATTAATAGAGAAACGATTAGACGAATTATTTCTCATGTGGTTGTATTCACACCATACATTACGGGGAAAACAGACTAGTTACAGTAATCTCAAGTACAGTATCCGAAACCGATGTATCAAATTTATTTGGTCCTTGAAAGAGTGCCCCTGTTATGTCCAACGGGGGTTTCCAAACACACACTCATATTTCGCAAGCTATATCTTCTGTTCCAAGTAATTGGGAAGAGTTTATGGCCGTCCGTTCCGTTACTGAATAATTTCGAAACGGAAATATCCAGTGACAATTTGTCTGATACGGACATTGAACGCAGAACTTCAAACTACACTCACTTCCAATAAACATGACCACCATGATACTTTTTATTCAGATTTTAATACCGATATAAATGTTACGCATTTAAATTTTTACTGTATGCGAAATCCGTAATTTGCTATAAAGCGCGTCGTTCACAAAATTGCAAAATCGCAAAATGTCGCCTTGCAATAAAATTTTACACTGCATTTTACTTGGCTTACGAACACAACATAGTGCGCTGTCACGACGACGTGCATACAAATAGAAAGTAAAATAGTAGACATACGTCATGCCGTAAAGCCTTTATGTTCTTTTATGTTAGATTGCAATGGCTCACTATATTTGTAACTGTTATTTGTATGTGTTTACGTCACGATAACTACCTTGTATGCTATTGTCATGATGTCTATAAAACAATCATCCTCCACGCCTTTTTCCTACTAGGTTAGGGTTGGTTTTTAGTCTAACTGCTATACTGCTGAACTTCGATATATTACGTCAAGCGACTGCCACCAGACCTCCACAACGCAAGTACTAGGCGACATCTAACGTCTGTAGTTAGACCAGGTTGTCAGACTTTTTAGGGCTTTTTATAATTTACACGTCTCGATAAAAAGGTATCATTGTTACAATCAGCCAAGATAATTTAATTAAATTTGAACATGCGCTTAAAGAAATTTTGCAGTATCAAGAAGTTAGCTTTTATAACAAAACGCACTCAGAAACTATTCACATTTAATTACTTTTCCTCGCCCACGAAGATATTTCCAACCACCAATTAATACTCGTAAAGCGGATGAAGGAGAAACAGCGATTTTTTGCAAATTAATTTAGACTTTTCTTTTACAAATTCATGATTTGTTAGAGCCCAAATTAATGGGCAAGCTTTTCTTGGCTGTCCATTTCCGTGCTTTGACTTTCGCCCATTTGTCGAGGAAATCGTGAAACATTGGCAAAGTAATAAAACTAAGATGAATTTTTCACAAAGAAATTAATGTAGTTTCAAGTTTCGTGTGCGATCAGTAGATATTATTTAGAAAGAACTATGTATTTAAAGACATTTTTAAGCATTTACTAATCTAATACAAATAAAGTATCTTAAAATAAAATCACAGTAAAAGCCCAACGTTCGTGTTTGGTAAAAATAAATTACTGAGACGCATTAACAAACAAATAAACATGTTTATGTTGTCCAAATAATACAAATACAAATAAAAATACAAATGTACAAAACAAAACTATTTCGAATTAAAATTCAATAAAAAAATATCTATAAGAACGATTATTTTCTCTAAGGTCATCAGAAAATTTGCAACTGAAAATGACTGCACACTCTACGGCATTTTATGATAATTCTTTATAGTAACTGGAATCCGTTTATGGAATGCATTACCTGTAAAAATTAGACGAGCTGAAACCTTAAGCTCTTTTATAGCACTTGTCACTATCTAGTAGCGTACAACTCTTTCGCGTTTGCAACAGACTCCGTATTATGTAACACCACTAAACTGTCTTATTAATTATTACATTTATTTCACTGTATATATTATTATGTGTGTGTTTTCTGTATACATTTATGAATGTTTATGTATGTATATATATAGATATTTCATGTGTTCCTTTTCACCCCCTTTTCACTCTCAGATAAGTCGTAATATCATTCGCTTTACCTAGATACTATATTTATTATTTCGTTGTTCCCATTCCAAACATTTTTAGTATGCCACCAGTATTTTCTTCTGTTGTTTCCATACTATACAAAGGTTGCCTGAAAGACATGGCTGTTAGCGATAAGACCCCCCATTGTACTTGCCGCTTAGTATAAACTGTTACTAACTATGTTTAATTTCTGTTCAACTGTGATGTACAATAAAGAATGTTCTATCAATATAACGACAAAATTGATTTAAAAACGAAAACATTAACTTTATACCTGACAATTACATTACACTTTCATCATCTTAATCAATATTTAGCCATTAAAGTCCATTAAAGTTAAACATTACAGTTTAAATGAACAAAATCTCTATCTAAAAATATGATTGAACCGATCAGACCTTTAAGGCCGCGTTAAATTTACGAGCCTTAGAGCCACCGCGCACTTTTTAATCCGGCGATAATTTGATCGCTCTCGGTCGTCTGGTGATCGTTATCAAACTATTGGTCGATATGATATGGTTCAGTCTTGTGTTTTTGCGTTTACTACGCTGATTTATAAGTAAGAATAAGCACGTGTAGGCCAGTAACACACAGAAAATGGTTTATAAAACGGGTTGCAGTAATCCCCGAACAACTCCCGTACTAGAACTTACGACCGACTGTTTAGTCTCTAAAGTTGTACGCGTGTGCGCGCAACACGCGTATTTCGCTGTATTGACTGTACAATCGGTCGACATTCGGGCGATAGTTTATCTGAATGCAGTGCGTGTGGTTGTATACTACTTTACACACGTTATGCAATAGTTGTTCGATAGTTTGATCAAATAGGAATCTGGTAGTCATTGATAGATTGATCGGTCGAATTTTAATCAACAAACTTTCACCCGGTTTAAAATCACCAATGCGCGGAAGCTCTTACATTTTCATTCCACCTCACCGCTGCCGCCGCTTTATTTTAAATATATTCAATCGTTCAATATTCATCGGATTGCCAATCCTCATTCATTATTGCCTCAAAATATTACTTCTAGCTCACCCCAGGATATTTTATAAAAGTACAGCTGTATTTCAGACAAGAAAACACTGAAACATTCAATTTTGTTTTCTTTTTACATTTCAATCAATCAATCAACCTGTTTCAAACGCAGAATATTTTTACATATATTTGTTGTTTTTTAGTCAGAATGCTTCGTTAGCTGCTGTATTTTTGGTTCAGAATGATGAGAGGGGATAGCCCACCACTCAGACTTACTGCAGATCAGAAAAATTCTAAAATATTCCAGGATAGTGAAAAAACTCTTGGGTAAATTTCATCACTCTTTTACTTTTAGTATTATTTATAAATCCAGCCACTTGGGACATTCGCCACTTGAAAACTTGAGAATCTAGATTCTAAAAACCGATGATTTGGTCAAACTGTAAGCAGACGTCAGAATGCTGTAAGTCTTTAGAGAATACCGAGGATTGTAAATACTAATGTTACCTTATCTCAATTGAAGTCTATATTAAACTTTTCCTTCTATATTAAACAAAAATATGTTTCTACGACAAATTACACCAAGACAGCATACGCTTCACAACCAATTTTATGAAAATCTTTCAATTTTTTAATCTTAAAAGCTATCTCATAGGAATTATTGTTTTGTCCAGATTTCAATATTCCGTGTTATTCCAAAATTACTTTTTTATAAAAATCCTTCAATGAGATTCCTTCTTCAAAGATGTGAACTAATCACATCTTTTATAATAAAAGGCTATCCATATTTTCCGTGATAAAAATATCCCGTTTTTTATTTTAAATCTTCATAATTTTCATCACAATTTGGATCTTTTTCGACTAAATAATCTATTTTTTGGCAGATTTCATTACCATCGGTAACGAAGCTTATGCCGCGTTCCTATAATAAACGTATGGTTTCCTGAACCATACGTTTGGCTTACGGACGGTAATTATTTTTTTTAATTCAACGAAATTTTACCGTCCACAAGCAAAACGAATCGTTTCCTGATTATAGGAACGTGGTATTAGACGTCAACCCTTTTAAGACAAAAGGTTATGATAATTGGCAATTTGTTTTTGAAAATATAATCTATTACATTGTGGGGTATTTGTCTATTTAGTTTGTTATTAAAAGTGTTTTAGAAAACTAAACTCACTATAATGTCAATTCCAATTAATTATATATTATTTATATTACTAAAATTTAAAATTATTGATTTCATTATGGATCATAATTTCTTTCGGAATAGCTTACGATGTGAATAAATACAAATGGTAGCAGTTTTGCCCCCTTATTTTATTAGGTCAGTAAACAGTAGCTAAACGATGGGGCTTCCGCATTTATGGACTTCCTTCCTTATCCGGGTGTGACTATTCAAACATACATTACCGGTTGGATACAAAAGGACTCCACAGCGGGAACAGTAGAAAACAACACACCTAAAGCTTTTTGATTATGTATAATGTATAGTTATTGAATGTTTCTCCAAAAGACAGTATTTAAGTACAATTTGGAGTTCATTAACATTATGATCTTAGAGAGTCGGCAACACGACTGATACCTAGCGGGGTTACAAATTTAAATACCAGGCACCAGTGATCACTAACCATCGACTCGGCCAAATGCTTCCTTGCTACCTTGAAATAAAATATATGTAACCAGACTTGAGGCACTAAATGGGATTACTGAAGAAAAGGACAGGTTCAGTGTTATTTATTAGATGTGTAACTCGGGACTTATTGCGATATTTATAAGGTATGTGGAGGAGTGAGTGTTTCGTCCCTTCAACACAAAAGGAGGATCCTCCGACCAAGCTATGTGATCATGCCTGGCGGACAGCTCAACGGTTGATGTTGGGATTAAAGTCTTCTTGCTGATAAGTATTGAAATACTTAATAACAAGAAGGCTTTAATTGGGCAATGCAAGATGAATATTAGCTAATCTTGACTGATGAGATTATGATGAAATAAATTTTTGTCATATGTGGAAGTCACCACAAGTACGATACTTTTATGGTTACCCGACATTTCAAAATCAAATTACACCCACCAACCTTGATCACGTTCTGCGTAACACAAAAGTAGAAGTATATGAAGCAAATGCCGTTATGCTAATTTGCAAAAACTCATTTTTTCGTTGACTTTCATAGTTTTGCAAAGTTAGTTCTAAATTTTTTGTATAAGTAATCAATCCTCTAATGAAATATATGCTATAATATGGCTGTATCAGTTCGTTCTCCGTCTATCTGTCTGTTAAGACCCTTTAGATCGCGTGGAGGTGTCAAATTGAAATTAACAAATCTACGGTGCCTTAAAGCTGTAAAAAAATCTAGCTTCTAAGTGAACGTAATCAAAAGAAACGGCATTTCAAGACTTGTATTTTAACCAATTTTAGCACTTCGTAGGTTCATCAAAGCCTATAGGGTACTTCTCATTGACCTAGAATAATAAAATTTGACAAGAAGCAACACCTCACAGCACAAGTAAAGGGAAAATTCTGAAAGTTGTTAATTTGTTGTTATGTCATATAATAAACAATTTTTCCGATTACAAACTTATATTTTACGCTTGGAAAATTGACTGAGACGTATATCGATCTATAGGGGAATATTTTAGAACTACAAAGATTCCTAAGATGAACGAACTATTTACATACAAGCTTGTAGGGAACCCTCAGTGCGTGAGTCAGACTGCCAATTGTCCGGCTTTTTTATGGTTCATAATATTTTGTCACAGGTATATAAAAATAAACTAGTTTTATCACCTTCATTCAAACCACAATGGTGAATTACTTTGATGTTTGGTGGTGGAAAAAAATCATGTTAATACTGTCAGTAGTAGAGAATACGACTATCCAATCAAGCTTGAATACAGTTTATAAGAAGGTTACTTATAGTTCTTTGATCTTGTCGAAAGTAGCGTAGAATACTCGCTTCACAATCTCTGTTTCACAATTCTCATAAGATTTACTTGAACTGAAATAACAACAATGTAGTGTACAAACAAATGTAGAAGATGCTGAATGATGGATATATATAGACTGTAATTTATACATACCGTAGTAGTTTATTCCCTTTCATTGACTAGCCTGTTGGTCTATTCGTAAATGGTCCTGACTGCTAAGATAGAGGTCGTGGGTTCGATTCCCACTCAGGACAAATAATCGTGTGATGAGCATGATCATTTGTTCTGTGTCTGGGTGTAATTTATCTATAATATATATGTATTTAGAAATATATAAGTATGTTTATCAGCAGTCTGGTTACCATAGTACAGGCTCTGCCCAGTTTGGGATCAGACGGCCGCGTGTGAGAAGTATGGAGATAAAAAGGCACAACCATGTTGACACTAACTTTTGGGAGATTGTTGGCAGCTTTGATGAACCCCTCTTCCATTTTATTGGCAAATGCAATTAATATTCGCAATAAAACAATATTTACTTTCATAACTATAACTTCAAATTAGTAGACATAACATAAGTTACGTCATTAGAAGCTGATTGGCAAAGAGTATACAAACACTACGTTAGACTGATTGGTGTATTAAAATACGTCCCATTTCACGTTATTTCAATTCTTAATTGTTGTAAAAAAAACAATATTAATTATAGTAACAAACATTTTTTTATATTTTTTTATTGTTTTAATGACACAATTTTCATAAATATTTTGCGTTTTCCATAATCTAACCTACGCTAACTGTTACAAAGCTCTTTTTCCAATAACTTGTAAATTAATTTTATTTCATGGTTACACCAGGAACTTGTAAATTTATTCTTTTTTACCGTTTCTTAAAGAACCGTTTAAGTAATTAATAGGAAATTCTGCAACAAAGAAGATGCATCATATTTCAATGTTATCATATTTCATTAGAACAAAGAAAAGTTGATATCACTAACAATCAACGTTCCTTTGCTAGTAATGAGTATTAAATTTAACTTACTTGGTGTTAGTTTATAAGGACTAAGATGGCAAACAAGCATACGGCCGTAGCTAGGTAGCCTATAGACATTTGCAACCCTACGGATGACTCCGAGTTGCCAACACTGTAAGAACTTTTTGTATCCTTATTGTAGAGCCTCATGCAGTCTTCAGGGAAAAGCATTTCTCTCTAGAGAAGATAATGAAATCAAATTATTTATAAAAATAAATCATTCGATTTAGAAAAATGAATTTATGGGAAAATCTTAATCTCTGCTACAGCTCGCAAGCATAGATTCATTTCGATACTGTTTCAGCTGATGTTTTTAGCTTACGAAACTGTAAAATAACAAGGTACAATAATTGAGATGTACAAATAAAAACTGTGTATTTGTAGGTTGTACTATCTTTCATAGTTACGGTATTGATTTCCGTTGAATTCAGTTTGCAATGCGTGTCCTCTTCGATTAAGAACATTTCCAATCAATAAATTAGTGATGTATTCATTTTATGGAATACTACATCAAATTTGTCCTTCCTTTGACATACTATAAATTGAGTGCTTGATGGGGTTTATGAATAAAAATATAATTTATTAACTTTTGTTACTAACAATCATCAATCATTTGATGAAAGTAATGGTATTCGTAAGTAATTAGTTTCACAATGATGTCTACTGGCCATCGTTTAGGAAATGTCTTGTATAATTGTGTTTTTAGAGATTTGAAACTTACGGGTCGGGGATAGGTAATTGTTTTGCCTAGCTAGCTAGCTGGTCTCTATCTAGCGAATGGTTATCCTCTTACATATCGTAATTTCTTTTCGTTTTCACAATCAATGGGGGGGAAGGACGGGAATAGGGGAGGGGGGAAGGGTTAAGGCCTCCGGTAACCTCACTCACGCGGCGAAAAGCAATGAAAGCATTGTTTCACTGCTGGTTTTCTGTGAGGCCGTGGTATCGGGTGGAGTCGAGCCGGTCCATATGTGCCAAAGCATGGCTCTCCCACGTAAATTTATTCCTATACCTGTTTTTTAAACATCCTGATATTATGCCAATTACTTAAGGTCCATCAACCGTTATCTTTTTACGCACTCTCTTTCTTGTTATGTCATGTTTCATACAATTCACTCCTCTTTATTGGGGTTTTGCTTTTCTTAAAGCATTCCTCGTATATTAGTACATCCTAGTACTCCCTTAGCAATATTTCTTCCATTCCTTCAATTCTTAATCATACTAATACTTACTTCGTTGCTATGACTAATTTATCCAAACTTTATCTGAGATACTCATACTTCATGTCTTACAAAATTTTATGAAATCACATACATATCAGAATATTCTAATACAATACCTATAGGTAAGCAGGAAAAAAAGTCCTCCACCACGTTTTTCATACCACGTTTTTCAACCATACGGTTTTCACCAATAGATAGATAGCGATTCATGAGGAAGGTTTAGGTACATAATTTCTTAATTATTTGTGTAAATTGCTTGAAATATGAGTTTAAGTTAGAATTTTACTACAGAAGGGTACTTTTATATTAATCGTTTTCTGCACAACTTAAGCCTGCCAGTACGTTATTGTTATACTCATGTATATACCAAATAACTCCTTTTATGTATTGGCCTAATACCGTTGAGTATTTATTATTAATAAAAAAATACGTATGTATTATCGTAACGTAACGTAAAGAGAACTTTTTGTACGCATTTCTAAGAAAATTTCCACAATACAGGAAAGTGAAATATGGAATACTTAAAGTTTATGTACAGAAGACATGCAGAATGCTAAAAATCTTAAAGAAAATGTGCTATAAATTTAAAAATTACGTTAACAGGGCTCCATCAAGCTGCATACGTCGAGTATATAAATTGACCTGTCATGGTACCTAAGTGTGTACAATAGTAATTCAAGTTATAGCAGCCAGTGAAATAAATCAAAAATGAATTATGGTCGGATTTCGACCACGAGGTTCGATCTAGTCCCTACAGTGACTTGACTGGAAAATGTTATGTTACGTTATTATATTTGAACTAAAATCAGTTCTATCTAACTTCTAGCCTAAAAGAAACATTGCTATAATACATTTGTGATTCTCGAACCCTTGACCTAAAATAAGAATGTATACAATATACATGACAACCGATTACACTGACTTTTTATCGTAAACGAAATCTCGAAGACTAAAAGTGGCTCTAAATCCTCCCCTTTCCCCTCTGTAAGAAAGAGCATTTATACAAAACAAAGGACATGAAACAGTAATTTCATTAAGCTTCTAATTACTTATGGAGACAAAAGCGAAGACCCTCAAACAATAAAGATGATCAGTATCGCCAAAGACTAATGAAATTAGCCGTACGGTTCCAAACAATTTGTATGTAAGCACATATGAAGGTATCAATCGATATTAAACATCACATTAGAATACATTGCTAATAATCAGTTTTTATATTGAGGTTTTGTACATCTGATAACCCTCAAATGAATACTTTAGATTACGTAGGCAAACAGACTAGATTGCCTATTCTTCGACTGGATCTATCTAGCCTGGGGACCACGGACAGGGGACAGGCACATCATAGTTGATGAACAGGTGGCCAAGTCCGCCTGGGTTCACAAGGATTTCATTTCTAGGGTACACCTGAAGCCCCAGCAATAAGACCCAGTGATGAAACATTGTATGGTTTTGGTCAGTTTGAGTCCGACATACCACCTCTCCGTTTGGCCCCGGTAAGGTGACGACCCACAGGGATTATCACACCAAGACAAACACCTAATCTGTTTGTTGGTTACTATAAACCCAATCAATAATAAGAGCGTACTCCCATCTCAAAGGCAGGCAACGTACTTGTGACTCTTGAGTTGCAGGTGTCCGTGGGCGAAGCTAGTCACTTACCACCAGGTGAGCCATCTGCTCGTTTACCCCTTAGAATATAAAAAAAAATACGAAATAATAATGATTCCAGATTTAGCTGTTAAATAAAAAAAAACAACAGTAAAATTAAAGGCTTGTGAATAATCAAAAACTTATTTATCGAGAGACCTGTTAATCTGGTAATTAGTGATCCCGACTGCTGAGCTGTCGTGGGTTCGATTCCCACCCGGGACACCTAATTGTGTGATGAGCACGATCATTTGTTCTGTGTCTAGATGTAATTTATTTATACTATGTATGTACTTAGTAACATGTAAGTATGTTTATCAGCAGTCTGGTTACCATAGTACAAGCTAGTATAAGCACAGATTACTGAGTAGTTACTATGTATGGGATCAGACGGCGGTGTGTGAAGTGTCTTAAGTTATCATTATTATTCTCTTTATTTTCTTTAACAAACATATAAATACATAAAAAACTTAAATACATTTAAAAAAAAAGTTTTATGTTATTTAATAAATGTATTTAAATATATACAATTACCATATTCTTAAAGAAGTACACAGATATGGGGTTACCGGCTTTTAGCACACTCGCACTCGCTATATACCAGTGCTGACAGTCACATGGAGGGCAAATGTACTTTCAAAATAAATAATATTAATAATAAATGTAATTCTGCAGAAAACGATTAAAATAAAATTACCCGTCTGTTGTAAAATTCTAACTTAAACTGTTCAAGGTATGGTAGCCGTCACAATTGCGACTTTTTATTTTATGCTAATAACCTCTTAGTTATGTGAGGTTATGCTTTAATTGAAGCGCACAAATCTAATATACCTACCTATAAAATTCATTGAAATAAAGTAGTCTTATCATATATCTCTTATATCATTTCCTATATGTTAAACAATATTAATGTAGATTATAATTAAGTAGGTACATACTTCAATTTAGTCGCACACTGTCTTTGTCCTTCAATTGGTCCTTTAATTTAAAGAAAAGAAAATCGTCTTATTACGCTGTAAAAACTGAGACTAATATAATGGCATATATTAAACCAGATTTAGTCATACCCGACGGTATAGATAGTAAATAAGTTAGACTAAACGAGCGATCCAAGCAAGAAATATTTCTCCTCAAAGTCACTCAACTAGAGGACAATGTGCTTCTCTACGAGAAATTGTATTTCGGAACAAAGAAATTCGTAGTAGAACTAAAGTAGCTCTAGTAGCTAGAATAAATAAAGCGGCAATGGACAGGAGATGTGGATCGAAGAACAAACTGACAATAGAGAAGACAGACTGGAAAGCAAAATGTGGAACGTCTTTCCACTAGATTGAACGACAACATGGTCAGAGTGGCATAGAGCAGTTAGTGCAGACAAGTAAAACCGTTTTATGTAGAGCTCTTAAGAAGAGACCTATGTTCAGCGGTGAACTTCCCTTTGCTGACATGATGATGATGATGACTTCTTGTAATAGTCAAACGATTTCGTGACGTTTGGCATAGAAATCAAAACATTTCATTTATACTAAATTCGATATCTTTAATTTAAAAATTTTGGGTTTGAATTTTGTTCTTTCGTTCATTGTAAGTTTAATATAGCTGTAAACGTAGAAGTAGTCAAATCCGGCGTTCATAAACTTTGAAATATAAATGAATAAATATTGAAACTATTAATGTTTGATGTCATGTGTATTGTATCCAGTCAATAAATTTAAGTCTCAGTGTAGGCGAAACTAACTTAAAACTACAAACATTCGTTTTGAAAGAGTACCTATAAGTGCGGTTCGTACTACAAGAACTTCCCACGATATGGGTCATCCATTAACTAAAACAACCGTCAGAGCAAAAAGGTTAAACCGCAACCACTAAATCCGTAGGAGCTTGATTTGTGAACAACCCCGTTAAATTTAAAGGCTTTTAATGTACAGTTCACTGCATTAAGTGTCTAAAAATAAATAATATTTTTTTCATTCCTATCGAACAATCCTCTGTCGGCTTTCTATATGAATGCTAACATTGAGTATATAGAAAGTCATCAGACCATCTATTGCTTCTAACAAAATATTTTGTGAAAAAGACGATTCTTTTCTTTTAGATTATATTTTTTTATTTCAGAATTCTAACTAGTGTTCTACTCTTGTAATTATCACTACATACGAGTATTATACAACAAGTCCCCCGCCGCGTCTGTCTGTCTGTTTGCGATAAACGGAAAAACTACTGAACGGAATTTCATGCGGTTTTCACTAATATACAGAGTGATTCATGAGGAAGTTTTAGGTGTATAATTTGTACCCGTGCAAAGCCGGGGTGGGTTGCTAGTTACTTATAAATGATTGGTAATCATGAAACTCTGGTCTAAAATAAAACATTTATTTTAGGCCCAAGGTCAATTTTAGTATAATTTTAGTTATTAATAATGTATATATAATTATGTATTAAGTGTATTCGTATGTCGTCGAAATCACACAAACACTAATATATTAAAACTATATTTAGAGTTGACACGCGGAGCACCTTACATGTCTGTAAGTCACCCTGGTCATGTTTTTGGGTCAAAAGCGCCACGCACACAGGAAAGTTTGTTTGAAGACGTTAATCTGAGATAGTCCCAGTCTGATTTGTGAAATTCTTATAGTATTAGTTTGACTTGTTTATTGCGAAAGCTTATAGGCTATATAATATCGTGGTACGACCACGAAGTGGAACACTGACCCAAACTGCGGCGAGTGGCTAGTTTGTCGTAAACCGGAAGTATCTTTTGTTGAGCAGAACTGTACTACTTGTTAAAATTTGAGGGCGTTTTCTGCTGTGTTACCAAATAGGCTAGCGATGGCGATGTAATCTGTATCACTGCTTTAATATAGCCTAGGCCTCAAAAGGACCGTGTTGTCCAACGAAGAATCCAACACATCGTTCTTGCCTTGTAACTCGATGAAAATCATTTTTTACACCTTGTCAAGTTTTAACATGGCTGGTCAAACAGGACGTGTTTGAAGTGACCACAGATTTGTCTATGGCTAAGTAAACAATTCACCATCAACTTGGCTTGTAGTACACCGTCACATATTTCCTGTCCCTTTCCTGCGGAGACACATTTACACAAAACGCTGTTTCACTATCAAACAGTGTAAACTTGCCTTAAGTTTAAGATTTTAGAAACACTAAAAGTTTAAAACTACTCCTTAGAGCTGCGCTTTAATACAATTTATTACAACTTTTACTGTATAAATTGCATGTCTAACTTTTGTCCATATCTCGGTGGTATGCTTTTAATAGGTGCTTCTAAACTTTTAACACGCAATGCACCCATATATTTGGAGTGCATTAAAATTTCATGAAAGTTCTGAAGCGCCAGCTTCTATCACTCATTAACGAAAATTCTCTGTTAATGTGTGTTAAAATTTTCATTGCGATGTAGTTAGAAAATAGGCAGTTAAGTGGCATAAAATGTTCGCAAAAGTGGAAGCCTATTCGATGCATATGGATATGATTAATTTTAACTGAGTTACACACTCTGCCTAATTTATAAAAGCGATTTTAACTGAAGTTTTCCTGGAAAATAAAACTATACGAGTGAGTTTGAAATAATTAGTACATTGCTACATATTATTCGTATCTGGATTTGGCATTGGAACAAGTCTACAAATTATGAAGCATAACATTCTCACAATACCAAATTTTCCTGGTTTCTCTTATATAAAGTAAAACGTCTTTTGGTTACTACTGAGTTTCTTCTTTACGGTACTTATTTCGAAAGTGAAATTAGACCTTATTTGTTACCAAGCTTACAGAACATGAAATAACGAACTATTTATTCAAATAAGTTGATTTGTATCACAAACACAATCGATTTATATTCATTTTCTTGGATAGAAATAGACTCGTGACATTGTGACATTGAAATTTCGTGCTTCATTGAAATAAACGCGATACAGATGAGAGAATATATACATAGTTTAATAAAACGCACATTCACTGATTTGCATTTAGGGTATTTATTTCACCAACAACTATTCTATTCGTATATGAAATTTGAATTTGAAACTATTTTAGTGAAATTAATAAATAATAGAAATAAATATTATAGAAATGGCATTAAAACTTTATAAAGTAATTGATTTAATTTACATTCCTACCATTTTTTTTTAATTTCATGCTCAATCTGACTGTCTCCATCTTTCTACCATCGACCACCGATATGGTACATTTATGTGACAATAGTTTTAATTTAGAAATTATTTCAAGGGAGACAAACAACCAAAAAAAATTATTCTAGTGCATCACGTGACTAATCAACTGAAAAGGTTTGTTATCAAAAAATAATATAATATACTTATTTATTTATTCTAAATAACATTTTTTTTTAAGATAGATAATTTATCGAACTTTTATTATTGAGAAAAAAATTACTGTTAGTTTTCAGGTAAACATAAATAAAAATCCAAATAAACTTATTTTTAGACCCGGAAAAAGTGAAAATATGGATTTTCTATACTTGGCAGCAAAATCTCTCTAACGATACGTTTAATACCGCTTGAGGATTCATTATGCATTATAAAAAAATATCATCGATCGATGCTCGAAACTTATCTTAGTATCGCCAAGACACAAAAGTCCTAGCTGGTATCCAGATGCCCAAAGTCTGCCGGGTTTCACAGGGATTTCCTTTCGAGGGAACACCTAAGGCCCTGGCAATATAGACTGTAGCGGAACACCGTGTGGTTTTAGTCGGTTCGAGTCTGACATACCACCCTACCGCTTAGCCCCGGTGGGTTGTCGACCTGCGGCGGTTCCCACGCCTTAAAAAAAATGTGCCCCAAGGCCACAAGAAAAAAAAATGTTCCTTCGAAGTCCTGATATTCCAAAATATACCATCAGTTGTTAAAAAAGAAAATCAGTGCTGAGAAATAAATGCGTCTTTTTCAAACCCGTGAATCTAGCGAAGTGTAAATGCATTCTTACCAAAAAAAGGATTAACATTATGTACGGGATCAGCAAAATAAATTTGTGGATTACTATAACAATCAATCGGCTCATTTTACAAGCTATTACGTCACGGACTCGGCATTTTCTTGCAGCCCTTTGATTTAATTGGGTATGCAAAGTCAGGATTGAAAGTATGATTGACATTCGTGATCTGTCATCAAAAATTGATTATCAGTACTTCGTCTTTTTTGCATATAAAAACCCGCACGGATCACCGGGTCATCTTACCAGGTAGATTTTATAGTAAAATATGTCAGTATCGGACTGATTAGAACACTATATGGTGTTCCGTCATAAGTCGGTCTATTGAAAGGGCTCGGTTGTAACCTAAGAAATAACGGATCTCCGTTAAGTTAGTGATTTAGATAGCATGGCTAATTAAGGATGGGCATAACTTAATAATGAAGTTCTCTAAGAACCTATTGTGCACAAATACAACCTAGGTTAATAAGAGTTTTCGAGGAGGTGCTTAGGCTCGCCGAGCAAGGGGTGGCTTGTGTCGTGGAAAAGATTCGTGAGCTGGGCCAGAGGGTAGCGCCTCAGAAAACTGAGGCGATATGGTTCCATGGCCTACGTAAGCGCCAGGAACCACCCAGCTCATACCTCCGGGTGGATGACACTGAAGTCCAGGTGGGCAAGTACATGAAGTACCTAGGCCTCATCCTGGACAGTCGGTGGAGTTTCGAAGAGCATTTCGGGTGACTAGTCCCTCGAGTAAGAGGGGTAGCAGGGACGTTATATCGTCTGCTGCCCAGTCTCGAGGGACCACGGGAAGAAGTTCGCTGCCTCTACATGGGCGTCGTGCGATCCATGGTCCTCTATGGGGTGCCCGTCTGGTCAAAGGGCCTGGCGGGCTCCTCCCGCTGTAAGGCTCAACTCGGGAGTCTGCAGCGGCTGATGGCCATACGGGTCGCATGGTGCTACCGCCCAATCTCGTACGAGGCAACGTTGGTCCTGGTGCGATCTCCGCCCTTCGACATTCTGGCAGACATGGACACGATAGTCTAGGACAAATTAGTTCTGTCGGTCGGAGTGACGAAGGGGCAGCGCCGGATCACGAGCCCGGAATGCTACGGCGGAACGCACACACGCAAGCCCTACAGGCTTGAGGCTCGAAATCCAAGGCTGTGCCAGTCAACGCGCTGTTGGAGCCGTTCTGCCGAACTTCGAAGCTTGGATAGGGAGGACTGACTGTGTCACCTACCGATTAACTCAGGTGCTCACCGGGCACGGTTGCTTCGGTGAGTGCCTGAACAGGATCGGACGTGAGGCTACGGCACGATGCCACCACTGCGGATCCAACCGGGACTCCGCCTAGCACACGCCGGAGGACTGCCCTGCGTGGGAGTCCTAGCGTCGAGTCCTGGTTGGCCAAATCGGATGAAACCTTTCACCGCCAGCATTGATTGCGGCAATGCTGGCGAGTAGTGAGGGTTGGGAAGCCGCGGTCTCCTTCTGTGAGACCGCGGCTTCCCTTATATGCTCCAGAAGGAGTCCGCAGAGCGGGATCGGGAAAGTCCCGTAACTCCCCAATCGTCGCCAAAGGCTCGTTTGTGGCCATATCTGGGGAAGATGTGACCGCTGTAGGCGACCCGAGACCGGTGACACCCCGGTGCGGCCGCTGGGTGTCGTCCAAGGCGGATCGGTTTTCCGCATCTTACTGTGTAAAGCGGTGAGAGGTATGACATCGACCTGCCACAGGGGTGACTCTGGTCACCCCGGGATGTACCTCAGTCATGAGATACGGCAGGGGGGACTCCAGAAGCCACCGATGCGTTCCTGGAGCTCCTCCCGACTGCCGAGGTAGTCCGCCGCGGTGGTTTAGTGGGTAGGCCGGTTCGCCGGTCAAGTCAAGCCAATCAAAGTTTACTTCTTATGTGCTCAGAGAAAATGACTAAAAATCATGAGCACACCAGTTAGATTTTCTTTTTTTTTTCAAATCTTTATTTATTTAGAGGCTTTTATTACAGAACGCAGTTAGATGATATATATAAATAGAATATGCCCTTTAAAATCACAACTCCATCACCAGAGAACAGCAGATTTGTTAAACAACTTCACGTAAATTTTACACAAAGAACACTCAAGCTCAAACATCAGTATTTTCCCAAGAGAATACTAAAATCACAAAACACGACACATTTGTAATGAAAGAGTCGTGCTATGAGTACGTTATGTTTATTTCTGTTTCTTAATCTACATTTCTAATGTAAAGAATTTATTCCGTTTTTATTATTTTATGAATAAATTTTGATGAAGGGGGCATGTGGATATTGACATCACAATGTACCTACTGTTGGCACCGAGTTTAAGCGTAAACATCATCTTGTATGATATTGGCTCAAGACTGACGTTCAAAGAAATTTGTGACATATTTTTCAGCCTAAATATGGATAAACACGTAATTTCTGATCTGAAGAAAATTATTAAAATATGTTCGCAAGATTGTGTCATGTCTAAGTTTGATGTAATCGCTAGTAATCTTCTATTTTAGTTATAGATGCCTCATTACTTTTGCTATAAACTATCAAATTCACTAAATAAGCGTAACCGCGATGTTATTAGTACATCGATCAGCACACAAATGACTGTTACATAACTTACTAGCTGTTGCCCGCGACTTTGGTGACTCTATCCCACGGGAATCACACATTTTTCCCTGATCAAATTTTCCAGATTATAATATATCTCTGTGCTAAATTTCATCCAGATATGTTGAGCCGTTTTTTGTCAAAGAGTAACAAACATTTATCTATGCTTCTATCCATCCTCACAAGCTGTCGCTTTAATAATATTAGTAAGATAGTGCACGCCTAACCTTTTTATCACCCCACCATTGCTAGCCATTTGTTAGACGGACCAATGGCGTAGGGTCGCCGGCATAACTAGTCATAATAATGTCTATTAACTCATTTTCATTAAATAGTGAAGTATCCTACTTTTTAATAAATACATACAAGTTAACGGTTAGTTACCGAGGTTAGTTACGTTACGGAGGAACGACAACACGTGAAAGATGCCTTCTTAATATTGTAAAAAAAAAATATTACTATATACATATGCATATAAACGAGAATGTCAGTTTATTTATTTGTTGGTGACTATTTCATGCCTTAAGTAAGAAACATCATGATAATTTGAATAAACATTTCCAGAACAACAAAAAAGGAAATTGGGTACTTTACATCCCGGAAAAAATTACTGTCGTTGAGGGATAAAGAAATAACATTTCATTTACGCGAGCGAAGCCGCAGGCAAAAGCTAATATGCTGCAAATAAAGATTCTATAAAATTTTGAATATAAATTAGACATTTTTATGCACACACGGACACACGTACACTAGTGAAACATTAGTGTGTGCGTGCACACACTAATGTTTCATTTTTTCGTAATAGACCTTTCCTTTAGACAGATGATACTTCATTGTATATAATCTATACTAATATTATAAATGCGAAAGTAACTGCGTCTGTCACGTTTTCAAACCTAAACCGCTTTACCAATTTTGATAAATTTTGGTATAGACATAGACAGAACATTAAAGAATGACATAGGCACAGTATAAGTGTATACAGTATTGTGACTCGGCCCTTTCCTTGATATAATTACCTACAGCCGGACGGTACGTAAACACGACAGACGACGACGACGATAGGGCTGCCCATAATTTCATCTACCTACTTGAGTTTCTTTCTAGTTTTGTGATTGTAAATATTATAATTAATTTTTATAAACATAAATAGATTTCCCTTTATTCTGGGTGTTAAAATAAACTGCTGTCGCCGAAGGTTACCAAACTCCAATCCTTACAAACTTCAACACCAACCTACTCAATCAAAATGGAAGAAACAGCTGAAGAGTAACCGTCCGTAAAATTAACGACCCCATTACCTACAGCACAGAGCAAATCAAAAAACATTTTTTTGGTCACCCATCCGATGTTGAACCGCTGCAAACGTTACTTAATATCAAACCATATCATCGCGTGTGCGCCACCTAAAGCAATCAAAACTTCTAACTAGCTACTACAAAATCTTATTTATGAAGTAAATTAAAAATAAGTAAATTAAAACGTGGAAGAGCCATGCTTCGGCACGTAAAGGCCGGAACGACTCCGCTCAATACCACGGCCTCACAGAAAAACGGGTTGCATTGCATTTCGCCGCGTGAGTGAGGTTACCGGAGGCCCTAACCCTTCCCTCTCTCTTATTCCCGTCCTTCCCCTCTTCCTCCTCCCCCTCTTTCCCCACTTCCCCTCCCTCTTCACCCCTCCCCCTCTTCCCACTCTTCCCCCTCCCCCTCTTCCCACTCTTCCCCACCACTTCCCCCCTCCCCCTCTTCCCCCTCTACACCTTTTTCCACTCTTCCCCCCACTTCCCCCCCTCTTCCTCCCTACCCTCTTCCCACACTTTCCCCCTCCCCCTCTTCCCACGCTCCCCCATCCCCCTTTTAGCACTCTCCCCCCCCTCCCCACTCTTCCCCCCTCCCATTCTTCTCCTACTCTACTCCCACCTTAAAGGGAGGCAACGCACTTGTGACTCTCGAGTTACAGGAGCCTATGGGCGGCGGTAGTCATTTATCATCAGGTGACCCGTCTGCTCGTTTGCCCCCTATACCATAAAAAAGTGTAATTCTTGCTAGGTACCTACCTAGCAAGAATTACACTTTTACACATGAAATTATTATGAGAGTAAAAAAT
Organism: Euplagia quadripunctaria; assembly: GCA_963859945.1. Lineage (NCBI taxonomy): Eukaryota > Metazoa > Arthropoda > Insecta > Lepidoptera > Erebidae > Euplagia > Euplagia quadripunctaria. The sequence continues at coordinate 9,458,859 of OY982580.1, forward strand.
GGTAGGTACCTACCTACCATTTTTTACTTTCATAATGATATTTCGTCTAATTTAATAATATATGTATGTAGCTAAATACATAAGTAAATAGATAGCTTAGCCTAGGAACTACCTACTAGTTTTTTATATTAAATAAATATTTAAAAAATATTATCTCTGGGTGCGTTTTTGAAGCATTCAAGCAACCAAAAACAGCACAATATACTTTATAATTTCTAATTGCCATATTAAATACTTAAGTATTTGTATTCATTTCAATAAAATACACAAATCGCACGCTTACTGCTTAAAAAACGATCACACCGTTTGTTCGTCACTGCGGAGCAATCGCGAACTGTTTGCGTGCTGAGTTTCAACCGAACGCAAGGCGTGTAGGCAATTCTCGCAATCCGACCGTTTCTATGAAGACACATTACTGTATGGATAGTATTACCGTGACATAGGCTACTTTTTTTTCTAAAATAAAACTTGAAAAAATAATAAATAGTGGACGAAAATTTGTGTGGGAAAAATCTAAGCAGAAGAACTCGCGGGCACCAATTCTAAATTAAAGCATGTTTTGTCTATTCATACATCGAAATTACAATATAATTGTATTAGTAAAATAATGGACCATACACTTTTCTTTAAGAATTCCAAAACTGCACCCATAACATCTAGACATTGCGGGTGGAATTTTATTTGAATTATTGTTATTATGAATGTATGTATTATATATTATATTTCCATGCGAGTATATATAGAAGAATATAAGAATATAATAATTTACGATTCTTTCTTTTTTCATTGCAAAAAAATATTATGAAAAAACGTAATGACTGATCGGAAAAAGGCTTCATATAATTATCATTTTCAAGGATAATAATAAAGTATGCTACACGCTACTTTGTAATTATGGCTACTATATTCTTTTCCAGGGAATGTCAAGAATACGCGTAATTTCTTTGAATTTAATACTTTATAATAATCTTAATAATATAAGTCCCGATCCCGTGGGAATATCGGGATAAAAAGTAGCCTATGCGTTAATCCAGGTCTCTAGCTATCTACCAAGTTTTATCGCAATCGGTTCAGTGGTTTTTGCGTGAAAGAGTAACAAACATCCATCCATCCATCTATCCATCCATCCATCCAAACTTTCACATTTATAATATTAGTGGGATTAGTGGGATATCAACATATAGTTTATGTTCTACTTATGTTTATATAAAGTGCTGCAATACGAATACATTTAATTTAAAAAGGTCGGTCTCCATCTATGTTCCTCTGTGACTTTATGTTGCACAATTTTTAATTAGCACATTTCTAATATCAGATTGAAACAATACAATTATAGGTTGATATTTAAATAATAATATTTACATTAATTATGTAAATATTAAACGTAATAAAATTCTGTTCGTAGATCAGCGCATCACTTGAGATGAGCTGGACCGATTGGGCTAAATCTTTATTATCTATATTTAAATATGAATCCCTATTTCCCTTGGCCACGGCATCACGCTTACGCGCGGCTCTAAAGATTTCCCTATTTTTTTTTGTGTTTGTTATTATCAGAAGTTTCTTATGAAAGAAAAAAATAAGAAAGTTGAGCGGAAAATTAGAAAATTTAACCATATTAACTTTTCTAATGTAACCCTACCGCTTTTGACATAAAAATAGTCAGTCAATATTCATAGTTAAGACAGGACAACGTCTGTCGGGTCAGCTAGCATATATAATTCTAAGGCTCGTTGAGCTTGGTGAATAATGTTGCGAATAAGCACCCGGAACACCTGTAGAAGGAAGCCTCCGAGAACCCCTGTAGACTTTGGCTGCCTGATCAGCAGGTGACCACACCATGGAGTCCAGGAGCCCTCTTACTCCCCTCTAGGTGTGGGAGGCGACCGCCATCATCTCTGGCCTGCTTCAGCAAGGTGACAGTTAGCTCGACGTGCTACCCCCAAGCTAGCGCTCATGGAGGTTGGAGATCATTCTTTGAACTTTGGATGGAATTATAGGCGAGAGGTTTGTCGGGCAGCTAGTAACAGATAAATATTCCAATGCCGGTTTATCTGTTTCATTTTATTGAAGCCGTTATTTTTGACAACCCTTTTCCAAAATTTTTTAACAATGAAAAGAAGAATTAATAAAACTAAAAATAGTTTCTGTCGCTAGAAATACAGATTCTGATCGACTGAGCTGAGATATTTAAAAATATTTTAATAAATGTTTTATATGTATTTTTGAATTGTTTTAAATAAAGAAAATCAAAATAGCCTGGATTACATTAATCCAAAATTGTAATCAACTAAATTCTCTGAAAGAGGTTAACAAATTTAATAACTTAGACAGTAGGATGTGAATGATGTGATGTGTGAAGAGGATAAATAAATATCTGTGTGTGTGGTGTCTGTTAATAAGGAAGTTTTAAATGGGATGATAGAAACCCAGTACTGAAATTTTATATACCTACATATATTAAAATAAGGAATTCAATTGCCTACAAAATGGTTGACATTTTAATAAATACGTTCGGTAGTTATGGACTTACTTTTTTTCGGTGATATGCAAATAAGAGAAAAAATAATGTAAGTTATGTAAAATACTACAATAAAATATAAGGCAGGGGGGAAGAGAGACAATGAGACAGACATTTATGAACCAAGTAAAGAAGAAAGTTTAAGCCATGTCGTACATCAAGGAGATGCCCTATTACATATCGGGACTTCTTTGCGAAAATATATTCCGGCAGATAACCCCTCACCACGATCAAAGCAATCAAGAGAATTTTCAGATAAACATAAAGGTATCATACCTTATAAAAAAAGAGAATAAATGCCGATTCGTATTTAACCTTGCTATTTTAAAAACTCGGTTAAAGTAATAATACTTCGGTTCTCCCATTCTTAGGTTGTGACTTATAGCAAAAAATCCGTCTCAACAAGCCTTAGAATTTCAACAAAAATAATTCTGATTTCGTAATGTCAGATGTCTCAATGAAAATATTTGTTCGTCCAACATTCAGATCAAATCAAATACTTAAAGGCAAACTTTTTAACAAAGTAAATTTTACTTTATGATTGCTATATAACAAGACAAAAAATCGTAATCATATTTCGAGAATCCGGTAAAACTTCTACAGGATAAATTTGAGCAGTTGTTCATTATTTATTATTCCATAATTTCGGCAAGACTAATCTTAAATCTCCTTTGTTGACATCAGAAAAACTATAAAATTATCTCTTTTTTAGGAAATTTCAAACATTTGGGCAGACGCTAGGGGGGGTCCGGATGTCTTAATAAAAGCTGTTCTCGGATCCCTCTTATTTAAGGCGCAGTACGGCATACCGTGTGGTTTTAGTCAGTTCGATTCCGACACACCGCCCCACCAAAAACCCCGGTGGGGTGACGGCCCAAGGGGGTTCCCACACGTAACAAAAAAGAAAAAAAAAGTGCGCGTCACGGTCCAGTATGTAATATTCTTGAAAATTAGTTAACATGACTCTAAAACGCAAATATATATATAATAACTTACAGCGTAAACGTCCACGACATGACTTTCTTGTCGGTGAAAGCGTCATTTATAATTCACGAAACGCGTCAATTAACTTATCAAGACGCACCGTTACCGTGCAATATTATATAAACCAGTCTATTTGTTATAATTTTTATATCCATTAGTTGCTTTAGGAGTCTACACAATCGGCAGTTAAGTTGCATAGGTACCAAATAACAAGAATAGTATGATTTTTTTGTGATGCATAAGGTTATTCAGTAGGGACAAGTTTAGCGATTGTAGATCAAGAATACTGTAATGATGAGACCTTCGCGCTGTTTGCATCTCCTTCTATTGGAATGAAAACTCCTTGACGAGACACGGAGGTCTTGGCTGGTGGGGCCTAACTCAAATTAGAAATTCGAATAGAAGAGAAAAACTGGAAGAAAAAGATGAGACTCGGGAGGACTTCGGTGACAGTCTCCATGCGATGTGCGATGATGTGAATGATAATTTTTATTGTATATTACCATTGTTACACATTATAGTACCAGTCGTGCTTGCATAATCTTTCAATTCTTCTCCTCTAGCTTACGACCCTATCGTGTCCGGTACATGCTATCCCCGGACACAGCAATACACTAGATTAGTATTATTATATAATAAAGAATGAGAGCACAAATAAATCTGTGCTCTTATTTCAAATCAGTGTGGTTCAATCGTAGCCACCGTAGCGACGTCAAAATTCCGCAGCGCGCATTTGAAATTGTATTTAACCAACCACCGTAACACTAGAGTTTTGCAAACGATATAAAATAAGATACAAGTTAGACCAATAATTCTTTCACTGTTAGTGCGGTAGGGCAGTGGAATTCCCTTCCCCATTCTATTCGCGATAGCCCTTTTCTGGGTGTTTTTAGGAAAATAATCAAGGATATTTTCCTTTCTCAGCAATAAACGGACTGTTAATTTATATTTTTGTATGTATATGTTTAACATATTATTTATAGTGTATATGTGTATATACTTGTTATTCTTGTAAACATGTAGATATACCTTATATATTTTTAGTTGAGGTATTTAGTTCTATATGTTTATTGAATTCTCTCTCTCTCATTCCAGGTCTCCAACTATCTACATACCAAGTCAAATCGCAATCGGTTCAGTGGTTTTTGCTTGAAAGAGTAACAAACATCCATCCATCTATCCATCCATCCATTCATCCATCCAAACTTTCACATTTATAATATTAGTATGATTATTACCACGGAGCAAATACATTACTTATTTGAATTAGTCAAGTCAACCTCTTAACGGTCCTTTGTTAACTGTTAAACTATATATACATACATACATACATTACATTAAATCTATTTATATTAGTGTCGTAACAATTTTCTATACTATATTTGTTGCAAAATGTATAGTTTGCCACCTTGCAAATAATAACCACATAATCCTAGTATTAGAAATGTAAACGTGAGTTTGTACAGAAAAGGACATAGGGTGTCTTTCATATAGAAAACAAACTGAGATATCCAAGGGATAAAAAATAACTTTTACTTACATACATTTTCTCTCATGACTCATCATGACAAGTCTATCATTTCTTTAAATTTACAGTAAAACTTACAGAAACTTACTAGCGAATAACTGGCCAATCCCTTACAAAGAACGATAATAAATCTTTATCAAAGCCTGTAATAGAATGTCACAGTTTTTTCGCCACGTTGCTTGAAAAATTTAGTAACATTGATACCAGACGCCGAATAAAAGTTCAAAGGATTTATAATCCATTAGAAGTTATTGCAGGAACTGTATTATATTATATCTTCTATTTACGTGTTGGGAGATTCTGATATGACCAAATATAATAAATATATGAGTATTGTGGAGGCGTTTGAAGTTAGTAGTGTACAGCAAATTTCTGGGACTTGGCCCAGTTTGGAGTGGCAATATATGTTATTATTAAGTATGTCTCAGGGAATATTATTTTTTTATTGAAAATGTAATATCAACTTCGGGTGGCATCGAAAAGATGATAATCAGTTTCAAAGCAGATTAACAGCTTTATTATAAAAATAATAATAATTGTGGTGTACTATTTTTTATATTTTTAAATATATATATTTTTTAAGTACATATTTAAAAATGTAATTTATATGGTAGAAGATGAATAAAGAGAATAATAATAATAACTTGACACATCTCACACACGGCCGTCTGATCCCAAACTAGGCAGAGCCTGTACTATGATAACCAGACTGCTGATAAACATACTTATATATTTCTAAATACATACATATTATATATAAATTACACCCAGACACAGAACAAATTATCGTGCTCATCACACAATTATTTGTCCTGGGTGGGAATCGAACCCACGACCTCTGGCTTAGCAGTCAGGATCAGTAACCACTAGACCAACAGGCCAGTCATGAATGTAGGATGATGTACGTGATGAAATTACACTTCTTTGTATTTTTTTAAATAATAATAATAATTTATTGCATAAAGTTAACGACACAATAAGTAGAAAAACACAAAGTGACTACATTTAACAGTAGTAGTATTAGGTAGTATGGCAGCTGATTTTATGAGTCCCCTGATCCTCAAACTAGGATATCCTGCTTTTTGAGAATCAATGATTCCGCACTGCACAATGCACCAAAAGTAATCTTTAGACACTATAAGACACACGTACTTAAGTATTAAAAAAAAATTAAAGCCTTTTGTTAAAAAAGATATACTATTTTGATAATGATATTAGAGATAAATAACTGAAATTAAAATAGCAGTGACATGTTATGGACTTAATTTAATTATTAAATGACCCTTTATTTCTTTTGGCATAACGACATTATGTTCCTATTTTTGGAATTGAATTTATTTTGTTTAACATCATTTTTGAAATTGGGGGTGAATGTTATGTATGTTAGTCATAAAATGTTTTTATCTCTTATTGTATGCTTTTATTGTAAATTGTTACATTCAGACTCAATTGTAATAAATGATTAAGTCCATAAATATTAGTTTCTCTCTTAACGTTTGATTATAATTGATTACTTCAATTTACTTAACAACTTATAATATGTATATTATTTAAATACGCAACAGTGACGAGTATCATTAATTTTAAAATCAATCAATATCATCCCAAAATATCAAAGTAAAAGATAACCTTCTATTTTCAATCTTCCGGAATTCTCAAGTATTGACGAACCTTGATTTTTCAATCTTAAAAATAATTACTTCTAAGAATTATAAACCAACATCAAGTAATAAAAATAACTTGTCGGTGCCTAAACAAGAGAAATAATATATACTGCAACTTAATTAAATCATATTTTATTCACAAACTTTCATCAAAGAGTTTTGTTACGCTGATTTTCTCTTTGTCTCATTTTATAACCGTAAAATCAAAAATTTTGGTGACTACTTTAACAATTCAAATGATTTTTGTGACGTTAGTACAATGAAAAATGCTCAAAATATATTAATACGTATCACGCTCTTGTGAATAATTTCAAAAATTATTCTTGCTTTGAAACTTTTACAAGACTGAAGTTAATAGAACTACCCTAATATAAATACCCTAAACACATAAATACATAAGTCGTCTACTTAATATTCTACTCATATATTTATGTAGTTTATTTGATTGCTGTGATTGTTACAACAAAATACTCAAAATCCACTTAATCTTAAGGCTTGTTCTGTGACTGTCACTTTAAGATTAATTGTCGCGACAAGGAGAGACTTAACGACATCTTATAATTGAATAGTATATTTGGTAATTAGATATATAAATAGTTTGTATACGTGTGATTATGGTCTTTAAATTTTATCTGGGCTCCAGCCAGGTGATATTTGGCAGCCTTTATTATTAACTAGCAACCCGCCCCGGTATCGCACGGGTAGCAGCGACATCTTCAACATATTTCAATCAATTTCCACAAAATCTTAACAAATTATACACCTAAACCTTCCTCATGAATTACTCTGTCTATTAGTGAAAACCACATGAAAATCCGTTCAGTAGTTTTTCAGTTTATCGCGAACAGACAGACAGACAGACGTGACGGGGGACTTTGTTTTATAATATGTAGTGATTTTGCAGAACGTACAATCTCGATTCACAAATAACGAACGTTATTGCATTACAACGGTATATATTAAACTAATTACAACATAGTTATTGTAAATAATTTAGCTAAGTAATATATTTCTATAGTAATTTTATAAAAGTGAAAATAACTGTGTCTGCCTGTCGTTTACGCTGTTCCCGTGTCCCTGGAAAGGACATTTATCCAGTAAAAAAAGTACTGTTCTCGAGGGATAGTAAATTGACTAAATCCTCATTAATGTGGGCAAAGTTGTAAAAGTAAAATATAGTAATTTAATAAATTAATGGTTGTTAATAAGCAATAATAACAGGGCAACATTGATAGGGTTTAGTCTTGGTCCTTTTGAATATTCCATCATCCTCCGAGCCTTTTCCCAACTAAGTTTCAGGCTTTCAGTGTAACTACAAAACGGCTGAACTTCGATATTTTACATGAAGTGACTGCCACCAGACCTCCACAACCCAAGTACTAGGCGTTATCGAAGTTTTGTAGTTAGACCAGGTTGTCGGATTTTTTTTAGGGCTCCAACTATCCGTAACGAATGCCACGGATGTTCTTATGGCAACCGCGACCGACGGCTTAACGTGCTTTCCGAGGCATGGAGGGGTCTCAATGTGTTGAAAATGGTCACCGATCTTAAGACTGACCTGGCTAGGATTACTTAGCCTTCCAATGTGCTAATCTACTCGGTTACCACTTAGCCACGAGCCCGCCGTTCTTTTTAATATTCCATAATGAGGTTTCCGTTAGATGCGCTACCAAATATTCAGAAGATTACTTAGCTAAATAATGGTATGTTAAAAGTAATATTCTGGAACATTACACATAACTATAGACGCAAACTAGTCTCTAGTTATCGCAGGTCGACCACCTCTCCTCTCGATCCTGTGATTAAGTACCAGAATGAAACCAGGGACTTTATCTGAAATATTTCCCTTAATTTATGTATTTGTTGAATCCTCAGGCACAGAATTAGACATAATGTGAGCACGGAGTGGGTACGGGCGATAAAACTCCTTTTTGATTTTTATTTGTGTATTTTAAACACGTAAAGAAACACGGTACAGTTCCTAGTCTGGTGTTGACTCGGCGGCGACCAAACGTAAAGTGAACTCGTCCGTCCGCACGCCGATCCCGTAACGCCGATAAATGGCATTTATGTGTTCTTTTCCGGTGAATTTATTATAGAGGACGCTCTAAGCATCCTTACTAATACTACAGATATTTATTTACACTCCTTTCAAATACATTGCATAGGGCTGACTTTTACTAGTAAAAAAATATAATGGCAACCGATGAAGACCTTTGGAAGCTTGTAAATACTTTTGACAGGAAAACCTTTTAGCTTAAGAGAGATTTCGCCTTCCTACGCGTATGACTTGTATTCAAAGAAGTTGTTTGAAATAGTGCCTACTGTTATTTTCGCACAGCTTACCAACCACCGGGATCACACTTTGAAACCGGAACGATGACTTACTTCAAAAGGAATTTCCGGCGCGGTGGCTTAAATTGTGAAACGACCATGAGGTTCTTCAAGGACGCTTTTTCTCTAAGGAGCGATTCTGCAAATAAATGAGCATTTTACTATATTTTACTATTCCTGATGCTGCAATAATCCTTATGATCATTTAGTACCAGGTTGGTCAAATGCATTAGTGGTATGCATATATACCATTCGATTTCCTTGTTTTTTATTTGTAATTGGTGTACAATAAAGTTTATTTATATTCATATAAGCAAACGGGTCACCTAATAGTAAGTGAGTACCGCTGCTTATGAACACCTGCAACTCAAGGGTTACAAGCGCGTTGCCGGCCTTTAAGGTGGGAGTGGGAAAGGGTGAAAGTCAGTATCCTAAAAAGTATCCTAAAGGCAAAAGTTTGTGAGGATGGAATAGATGGTTGGATGGATGGGTTCAAGGGTCACAAGTGCGTTGCCGGCCTTTAATGTGGGAGTAGGGGAAGGGTGGAAGAGGGGGAGAGATGGGGGGGAGGGAAGGGTTAGGGCCTCCGGTAACCTCACTCACTCAGCGAAAAGCAATGAGGCATTGCTTCACTGCCGGTTTTCTGTGAGGACGTGGTATCACTCCGGTCGAGCCGGCTCATGCGTGCAGCATGGCTGTCCCACGATTAATCGGATCTGAATGAAATGTTTGACAGAGATAGAATATAATCTGGAATAGCAGCACATAGGCTACTTTTTATCAAGAAAAAATTTACGATTCCAGTGGGAGAGATTTCACCAAAATTTCCAAGCGTTCGAAATTGTGGGCATTAGCTAGTATTATAAATGCGAAAATTTGTTTGTTTGTTACGCTTTCACGGCGTAACTCCTGAACCGATCATGATACAATTTTACGTATACGTTACCAGGCATACCGGAAGGACATAGGGTACCGTCATCCAGAACAAAGAAAGTTTCCCGACGAATCGATGAAATTACTTTAACACGAGCGGAGCCACGGGCGAAAGCTAGTAGGTACATCAATTCAACAGTTTATGGCCACCATTAAATCTTTGAATATGTAATAAGAGCATATTAACAAGTTTATATAAATGTCAGTGATTTATAAGGACAGCTGCCATCAATATTTTTTGAAAAAGGGGCTAGGGATAGCAACACGCAGATTACACCACTAATGCCCCGAGTGATCATAGGTACCCGTAATTGATTACAAATAGGCGGGCTATATGCTTCTTTGCTAATTTAATTGTATGAAACTTCCTTTTTATAATAGTCGTAAATAATACAGCATTGTACGACTATTTAAATAAATACTAAAAAACATCTCATTTCCATAACAAGCTACTAAAACCTTCAACTTTTGTTTGTATCCGTTTTCAAATCTCGAACCTAAGCTCAACGTATTTTCTCTCACACAAATCCTGGATAAAAAATAAAAACTGGTTGAAAACATAATATTAATGGTTAAGTCTGAGCGTCAGACGAGGCTGCCTTTATATTGCATTTTTTGGTCGACTTTTAGCTTGTTCGTGGTAATGCTGTAGGTAGTTACTAAAATTGATGTACTGATTAACGAATTAAACTAACTTACTGTCTATCAATGATTTTGTAAAGCTTTATGTTTTAGGTTTTTAACGTTTAAGATTTTCCTGATTTATTTTGTAGAACAGTTATGATTAACATTTTTTTTAATCTGTCGTTTATTCCGGTATGCGAGATTTGCTGTGTTAACCGTAAACCCAATAACAACGAAACTGAATTAGTTAGCGTTGTACGCCAAAATATAGGTCAATAGTGGCTTAACTGCATAGCAATCGAATGTTATTAATGCATTATCTTTTTTATAAAAAATATGCCATAACCACACAGAAGAAGCAAACCACACACTTCTGTCAGCCAACAAGGTGACGTACAACTTACAAGACAGTACAAGATGACGACTAAAGAGCCCACAAAAAAAATGATAAGAAAATAACATACTACACCGACCCAAAGTCATTTTTAGATATGTACAAAAAATGTTGATAGCAAAGTAGTAAGTAAGAAGATAGAAAAGCGGTAAAAATACATTTTCTTCCTACACTTTTATCAATATTACATAGCCTACCGACTGGTTTAAATAATTATCTCGTTCTGATATTTTTGGGCTTACACAAGGCAAAATATAAAAGTGGCCTCTCTTGAATGTTCAGTTTCAATAAAGAACCACGATTTAAATAGAAGATAAAGTCGAATCATCCCAATTTAAAAGACTGAGCGTATATTGTTAAAAAGGTCTGATACGGGCTCAGTTTCATTTAAAATTTCATTTCACATTACTTCATTTAAGTACTAAATTATATTAGTAACTCTTAAATGTTTTTATTTTAATCTAATGAAAACCGCAGTAACTAGGTTATTTTATAGGCTTATGTATATGTATATTAAAGTGAAGTGGCTCTTAAATATTGTCCCACTTTATCTCTAAACCACATCAAAATATATACAGTATGTTACAAAGGTGCGGTCAAATTTTAGGAGCGTTGTCGAGTAGCTGACAATTAGTTGATTTAGCTTGAAAAAAAAATAGATTTTTATTTTTTTTTCTTCTAACAATGCTTTACGTAGTGTACATTCCTAAACTACACATTATGAATTTTCATATCAATGTTTTTTTTTATGCAGACATTTCAGAAAAATCTGGACATTCCATCAACATCCTCGGTATTAAATACCTATAGTTTCTTTCGAAATATTAGCTTCATCGTTTTTAAACACTCATTGATTTAATTTCTTAAGATATCAATAATCAGTTTGTATTTAAAAGGATTGTTTCGTTTGTATTAAGGATTAACCGTAAAACTGACCAACCTAAATCTATTAAATTAAAAAAGTTTGTGCCGTAATACACACCACTATCAAGTTACGAAATCCGAATAGAAGCCAGGAAAAGGAAATTACTGATAACGGCATGATTATGCAAGTACACAAAAAATAAAACTGGCTAAGTGCGAGTTACACTCGCGTGGAGAAGGTTCCGTACGATGAATATGTAGCTACCATTTTTTTAAACCATTGTGTTAAAGAGCATGTTCTCCTATACATTCTAACTACAAATGTAAGTTTGTACGTATTACGTACGTACGTACATTACGTTAGTACGTAGAGATTTACCATGTTATATTAATACCATTGACTTCTTATAGGTTTTCCTGTAATCTATAAGTAAAGAACTATTTACCGCTTTTTTTTATTTTCGGCTTATTGGTTTCAGAAAAAAGGGGGGGGAACTTTAAGCCTTTTAATCTTGAAATTATAAAAAACATACATTTGATATCTTAAGAACAAGCCCTTTCATTTAATCTGCCATCGGTACAGTTACAATTATAATTATTTTTTCTACTTTGACCCTCAAAAGTACATCACTCACAGGGTCACAGGAATTGATATGTGTACTAAACTTAAACGGTTTTAATAGTTTCGGAGCAAATTGGCTGAGACAGACGGACTGGCAAACGCATGAGTGACCTTGTGAGGGTTCCGTTTCATTTGGACGTACGGAACCCTTAAAACTGTGTAGGCAGTTCTAAAAATACTTGTAAGCCCTTTTTATATTTTCTGTGAAAGAAGATTTTCTTTGCACAGCTGTTTTATAGTTGACTTAAATTTGAACTGGGCCTTGAATATCATAGGTAACGTCTAATTTATACATCCCTGACAAATTTGCACATCAATGTACATGAAGACTCATTGCAGCTTTTCAGGATTTCATAATAGTTAATCGTGGGAGAGCCATGCTTCGGCACGTATGGGCCGGCTCGACCGGAGTGATACCACGGCCGCACAGAAAACTGGCAGTGAAGCAATGCTTACATTGCTTTTTGCCGAGTGAGTGATATTACCAGAGGCCCTAACCCTTCCTTCCCCTCCCTCTCCCCCTCTTCCACCCTTCCTCTACTCCCACCTTCAAGGCCGGCAACGCACTTGTGACTCTTGAGTTGCAGGTGCCCTTGGGCGGCGGAAGTCATTTATTATCAGGTGACCCGCCTGCCCGTTACATAAAAAAAATAGTCTCTGCAACTTTAGCAATGATATAGGGAGTAATGATATTGTTTCAAAACTTTGAAGTATCACGACTGTACAATCGATGAAAAAACTGATACGGGACCACACCATTTTTTTCTTATAAGGAATACTAGTAATGTGGGTAACACATTACTAGTATTCTTGTTAACCCCTCCAGCTAAGCTAAATGCTTGTGTTAGGACTGGGTTCACGACGGTAGTGCACTGGGTGGGGTTCGAACCCGCAACCACTTGATCGCAAGTCCGACGCCTTAGCCATTACGCTACCGCCGCTTTTTCTTTGTTTGTAACTGTTAAAAATTAAGTTGACAGTGTAAATTTTATGTGAATTTGTTAAAGACAGTACTGAAATATGAACCGCAGTGATTACTTTCAAAAGGGGTATACATTTACAAGCATAAAAAAAGATAAGACAAAGATATAAAAGGATGGTCGTCCGCTCGTTGAATCCGTACCTCCACTTAAGCCTCCCAAGGGACCGTGAAACCGTCCTTGCAAAAAGAGTTATCCTTAAAAAGGGATGAAATTACATTAATTCTTTTATTTCCTTGACTATGGGTCCGTAATATATAATTATTTACATCTTTGTACCAATTTTGTTTCTGAAACTAATCTGTATATATGTATAGTAACTGACCCGCGCAACTACGTCTGCGTTTGTAAATGTTCCCCGTTTTTGAAATATTTTTCATAGATGCTCCGCTCCTATTCGTCGTATCATGATGTTATATAGCCTATAGCCTTCCTCGATGAATGGGCTATCCAACGCTTAAAAAATTTTTCAATTCGAACATGTAGTTCCTGAGATTCGCGCGTTCAACCAAACAAACAAACAAACTTTTCATTTTTATAATATTAGCATAGATAAGTGAAGAGAATTCTTTGTACCCCTTTTCAAGTAAATTCGCGAACGGAGGAATGTGAAATTTGGAATATTTAAAGTTCATATGTGGTAAGAAGAAATGCAAAAGCTAACATTTTTAATCAATTTGTGTATATCGCTGTCGTCGCAGAAAATCGACGGATTTGATTTTTAGTAACTTTACAGGAGGTCACTTTAAAGTTTTCAAATGATGTTTTACGTAATATTTTGAAAACGGCTGTTTCTGTTAATGAAATCTGTAAATGCTAATGTGTGTATGAACTTTGAAAAATGTTGTTTTAGGGTGTGTTCAGTAGGCTTATATCAAAAAACAAAAGTCTTCAAAAAACCAAATCCGCCGTTTTTCTACGACTGCGACGATATATATATTTATATAATTTTTTAAATTTTACGAAAATGTCTACAAAGGCTGCAGGGGTCCAATATATATCTGTGTGTGACCTATCACGGTACGGAAAGTTCATACAATGACAGTTCAACTTATACTGCTCAACTATATAAACAAAACATTTAAAGTTAATGAATTATAGTAAAAATTCGACCACGAGGCGATCTCTAGTTGGATTAAAATACAACGAAAACTCGGCTCCAATGTGCCTAAATATTGCCACTACAAACTTTTGTGACCTACTTTAAGGATCATTGTTTATTTTATTTTATTTTTAAGACGCGGTAGCGTAATGATGATAAATCGTGATTTCCACCCAGTACATCGACATTTACTAACTCCTTACACAAGCATTCAGTTTGAATTCGTGATTGATGCGATTTATACTTGATAAAGAAAAGTTTAAAGAAAAATATACTTTAAGATAGATAGATAGAAACTCTTTTTTGTACACCACATTATAAATGGACATATACATGATTAGAAATTGTACATGATAGGCTGTTCCATTGGCGGTCTTATCGCTAAAAGCGATGTCTTTCAGATAACCTTTGAATGGAAACAGCAGACAAAAATAAGTGCTAGCTGGTGGGGTACTGTAAATGTTTTAAGTAGCAAGTAGAAAAGCGAATAACAACTTATACGAGAGTTGAGAGAAGGTAAAAAGTAGTAAGATGACCATGTGACGTATTTCGTCTTCTTTTAGCACAGGCTTCTTCTAACTGACACATTTCAGTACGTCCAGTCCACTATACTCGTGGTTTTTAAGTCAATAATACATTGAAAACAGCTTGAAGCAAGATATATAACTCCAAATAGACCAAATAAGCCAATTAAGTACATAAAATAAAAATAAAAAGATTATTTATTTTAAAATAAAAAGTTCATAAATTTTGTAGCCGTTCCGTAGCACTGTTCGTAGCAGCGATGCAATCTACGTAATATTTCCAACCATAAAATGTGTAAATATGGGTACTCAACCCATATTTGAAATTAATATATAAAAAAATTACACATTATTAGTATAACGTAACTCAGACCATTAAACGATGATGATGTAAGCTCGTAATATCATAAATATGGAACGTTTAATATTAAAGCCTCCTTAGTGCACTTGTGTAAACAAAACTGTTGGCTGTAAAATCTTTAATACGATAGCTAAGGGCAAAAGAAACACGTTTTAAGATAACAATTTTTTTCTCTTATAACACTAGTATTGTCAGTCTAAAATATTATTCTCTCGTTCCCTGTACCTACAACACAATTGCTAAAGACCCTACTCCTCTTAAGAACACAATTTGACTGCACCGGTGGCGGAATCGTTAAAATGGTCGCCGCACCACAGCGCCCCACTAAGCGTTGTGGGTTCGATATCCACAGGTAACAAAAATTTACCTGATCCCGAGTTCCGTTCAGTTCGAGTCGAGTCCCGAGTTTGGGTGTTCTTTGTGTTCGGGAGAATAAAATAAATACTAAACTTTAAGAAAATACACTGGTTTAAAGAAATTAAAACATGACTCAGTCCGTTCGGAGACATGTTGTCGACATGTTGACTCAACTATACAAAAGATATTAAGGAAGCTCTTTAGCTGTGGTGGGCACTTAGCACTACCGGTTTAAGGGGTGTTAACATTCAGTTAGTCATAAAGTTTTCGGTATTCTCAACATTAAACCAAGGAAAAAGCTGCCTTCCCGAAACATCTTACTCCTATTGTGTTGGATCGTTTCGACAGACATTAAGTGGAATTTACGGCCGGCCAATTTTAGACAGCATTTAAGTACTGCCTTAATGTGCCTGTTCTGTCGATATTGTGGTGTGATTTTATAAACAAATATCTTTACTTTCATAAACTACCTCTACAAAAAGATTATAAATTCTGTCACTGGTCAATACCAGTGAAGACGCATGACAAGCGGAAATCAAGCATACTGCCATTCCTTCCAAACTGATTAGTACGTACAATTACCACAACATGTCGCTTGATGCAACAATTCATTTAAGAAGCTATAAGTTGTTCCTTTATATATTTTCTTTACAATAATTTTATCGGCTGTTAATAAATTACTAAATATTATTGTATACCTACCATGGAAAGCAAGCCAAGTTGTGACATTTGATTTTAGAGTCTTTAATATCTAAACAAATGCTAAGTTTTATAAATAAGAAAGTAAGTAGAAAGATTTATAAATAAGTACAAGTCGTTTTAAGACATTTTCAGAATAATATGCAATCATAAATAAAGAACAAGTTTAATAACAAAGAACGTAAATGTAAGGGTACTATTACATTAATTTAACAATTTAGTTAAAGATAACATAATAATATAATATAGCTACATGTTACGTTATTGTTAATATATCAAAATATTTTAATATTTTTTTAAAGTCCGTTTTATCTGAAGAGTATTATTATATTGTGAGGTGACGGCAGCTTAAAAAAGTGAGTGACGTCACACATCATCCGATATCGGGCCATAAATAACCGCACTGAGGTGCAGTTAGCTATCTTTTTCATCGGACGTCGAGCAGAACGGATCAAACTGTTTAGTTATAAATTTGCTTTTATTATATCTCTGTGAGTAAAAGCAGTGTTTTTTTAAAGTCGTCTGGTTTATAATAATATTAAGTCATGGAAAAATATTATAAGAAAAAATATTTAAGACGAGGATTTGACTCCTATACGTTGTTACAACACCCACGTCGTATCTATATACGTACTGAAATGCAGGATGTGGGACGAGCCTTTTTGGTGTACAAACTTTGACTTTAATCATATTATATAACAAATAATACCAGTATTTGCTGTACGGTTAAAGAATGCCTAGCCTTTAACAACAAAGTTATATTTGTTTAAAGGGTACATATCATAAAAACACTTTATATTTATATTATTATTATTCTATTACCTAACTAAAACACATTGATATTCGTTAGACTATTATTGCAAGGTAGTCAAAATGAATATATATACCACGCAATGTTATTTCTAAGAATAGAGACACATCCAAACAACTCATTCTAAACCCACAATATCAGTACAAAATTGTGGAATGTAAATCGAACTACTCATAATAACACTGTTTAACCGCAACTTCAATAACTGGCCCATAATTAAATCGTTTAATAGTTTAGACCCTCTACTCAAAATCGTATACAACAATTAAAACTACAGTTATAGTTAATACGAAGGTTAATTTTGGGTCGAAAACGACATTTGGCGAACCGGGCTGCGTAACGCCGTGTCGTCCCATGTCACTTTATTGCCAATTCATAGGGAGACGGAGGCCAATGAAAAATACTGCAGCTACAAGTAAAATCTGATAAGTGGAATGTGAGCTATTCCGCCCGTCCGACCGGCAACTGAAATCGGCAAAAAAAAGCGTCCGCCATCGTGCCTTTCGGCCGTCCATTTTTTTCTGCTTGTGTTTTCTTTTGGTAGTATTTTTGTAGAAGTTTAGATATGATATGTATAAAGGACTTTCTGTTTTATTACTCATCATTATTTTAAAGGATGTTTTTTGCAATAATAAAAACCAAAGTTGCCAGAACGTCTACCTTAAAACTGTCACGATGGCTATTTGGCCTAATTTTCAATCAAGAATATATTGTTGTTAATATTCTATTCAAAAAATTTGAGCACATCATTGGACGTGTATTACTTAATTTTAGATTGTTATTTCCTAAAAAAACTGTAGATTGTATTTCACAAAATTCATATTAAATTGTCAAATTGATCAATAACATTATTGACTTCTTCATATTTTTTGCATACAATGGCTGTTATTGTAAAGATCAAATCAGAATATAAATCAACTAGCGCAGGAGTCAGGGAATTCTCAATCATAATTATACCAACTTAAATGTCGAATAAATTATTATTATTATTAATGGTAGTAATACTATCCATGCATACTATTTAACTAGTAAGTTTTACACTAATTATAACGTCTTTAGTATTTTATAGTATTAAGCTGGGCCGTAATGAATACAGGCAATAAATACCGAATATATGTAGTAATGTTAGTATTAATATAGAATGTCCAAACACTGTATGGAAAAGCACAAGAAAAGTGATTGCCAAACTTTGTACGGAAATCATAAAACTTTTGCGATGGAAATAAAATGTACGATAACAGTATTATTTTTTTATAAATAGAATAAAAAAGGATCTGGTAGTTCCACAAAAGATATAGGTATGCATGAAATTTACTTGCGGGAAAACATTTGAGCTAAAAGACACTTCACCAATGGATTTTTACGCTAATAACTACATATTTGCACGAAAGACCGTTATCACACAAAAACCATTTCCATTGTCTCGCGAGAAAGTAACGGAACAACACTATCTACATTCTGCTGAGTAGGAACTTAGGTTTTAAAAAGTAAATTTAGTAAAGACAGCACTTTGTTCCGTATTTCAGTGTGGGGAACGTAGGACCACCGCTTTGGTGCATCCCCACCTTACCCTTTTAACCCAACCTATTCGGGACGGACTGTTGTGAGTTAGAGTATATCAAAATATTACAAGTTACGCAGAGAGTCCTTTTCAAATTACTAAATATCGGTAATTTTACTCACTTAAGTAATGGTATTTGTTTTACTTTATGCTATGGATTTAATACCGTAAATGCTGAACACCTGCTAGTATGTACATATTAATGAACTTATATGTTCCTGAAAAAACATTCCTGTTTGAGAATGGTCTGCAGTATGAAGTTTGACTCATGCCTGGTAAAATGCATTTACAATCCTGCTAAGGAACAATGCCCAAATTTATCTGTTATTGGTAGATTTTATGAGCAATGCTTCTAAATTACATTCCTACCTTTTAATATTCTAAAACACACAAATAAGTACTGTAAATAATTACGCACATAAAGCAATCATTTATTATTTAACTTAATTGAAAAAGTTCACAACAACACATATTGAGCGTAATAACGAATAACTGACTTATGCTTTGAAAAATACAAGCACTTTTTTCTATTCCGCTAAGATAATAAACAAAAAAAGTGTGTGTGTGCAATTCACACATGAAGTGAAACTTCAGAAAAGTAGCCTACGAGAGAATGCGAAATAAAAAGTAAAATCAACAAAAAATAATCTACTAATGTTAATAAATTTTATCTTAGATCATTTGTATTAAAGTTATTAGTAAAATTAACACAGATGTGTTAAATAATTAACATAAATTTATTAACCAACGAATTTTAATACGCAAATGCACAAAAATTACACCACGTTGACATTAACGCATTTTTTAAAGGCTTCATAGTACGCAGGCGGAAAGATAAAGATTATAGGAAACACAGTAAACTTGTATTCTATCTCATTCTCTCGCTGGCTAAATCCTATTTATGAATGTTTGTCTTGTTTGTCTCTTTTTTTAGTATTTCATTTCATCGAATTTCAAATTACAACAATTCTAAAGAAGTTTCACTTCAATAATATTCAGCCAGGCTTGTCGGTTAGTAAGCGGTTGCGCTTACCAAACACTACTAGCCCAGTCATATTAGGTAAAAAAAGGGGTCAACCTCGGAATGAAAGATAATAAGCTGCAAATTGGAATAAACCTTTGTTTTGTTTCTAAATGTTGTCTCAAAAGTCACAAGTGCTATCGTGTCCGCGTCTTAAGATATTGAAGGTCAAAAGTCGTAAAAATCGGTTTTTCGTGAATATCTCGCTTTCTATTGCTTAAATGAGATTTGCATTTATTTTAAAAGTTGTAGAGTATAAAATTCTCTGCAACTTTTGTTTGAACTTTTTTTTCATACGATCAACCGTTTTTGCGGTAGACCGCGAAGAGTGCGCGGCGTACAGTCATATATGGCCTAATGCAAGGTCAATGCCCATTATACTTTTATTTTCAATATACTGTAGGAACGTACACAGATCTCGGTATGAACTCGACATTTACGAAAAAGGGGCAATCCGAGAATTATTTTATAGGAAATTTAAATTACGTTCCTCAGTTGCTGCCAAGCGCCAGGTAAATACAGCACTAATTTAATGTCCGCTTTGAATAAACGCCTTACAAAAGGGAACATTGCTGAAGTTTTTCACATAACACCTAACTTGAGCTAAGCAACGGGGAACATCACGGAGAAAATTTTAATGGCCGCCAAATGACTTGGCGTTCTCGGCACATGAATAATGAAGACTTTATAAGTAAG
This sequence comes from Euplagia quadripunctaria, assembly GCA_963859945.1. NCBI lineage: Eukaryota > Metazoa > Arthropoda > Insecta > Lepidoptera > Erebidae > Euplagia > Euplagia quadripunctaria. Next base: position 9,479,439 of record OY982580.1, read on the forward strand.
CCGTCTCGTAGCCGCTCGTACTACACGTGTCTCGTCAATTTATAACCACATTATGTACTATAATAGCTCATTAACATCTCAGCAAGGAAACCTGCTCATTAATGAAAAAGCAGAATTTTACCTGTCAACAAGTTCCTGCCATAGTCACATTTCCATGGATTCTATTCAACGATTAATCTTCAGAGACGAGTACGAGTAAGATTATTTATATTAGAAACCAAAACAAATGACTCACCTCCTTATTGGTTTATATTCTCGTGAGTGTGTCGACAATTCTATTGTGATTTTGTATACGCATTGTCCACCCAGTTTATATAGAGTTATTACTTTATACGACGAATTTCACAATGGCACTTGGCCAGCCTATTTGTTTATTTAGACAATCAGAAAAGAAGATAAGCCGTACGAGACATTTACTCAACGTCTAATAGCTTTCATTTTGTGCTGTATATAAAAGCATTTGTTTACTTTACGTGGAGTTACTGATATTTCTGTTTAAACTGACATGTCATTGTTTGCATTTTCAGTTTAAACCGAATCATTCTAACTATTTTGATTTCGTGAACCGGTTCTCCGAAAGTTCAATAAATACAATCATGTTTTAATTAAATACTGGTTTAAAGAAATGAGGCCTAGTCTTAATAGTTCTCTAATTTTTTTTAGAGTTACCATTCTATATTCATGTTTATAGTATAAAAGGTTAGTACAAAAGATATTTAAGAAATTTTTGAGTCAAATCATACTTGGCGATTTTTACATTACAATATTTTGAAAATTCTACGACATGTAATTAATTCCAAATGCTTTAACTACGTCGCAGCTAGTTCTTAATATATTAATATCTGCTGAAAGTTACTGCTGAAAATTGTTTTTGTGATTGTAATTTTGTGTATGTAATTTTTTCTAAAATGTTATATTGAAATAAGAGAATTATGTAGGTACACAATATTAGAAGTAAGTGGATTCATGCATAATATGGTAAAAACTATGTATTATGAAATCGTCGTCTCACAAGATGTGATACTCACATATGAAAATAATTTCAGGTTAATATCCACATTACATTTCGTCTAGTCTGATATTTTCTATAACTGAATTGTCAGTCAAATAAAATCTTATACGCAAAGTATTTCCTTTAGATGTATTATTGGTCAGAACGTCAGAATGCTTAGTAGCTACTTTACAAAAGCGAGCCCAGATGGCGGCGGGACCTTTTACACAAAAAACAAAATTACTTGTTCAGTATACAATACGATCGCTATACGGAGAAATACTATGAAGCCTTCATGTAACTACGCTGTGCTCCTCTTGTTATGAATTAGTTGCCTACATGGAATTATATATTTAACTAGCAGCGCCCCGCGGTTTCACCCGCGTAAGTTCCGATCCCGTGGGAATATCGGGATAAAAAGTAACCTTAATCCAGGTCTCCAGCTATCTACATACCAAGTTTCATCGCAATTGATTCAGCGGTTTTTGCATGAAAGAGTAACAAACATCCATCTATCCATCCAAACTTTAACATTTATAATATTAGTAAGATTAATAAAATGTAATTTGCTATGTGTTTAGGTGAAATTTTCTACTATTATTTGTATTTTTTGTAGTTGTTTGTTCTTAAATCAATAATTAATTTGACTTAATAGTGAAGGATGTTTAATATAAGTATATAAAAGTTGAGTAAGATTTTTTCATAGAGTCAGTTTGTGTTGGGTTCTGAAAGTGTTATAAAATTCAACAAAATGTGTATTTCATTAGTCACCAAGCGCCGGCATGACAAATATAATATGTACGAATTTGTCTAAATACATAATTATACTCATGCTTGTATTCCTGAACCTCTGAAGAGGTTGGCAGAGGCGTAAACACCCTTATGCGGGTGTTTCCTAAAGAAGTTTTAAAAATTTTCGGGACTTTTACTTTAAGAAATCGTGACACTAAAACATGAAAAGTGCCTGAGTATGTGTGTTATCTATTCAAAAGTCGTAATACCATTGTATGGGTAATATAGATAACATGAATAAAAATAACTTTCTCGATTTGTACTTCTAGTTTAGCTCTAAGCTTACAATATCATGCTTTTAGACTACTACACATTGTTATAGCAATAAATAAATTTACTGTAAAATTTCACATAATCTGTAAACAACTAATAGCCATCTATTAAACCAAGACACGACTTTAATAATAGTAATATCAATGGATCAATCAATTAGCCTATTCTAGTCCACTGCTGGACATAGGCCTCTCCTAATGTGCATCATAGCGCCCGGTCCTCCGCCTTCTGCATCCAGTCCCTCCCAGCTACCTTCCTCAAGTTTTCTCCTTATCCCCACCCTCCAAACCCCTTTGGAATATCCTGCGACATAATTACACATCGCTATCTAGACCTAACTAGAGCAGAGCTTGTATTATGAGTTCTACAATACGTAATTTTTTTAATGTAAATACACAAATATTATAAATTCGTGGAAGAGCCATGCTTCGGCACGTATGGGCCCCCTCGACCGGAGTAATACCACGGCCTCAAAGAAAACCGGTAATAAAGTAATGCTTGCATTGCTTTTCACCGCGTGAGTGAAGTTACCGCAGGCTCTAACCCTTTCCTCTCCCTCTCTTCAACTCCCCCCTCACCCCCCACAACACATCCATTTGAACATTCGCATTTCAAATACATGCAGGCGTTCTCTTTGCAAGTCAACTTTAGATCCATTCAGGACGGCAGGTCCGATGATCATCTTATAGACCTGTCCTTTTAGTTTATTAGGCAACTTAAGATCTCAAATAATATTCCTGTTAATTGCCGCCATTTCATTCAGCCTGTATTGAATCGATGCAGTACAGGCTGGGCCCTCGATTTTTAGAAGAGAGCCGAGGTATTTGAAGTCGGTGAAGACTAGTATCGCTATTCCATTCAGTGAAATGATATCAGGACTGTAGAGACCGCTGAAATCGCAAAACATGTATTCAGTATAGGTTCAGCTGATTTTCAAACCAACATTCTTAAGTCTTTCAGGAATCATCAACAAATATAAAGACTATTGTAACAATTCCATGAATCATTTAATCAGATTATTTACTCATGTTTGTGCTTAAAAGCTTTGCTTATTCTGCTTATTCGTCTTCTGAGATATAAGGAGTCAGCCTGATTATTATAAATTGTGCGCCCTTGATTATGAATCGTGATTGAATTTATTTATATTTCGAAGAAGGTTTACATAGAGTACTTATGAATATTAATAAACTTGGCTTAAAATAAACCTGTGAAGAAATAATTTCGTGGAAATAATTTCGTAAAGTAAAAGACAGCAGAATTTTTTGATAATAAGATTCGCCAACAGTTCAGAAACATGAAATTTACAAGAACCTAATTAAGGAGAGGCGTTTACATTGGAACATACACGAAAACAAAGCCGAAAATAATAAATTGGCATCGTCAAATTCTTGAACGGGTAGCACTATATCGCATTTAAAATTCCTACCTCATAAAATGTTCCTCTATTCAACCTCACCATTGTCCAGGGGCGGATTAACTGGTTACTGTAACTAGAGTATAAATTTCATAATCACTATACTTACTTCATTTTGAAGGTAGGTGTACACTAGGTAGGCACTTCTCTGCTTGATTCCAAATTTGATACTTGAATTGGCGTTACAGATATCAAAATTATAATAGTATGTTTTACTAAATTAAAACAGAAACCCCATAGCATATTTAAAACGTATATATTTTCAAGAAAGTAATTACAGACCACAAATACAAGGCAAACTTTCCAAGAATGCTACCTACGTGACGCCTACAGACTTTTATAACAATTTGATTATAATATTCCAGTTAAGAATGAATCGAGTTAAAATAATATTGAATGCCATCTATTGCTACAGTATCGTTATCAATCCATCACTATATCAATACAAATAAATAAAATTGAAGTGTCTGTTTTTAATGTCAAAATAATAGTATTTTGAAGCTCATACAGTTATTTGCACGATACCTATTTTGTCTGTCTGCCTATCTTTCTGTCTGCCTGTCTGTCTGTTTATTCTGGCTAATCTCTGGAACGGGTGATCCGATTTCCAAGGGACTCTCACTGGCAGATAGCTGGTGTTATAAGGAGTAACTTAGGCACAAATATATATAAATAAGTACACGCGAGCAAAGCCGTGCGGGAACTACTGCCCTGCGGGATCTCGATAGAGACCAATATTGTTATGTTCTTAATATATTTAGTTAAAACATATTTTTTTTATTAAATAATTTATACCACTTGTACTTTCTCATCGAAGAACTTTCTGTGGAAGTAACTCGGCTATTCCACGTCTAAGTAGGCTACTAAATGAACATAGTCAGTCAATAGACATATACAATAACTCGCAAGATCAGTTCAAGAAGTTAATATTAGCTGCTCTCAGACACAAAGACATGGAACTGGAACACGTAAACATTCCCCCAGGGTGAATCAAGCACTCAACTAATCAAAACCAGTGACGCCTACCTAGTAATAAGCATTCCTCTAATTCTAATTAGTTATAAGTTATTAATGAAGTAAAATTTATCACCAAACGTTTTAGCGATGTTTGGGGGAGGCCTATGCCCAGCAGTGGGCGTCAACCGGCTGAAATGATAATGATGATGAGCAAGTCATTCTTGCCTGTAATTGGTTGTACAATTAGATATAATTTTATCCACTTTTATCCTTTTTATTCACTTCAGAAATGACAAAAGTCAAAAAAGCAATCTCTTTTATTCCCAGGTTAAGCGTGCGCCCAAAAGTTGGCAACATCCTACATCGGTTATTGCGGGATTCCCCCGTTTAAAGCATTTTTGTTTCTTTTGTGAGAAATATTTACCCTTCATTTGGGCCCCCCAACTAATTTTGATACAGGGCCCCTCCAAGGCACGCTACGCCACTGATTTCATCATGTGCCTACTTATAAGATCTGTTGGCAAGCTAAATAAATAAATTAAAATACCCCCTAGACTGGAACTATAAAAATAATATAAAGACCCTGACTATGGACAAATAGCTAATTAAAATTTTGTAGTGGCATTCTTTTGGCGCATTGATATCGTTTTTTCAATAAATTATTTTACCATAGCATTGTTTAAAAGATTATTATATTTATGAACCACAATAGGGTTCCAGTTCGAAAGTTTTGGTTTCACACCATGGATTCCATATTCTGTTTTATGGTGCGTCCACCCCGCTGTCACTTTTGGTTAAAATACATTTTCAGCATAATAAAATTTGCAATTTCTTGCTATTAGTTTAATTTCCAAAGACAACAACATAGCCAACATCAATTAAGATAATCTGTGTTTTTACTTTTTGCTTGGTTCAACTCCGTTATCAAAACCTATCTGGTACCTTTAGTTTATCATTTTTTCAAGCGTCTTTATAATTACTTACGGTGACATACCTCTGTCTTCTTCAATGCTTTATCACATCATCGAATACTGATTTTAGTAGCTTTTATGCGGAAATCAGTAAATATTCTCATGATTTCTAGGGATTTCCTATTGTAATAAACTTATACGATATTCAGTAAGTTAGATCCTACATAGCTTAGCTATACTATATTGATACTACAGAAAAATTTACAATTAAACATACTAATTCAAAATTAAAGCGAAGTATTTTGTAGATAAGTGTGTAAGTACGTATATCACACCCTAATCATTAAAGAAAATTTAATGATGCATCAAGCTTTATATTTCAAACTGTCGTACCACATAATAGGGAAAAAACAAAATCCTCCTTCTAGGGAGTTGGGGAAAAATCAAATGACCAAACTACAACAACGACAGCTTTCATAACACAGCGCCGTCAATCATTTTTATCGTCGATCTTCGCAAACCAACAACCAATAAATAAACGTCTCCCTGCGGTATCACGCATTGATAGACTTGTGTTCGTTAAACGAGAGTATAACTGTTACGTGTATTCAGTTGGGCAATTATTCGCTATCAGTATAGAATTGATGAATAGGATTGCGTAATACCACAGAAAAATAATATTACTTTTATATAGAAGGTTTAATTTTTAAAGACATTGAAACTAATAGCGGTTCTTGTTACTTCTTAGTAAAAACCTAATAATGAAAGCTGTGTTATTAGAGGAACTGTCGCTTCCACATCAAATTTTAGTCGCCTAATCTGAGGGGGGCGGAGGGTATTTAGGGGGACAATGCTGTACCTTCAGTGAAAAGTGATACAACTCGAGTTGTATCGATTTTGATTTCTTTAAAGTGTAAACAACGGTGAAAAAAAATCTCTTTTTCAATCCAATTCTCGTGTTTCTACGCCTTAAAGTGAGAGAGTTCATTTTCGTGTATAATAATACAAGTCAGCATGATACAATTTAAATAATAACAAAGTGAATTCAACTAATATTTTGAATTTCTTTAATGTGTTGTGTTAATACAACCCAATCAATCACTTCTTACAGGATCAAAGTATTATTTTTGAATTTAGTGCATATTGATATGAACATTTTTAGCATATGCGTGAACATAGGGAAAAACGACCAAGAAGTTGCATCCTATTGCACCATGACAATGCTTCGGCGCACACCGCGAGCAAGACAAAGTCATTTTTGGCTTCTGAAAAGGTAGAGCTAGTGACCCATCCCGCACCTAGTCCAGACTTCGCACCATGCGATTACTTTATTTTCCCAAAAATTAGACATTTATAAGGCCGGAAGAGGCCGTGATAGCTTTCAACCAGCACGTGAAACACATGTCCTTAGACCAATTGTCCTCATGTTTTAAAATTGGTTTGACTGAATGAAAAAATGTTTAAAATGTAATGGAGAATACTTGAAAAAGCAGTAAATATATTACTTTACATGTAAATGGGTTCATCATTATTAATGAGTTCCGCAAAACTTTCAGTGTACCCCACGTACTTTACACAAAAAAGTAAGGAAATAATCATTGTGTAAAATGATATGAATGGATTTTTTTTTCTAAAAAACTTTATACAATAATGTCATATTTCATGTAGTGAAATATTTTGTGAGTTATTTTCTAACAATAACAGTAATCAGTGTTTTCTTAAGAGTAGTAGAAAAAGAGAGGGATTTTTTTTAAACTTTAAACTCGATTTTCTCGAAACTATGATTTCAGAGTTAAATCACTTTTCACTGAAGGTACAGAATGTTGGCAACACATGAATAACACAACTGGTTTACCAAGCATTTGTGGGCACCGCTATTCCCATAGCCATGGTAGCTTACCAATATATTTAGATATCTTTTTTTGGTAAAAATACTAGTAAAGGTAGGTAATTCCTTGAGCTAAGCCAAATATTTGTGCTAGAAAAGGACTCGCGTCGGTAGGGCACGGAGTAGGGTTCGGACCTGCAACCACTTGATTGCAAGTCCGTCGACTGAGGCATTACGGTACCGCCTCTTTAAATATTAAAAAAAATACCATTTTGCGGAACGAGCATCTTGATCTTGTTGGATCATCGTTTATATAAAAGTGAAACTCAGTTCGGTCTAGTCAGACTTACAATTTTCTCTCAAACGTGAAGAGTTTAATGTAGCGTATCTAATGACGAGAAAATGTATTTTGAAACTTAAAACTCCTTTTATTAATGGTTAGGCTCGCTTTCTAATAGTTTAAATTATCATGACAGCTCAAATTAAAACTTAAATTACCTCTAGAGACTTTTCAGTGGCGACCGTAACTTTGAGACGCTACTCGTAGCAACATATCATACTTCGCACGTAACTGTTAAAACGTAAGCGATATAGAAGTACAATGTACAAACATCGAGTGATGCTAGCGCGGCGAGTGGTGGGGTTCATGTACTTATTAAGAATTACAACGCGCAAAGATGGGACATACTATTTATTTTACCCACCAATAATTCAAATTGAAATGATTTTGTTCCTGTAAAATTCAATTACTAACTTCTCTTACACACATTGACAAAAATGTTGAGCTTACACGAGATGAAGAATGGAGCCGGTTTTTTTGTAAGTGAAAACTTCTTTAGCGGCGCTGGGCACTTTTTGAGATGGGTAAAAAATGTTAAACTCGCGTCAGATTTCAGAAAATGTATGGAAAATGTGTCCGAGTGTAATATATTCAATAAAATATATATTTTTATGACGAGATCAAAAATTCTTAAGACGGAGGTGAGTTTCTCATATTTACAAGTACAGCGTCAGAGAGACATGGAGAGGGAGGGAGGGAGGGAGGTTGGAAGGGGTGGAGCGAGAGTGGGGCGAGTGGTGTGAGTGGGGCGAGTGGGGTGAGTGAGGTGAGTGGGGCGAGTAGGGAGAGTGGGGCGAGAGGGGAAATTGGGGCGAGTGGCGAGAATGGGCCGAGTGGGGCGAGTGGGGAGAGATGGGCGAGTGGGGTGAGAGGGGCGAGTGAGGCAAGTGACCCGAGTGGGGAGAGTGGGGCGAGTGGAGAGAGTGGGGTGAGAGGGGCGAATGGGGCAAGTGGGGAGAGTTAGAGTTGAGAATCTAGGGAGGTCGGAAGGGGTGGAGCGAGAGTGGGGCGAGTGGGGTGAGTGGGGCGAGTGGGGGGTGAGTGAGGTGAGTGGGGCGAGTGGGGAGAGTGGGGCGAGTGGGGAAATTGGGGTGAGTGGCGAGAGTGGGCCGAGTGGGGAGAGATGGGCGAGTGGGGCGAGGGGGGTGAGAGGGGCGAGTGGGGCAGGTGAGGCGAGTGGGGAGAGTGGGGCGAGTGGAGAGAGTGGGGTTAGAGGGGCGAGTGGGGCAAGTGGGGAGAGTTAGAGTTGACAATCTAGGGAGGGAGAGTGGGAGAGTGGGGAGAGTGGGGCGAGTGGGGCAAGCGGGGAGGGTGTGGCGAGTGTGGCGAGTGGGGTGAGTGGGGTGAGTGGGGTGAGTGGGGCGAGTAGGGCGAGTGGGGAGAGTGGGGCGAGTGGGGAGTGTGGTGCCGAATGGGGCGAGTGAGCGAGTGAGTAGGAGAGTAATGTGACGTTTTAAGTTCGTCGTATCGTTTAAGTTTGCACTTCTGTCGGCAGTCCCATGACTGCCTCTTTTTTTTTAATTTTGCGAACATCTAATGCGAATTTGTGTATAAATAATTTAATGAAGAAAGCGATAAGCATCAAAATTATAACATGCACAGTAACTCACATCACACACTACCTACCTCTTTTGTTTACATATTATTATTGTAGTTGGAAAATAACGAACTTATATTTAAGTCACAAGTGTATCTATTTTTTTTGTCAGCTTACTGCAAGAAATGTTTTGCAAGTCATTGTGCCGAGTAAATGAGAAAGAGCAACGAAATATCTTAAACACAATTGTGCATGGCATGTTGATAGCGTCTTTAAATTACCGACGCCATTGCAAACTCTCAAGAGGCAATTTAAGTTTTAATTTTAACTCTCTTGATATTCTATTAAAATGCGGGGCTAATTATTTACAAAGTAGTTTTAAACTTCGAAATTAAATTTGCCGTTCTTAGATTTTGTCAAATGTCTTTCCTAAGGAGACAGCGTACATTAGATTTTTCCTCATTCACCCTATAGAAGACTATGATTAGGCAGCATTACCAGGATAGTGCTAATTATTCTGCAGTTGAGTAGGGAGTAGTAGAACATGGAGGAGGGAAGAGAGAGGATTGGCAGGTCTTAAGTAAAAACTTTTGGATTTAGTCGTGAAAATGTAAAAGATAAAAAAGATCGAGACCATTTCACTTAAAGTTCAGTTTTGACTATCTGATATTAAGTAGATCATTTAAGATTCTGAAAGAATATCAAAAAGAGGAAGGGTATAATATCAGACTAGAAAAGCAACTTTATCTTTGCAGCATAGTATTGTTTCTGCTGGAGAACAGGATTGGTAGAGGTCTAGGGCTAGGGTTGGCAACATAGGAGTGATTTCTCGTGTTATTAAAAGGCAGTTGTGTTTGTGTTGTGAAAGTGCAACGTTTAAAGGCATTATAGACTGCGTCGTATGTGTATTTGTCAAGTTAATTAAAATTAAAAATCTCAGTAACTTAAACTTCACTAAAAATGTCTTACTAGTGGTCTAAGCGTCTGTACAATTTGACGGCTGGTCTGACCAGTAGCAATTACTGCATAAGTAGAGAACAAGTCTAATCAATTTCGCCAATAGCCTTGTAACACCTAATTCTCTAAAATTCTCGAAGATAAGACTAATGTTTTAACTTTAGAATAGTTGTAAAAGTTCTGATCAAACATTTACTTGGCCAAGAGTTAAACCTATAGTTATTAAACGCAACTATTATATACTTAATAAAACAATTTAAATTTGATAGAAATTTCCTTTTATATCTATAAAAAATACACAAATTTATATAAGTTTAACCTTAACCACAAAATAGTCCCAACGGTCTATAACACGCTTTAACTGGAGTATTGGTTTATGATATCTCCAATATTCTCGACTACACGTTTTACGATCATTCTCCCGATATTACCCGTTTAGCCTGTCGCTTTCACTCCTTGATCCTCATCCCGAGTATTTGTGAGGGACTATTGACGGCCGAGGCGACAGCCCTCATTCATTGCACTTGAGAAGCCTATTTCTGTAATATTGGTATTTCACTAGATGGGTTTATTGTATTCGTGATTGTTGGTTTCGATTCAACTTTGTTTCGAAAATATCCAATGTTATTACTTCCTTCAACAACCTTCGTTGATCGTAAGTTTTAGTATGGAGGAATATTTTTCACTGAAAAACAAACGGCTGCCAAGTTCTTAGTATTTAGTAGGTTTCTTCTTCTAACTGACTCCCATAAAGGAGTGCTCAATTCGTGCGTATCAAAAAAAATATTCAGTATTATTCTTTACAGTTGTCCAATTTCCATAATTTCTTAATGTTAAAAAAGAGTGCTGTAGGAATATTGTATACAACCTACACACTTTCTTCTTCACAAACGTTTTATTTACACTTTTTGTTTTCGGCCCGCCACCTGCCTGACGTTAACCCACCTTGGAAAACTAATAATAAATTATGTAAGTACTGTACTACTGCCTTCTCCCTGTTATAGCCTAAAGTAGAATTGAGGTGCTGCTCAATCTAGTTCTGCCTTAAAACTTTTTAGGTATGATAATATTATTAATTTTTCATATATCAGAATACATTAAGTGTCAATTATAATCATAATATCAGTCGTGTCGTCGTAAAATGTGAACGTATGTCTGATGGTTCCTTCACACTATAACGGAGAAACGCAACGTATTTTTCACATAGTTGTGGTCCATCAGCTAGAGAGTGACGTAATCTAATTTCTATCCGGCAAAAATATACACTCCTGTGGCATACCTAATAGGGTACTACGAAGAACAGCGTGAATTTAACCGTCGCCGTCGGCTAGTAATAAATAATGCATAATTTGAAGCGGATCTGCAATTATCTTTTAACTTTCCACGCGGTACTTAGTTTCCTTTCCACTTACCAAAATCATTTGATGAATATAGACATTTTTATTATAAATGCACCACGCATTATTCTAATGTAAAAGCTCATACCAGCAAAACAATATAAATAAAAGTAGGTAACTTTGGAGGTTGACATTTATCATGTCACTCGCGGAACGGAATACAGAATTCCGTAAGGGATTAATTCATATTCCGTTATACCTAGTGTTTTTGTGGACGTGTTTTTATTAGAATAAAATAAATTGCAAGTGGTATTCATAATGACTCTAAGACTCTTCCAATCTGGCGCCTGACACCTAATCGGAAGGTTGCTTCACCTCTTGAGAAAGGCCCCCATCGGGTCTAAAACTAGACAAACAACCCCGAAATACACACGTGAATGAAACTGTACATCTTAATACTAATATTATAAAGAGGTGACGTTTGTGAGTTTTGGATGTATGGGGTAATCTCCGGTACTACTGATCCGTTTTTAAAAATTCTTTTAGTATTGGATAGTCAATTTATCGAAGAAGACTATAGGTTATATAACATCAAGCTATGACCAATAAGAGCGGAGCATCAATGAAAAATGTTGCAAAAACGGGGAAAATTTACAAACGCAGACGAAGCTGCGCGGGTCAGCTAGTCTTTAATAAATGTGTTTTTATTAAACCTAGTTCAAATTGGTAGAATATCAAAAATAAGCAAATAGTTTTGCAAATGTGGCAATTAAAATAATTAACTGTATTTAACCATCCATGAAGATCCTTCTTAAATCTTAAAATATAAAAAAATCTTAATAATAATAACTTTCGTTAATCAACGATAGACAAACACTTCTGGGACAGAACAACAAAAACCCATGTTTCATTTAGCTATAAAATAGAAACTATATGAGGAAAAGTGACCAAGATGTTTGCCATGATTGCGATTGCCAATTATAAACAGGCTCAATACATTTATGACACAAAAGATAGAACGCCGTCAACCGCTTTTCTAAAGATGCCTTTCATTTCATATTCTGTGCAATCCACGTCGGGTTTTGTTTTTACAAGAGTTTCAGCTTCATAAGATTAGAGAAATGATTGTTTACATGATCTTAAGCTGTGCTCTATGCTCCCAAAATCAATCAAACCAATTTATAACACCACTTAATAGAAAAGTTGTTTACCGTTGGTAATTTTGCAAATGATTTTACATCATGAAAAATTACAATTTGAAGTCTTTAATTGCTTGTTTTCCCGCTTATGAAATATGTACATTTATAAGGAAATTAAAAAACTTACATTACTTTGCATTTGACTGTACTGGTTTTACAGTATCAACAATCCGATCCGTCCTTACCTACCTTACGATTCGGTCAACAATTTTACCCCAGTAAGAATTTTGGTACCACGTTGTACTTTTCTTGGTTTAAACAACAAACAACACAAAATATATCTATAAACCGAATGTAAATTGCAGCTACAATAGATGAACCTTCACTTTACATAATCTTAGTATCTACTACAATAACATTTTATAGCCCACCGCTGAGGGTAGACCTCATCAAATTTGAATCGCCTATTCAATATTCCGCCTTTCGCTTCTTGTGAATTCCGACCTAGCTCATTTTCTTTCAAGGTTAAATCGGTCATGAGTCTTGTTTTTAGTTACTTGTTTATTTGTTTATTCTGGAATACGTGGCTGCTCAGAGACTAAACCAGGTTTTTATTTGAATGAAATGTACTGATAATTTTCACTTACTAATTAGATTTAAAAAAATGTTGAAAGTTACAGGTGGTTTTTTGGTGATTCGATGTTTTGTACTTTTTATCAGTAAGTTCAAATGTAATGTAATGCTTAATTATAGGGACTACATATATTATTATGATAAAATAGACTTAACTTGGAACCCATAGGTTCTTCTAGTTTTTAATAGTGTTTTTCTACTTTTTGCTGTTTTCTACGAATTATCCTTAAATTTTCTACTAATTAAGTTTATCTTGAAGTGCATAAGAATTAAAGTAACCTAGATGTAGGTCCTGTGATGAAGGATTAGTTGACAGATAATGGCAGAGGCAATAATGTAATTTTGATCCATAGAGGGATAATATGGTGACGTGTACGAGATAGCCTTAATAGATGACTAACCCAGATTACAGATGGATTGGATAGTCTTTGTTCCGTATTGACAACACAACAGGAGAATTATCTTCATTTGAACCTCTACAATAGTCAATTATCTTAATAATACTAACAGATGTATAACATGTGATCTCAGAATTGAAGCTACTAACACTTTGTATACAAAAATTACTTTGAGCTATATAATTATGTGCTAAAATAACAGCGCTTAAAATTGCAATCTATGAAAACTGTATTTCTTTAATTCTATTTAAAAAAATCCTAGTGAACCAAATGCATTATTATTATTATTACGACAGAAAATAATTTGGTTGAAAAGTCAAATTTGTTCTTGTCCTCCCAACCTTTAATGTTTCCCTAAATCAATTTAACGGCACTGTAAGCATGAAAAAGATAACCGGTGATGAGAAACAGTCAGATAAGTAGGATATTGGGGTTCCCGGTGGAAATTACTGACTTTTTCTACTGTCGAGAAAAGAGATTGTTTAGAGAACGTATACATACGTAAATCTCGCCGGAGGCGATGAAAACAATTCATTTTTCTGCCAACCATTCTGTTTTCTTTATTATAATTTATTATGCAAAATAATGTCTGTAATTTGTTTTAACCATTTTGTTTTGTATAAATTAAACGAGAAGGTCATAACCACAATCTCCATTATTTTCGTATCTCAAAGTTTCGTTAAATTCACAACAAAGGATTGGTTTTATTTATGGTATTCATTTAACTCGGATTGTAAAGAAGAATATCATAAACTCATTGTTGTTTTGAAATATCTATAATAGAATTATTATTAAATATATAGAAGTAGAAGGAACCAAATTTAAGGCTTATCCGTCTGTACCAAAGTGGTAATATTTGATAATATTTGGGAAAGAATCGTCATCTGACCTACTCTGTGATTAACATTTTTTTATGTTTTGCGAAATGTTTGCATATTAGAACTACACCGATCGGAACGTTGGGTAAGCCAAAAGATATCGTTTATAATTATGTATATAATTAATGAAACGATTAAGTTATAAGAATCAATAAGAGTGCCAGAAGAGAATTATTATATTCCGTCATAAATATTATGACTAATACGTTATAGTCTTTAGTATATCTAATAGTGTTAGAAAGTAGTAGTTACAAGACGAAGGAGGTTGCTCAAGCCATGAGTTTTTTATTTGCAACCTGGTATAATACATAGTCCAGAGCCACCCTTCAGATGCCCATTTTTTAATTTAAACTAATCAGTATAACAACAGAGGATACTATTACCAACAAGTTTTTTAAGCAATAGGTCATAATGTATCTTCTAGCTTTAAGCATTGGGCCTTAAGCTTTAAGCAATATTATATTGGGGTTAATCAGAATCCTTTCACGATCTTCTACCAACATTTTCAAGGCTTTTCTTATAAATCACTAGAAATAGAAATACCTTTAGAAATTAAACTTGACAGAACATTTGTTGTAGAAAGGGAAAGAATCCGGAAGTCCCTGAAATCGATTTATTTGCAATAAATATTTAATGATAGTAAACGAAATGAGGGATGCGCTTACTGGCCACAAGAGAGAGTACAACGTAAGTACATATGAATGTACTTAATCAACATAAAATATATATCGTGGTATAAATATAGATAATCTTTGTAGAGACGCTGGTTGTATGGATTGGAGCCTGTTATTCTATTCTTATTCCAATGATGAAAAAGTTCAAATGCTTACAGACAACTTGAATACTCTATACGACGTACATGCTCCAATTCGCAAAATCAAGGTTAAACATCAACCCTTCCCATGGTTGACTACTGAAATTAAAGCGCTCATTGCGAAGAAAGCTACAGCGAAATCACTGCAGTAATTTGTGTAGGAATGCTCAAAACCGACACATCCATACCTCCGTTGAACACGAGGATCCAGCTCAAGTTTGGAAATTCTTAAGGTCACTGGGAGTTGGTAAGTTCCGACAAGATTCTGACCGTAACAATGTCGATATTAATTCCCCAAATTAACGTTTTTGTGCTTTGTCAACTTTTAACCCTGAAATTAAGGTCCAAAAATTACAACACCTTTCATCTATTTCCACTCCCGACTGTTCTCCATTTTTTTTCTCTCAATTCACTAGTTGTGATGTTAAGAAGAGCATAATGTCGATCATTTCGAGAACGTAGTTGGCACCGACTCAATCAGCCGTAATATGATCCTACCCATCATGGACGAAATCCATCCTCTCATATGTCACATTTTCAACTTCTCTATTACAAATAGTGTCTATGACTATCGGCCTATTTCCTTCTTCCTCTCTAAGGTTCTCGAGCGCCTAAAACATAACCAGCTTAATACTTTCCTTTCTACAGATCTACTCTTAAATCCTCTTCAATTTGGTTTTAGTCCTGGTCACAGCACTACGACCACCTTAGTGCATATTACGGATGATATTAAATCGGGTATGGAAAACGGTGAGCTAACGGTTTTAGCCTTGCTTGACTTTTGCAATGCTTTCAATAACGTGGACTTCTATGTTTTACTTGGCATACTGGCTTCTCTAAACATATCTAAAACAGTGATTGATTGGTTCCATAATTACCTGTATACAGCAGCGTATCCAAATTGAAGACACCGTTTCTTCTTGATGTTCAACATCTGCTGGCGTACCGCAGGGCGGCGCGCTGTATCCTTTACTCTTCGCAGTTTTTATTAACTCCATCACTAACGACCTAACTTCTTCCTACCACCTGTACGCAGATGATCTTCAAATATATTCACGGGCAAGTCTAAATAATCTGACAAATGAGATCAATATCGTTAACAATGACGTTATTAAAATATACGAATGGAGCAAATCTCATGGACTCAAGATTAACCCTGGAAAGACACAGGTCATTGTTATCGGTAGCCCAAGGCTTATATCCAAAATCGACTGGTCACTACTCCCACAAGTTTCCTGTGATGGCACAAACATCGAATATAGTGACAAATTCAAAAACCTTGGAATCTAAATTAATAAATTCCTTCACCTGCACCCACCTGCAACCTGGGGTCCTCAGCTGCAGAAGATCAGTCGTAGAATGTTTGCCACTGCTGGGTCCTTGCGCAGGCTTCAAAATTTTCTGCCTATTGCCACTACAACTGCGCTTGCCCAATCCCTTCTCTTCCCCATCTTTGATTATGCCGATGCCAGTTTCCCTGATCTCACGGAGGACCAACTTTATAAACTTGAGAGACTCCAGAACTTTTGTATAAGATTCATATGTGGACTTCGAAAATATGATCATGTTTCTGAGATTCGCACAAAGCTGGTGGTTACTCATCCGCAATGTCCACATCCTTTCTCTTTTTATAATATTCTCTTTAACCCCTACTCTTCATCCTATTTAGAAGAACGTTTTACATTCCTACATGAAACACACTCAAAATCCTTAAGATCATCGGACAATTTGAGGTTAGTAATTCGACATTCGACAAACTTCTTGGACAAATCCTTTACTGTTCAAGCTGGGCGGTTGTGGAATGTCTTGCCGGTTAGTATAAGACGTAAAGGCACACTATCTGATCACACACTAACTTATCATTGTATAATTATTTTATTTTTTAGAAAACAACTCCCGCAGTCGGAATTTACAAACATACAAAACGGACACAAACACCCAGACTCGGGTGGGAATCGAACCGACGACCTATGGCATAGCAGTCAGAGTCACAAACCACTAGACCAACAGGCGAGCCACGGTATGCGTTTATTATAATTATGTTTCATAATTATTATTCGATATTGTATGTATCACTTGTATCTATCACAATATTATCATCAAATCTCTTTCTATTTCAATACACCAGAAACTGCCCTATAACTCCTCTTAATAACGTTTTCTCTCCATCCTATGGTTGCCTGTAAGAGATTGCCTTGTGCGATGCGGCCGCCAATTTTAAAAATCACCTAGTTTTAAGTTATCTATTGTATTATTTACTTGGTGTACAATAAAGGGAAATAATAATAAATAAAACATATTAGAAATTATTATAAAACCACTATTATGAATTTTTTTATTATTCTGTTGTTCTTTCTTTACATCCGACATTTAAAAATTAAATATTACATAGTAACGGAACATACAAAATACTACCAATCCATAGTGATATTGGTATTGCCGATTTTTGACATCGATATTACGGTGACTAAAACTCAGAGACGTCTATAAAACTCGCAGACAAAAACATGTCAGTTTCGGTGACGCAATAACGAGGAGATTGTTTGTCTATTACGCTGGTATACTAAGCTTATAATCCCAAAGCACTCCAGTGCTGTATTACCACGAACCATTTTAAGCCATGTCCAGACCACGTCAAGTCCTCAACCCTACCTATTCATTTGAAATTTTGTATACGCCGTACGCTGTTTTCGTTTAAGAAATAATTATACAACAAAAACTCTTTTTTTAACACTTTTGAGTTCTTTGTTGCATATTGATATTGAACCATTCACAAGATTTACATTGTAACATGGTTGAACTGGACAGTAAATTATTTTTTTACTTACATAGAATTTGCCCTTACAATTACATTTATGTTGTTGATCTGATAATTAATATACAAATGTGTAAAATACACTTTGCATTATATACAACTTGTGACAAAAGCAAATTTTTATCAGCAATTGACCTTTTTTAGAATATATTAAAAATATTCATGTTTGCGAAGAAGTCGTAGCTTATTCTAAAGATAAATAACGATGGTATTTTGACGATAGAACCACTAATAGTATATGTAAAATCTATTTTGCAGAATGTATGTATAGATAAATTCTTGGCACCACAAACGTGTATCAGGAGAGATACAATAAGACCACCCATAATGTGTTCCCACGCTCCGAAAACTATGTAGTGTAACTATTGTAGTGTACCTTGTATTGAGGATATAAATTATCTTTTACGAGGCAACACTAAAATCTATATAAGTACCTAACACTAAAATGGCAAGCAACCACACAGCCATGCTGATGGTAACCGGTTGCCATAGTTATTGGACTTTTGCCACGAGAGCTGCCAGTTTTATGATGTGTGCCAAACTTCGAGCCACATTGGTCTACTATAGGTTAACAACTTTGATACTAAAGGACGTTCATCGCTAGTAGTGGGTCAGTTCATAAACAGCTTAGATCAAATATACCATAAATACACATTCGCCTACAAAAATCGCGCCGTCAAAAAGTAGTACTCGATAATTCCACATACTTTACGTGTGTGCATTTAATATGCAAGACCATACAATTAATGTTTCTGCGAATATATGTTATAATAGTTTGACACAAAAACTGTAACTTTTAGCATCTGTAGTTTATTACTTACCACAACAGAGCGTATTAGACGTATCATGCAAACATTAATTTTTACCAAAAGTCATGATTGACGGATGTTTGTTGGTGATTGATGAAATAATATCGACATCAAAATCTCATCATGCAATCGTCAATGACTGAATTAGACAATAGGTTATTCGTCAATCACCGTTTTGATTGTGGCAAAACCGACGGTGAAGTGGTACGTATTCCACGCGTACGCTCGCGAGAATGAAAATGACAGGTAGGCAGTGACGTATTTCAAAAATAACTAACTTAAGTTATTGCTTGTTACAGTGCCATTAATACAGTTTAAAAAATTAATGCCATGATAAAAAATCATTTTTATCGCAAGTACGACCCTTTCATGCCCTTTTTGCATTTCTAAAGCATAATTTTAGCATTTTTCGACTACACCTGAAACGTCACACCGCTAGCACGGGCGCGTAGCGTCTGATAGATAGCTCAACTGTGCTTACAACTGTATTTAAAAGCTTTAGCTTTACTTGCATGATTTTAATATACCATTGTGCATTGTAATAATAAACCAGATCTTGCAACAAATGTTCCTGTAAATATATGTTGTAATACAAAAATTGCAATTTATATTAAAGTGCCATTATTTTACTTTAAAAAATTAAAGTTATCATAAAAATATTATAGTTATTGAAAGTACGACATTTCATGCCTTCTTTGCATTTCTAAAGCATAGTTTTAGCATTTTTCGGCTACACCTAAAACGTCAGACCGCTAGCGCGGGCGCGAAGCTCTGATAGCTTAGCTCAACTGTGCTTACAATTGCATTTAAGCACAGTTTAGTTACCATTATTTAAGCGCCGATCAAACATCTATTGATCGAAAATGAACAGGGAACTTTGTTCGTGGGAGAGCCAAGCCTCGGCGCGCATGGGCCGGCTCGACCGGAGTGATACCACGGCCTCACAGAAAACCGGCAGTAAAGCAATATTTCCATTGCTTTTCGTCGAGTGACTGAGTTCCCCCCCTCTTCCCCTCTTCCACCCTTCCCCTACTCCCACCCATCAGGTTTACCATCAGGTGACCCATCTGCTCTTTTGCCTCCTATAACATAAAATACATACATACATACATAGTTACTTGCTGGTATCAAACTGAGTGTTAGTTACATATCCTAGCATTATTTGTCACAAGGTAAATTGCTATTACACTGAGACCCTTATTACTTTACAGGATCATTTGTTATGAGTAAGAGGGATGTTAAATTATATTTGGGTATTATTTTTATGATAGTATTATGACTTGGCACGATAGCGAACAAAAATTGTTTACAAGCATTGATATGCTGCCGTTAAGTCAAACAGTTCTATTTTATGTTGGAATGTTCCAGACTTGGCATAAAACTATTAACAGAGTAAGGTTTTTGTCAAAAGCTGACGTCATCGTGATTCGTAGAACAATATAGGATATATTAAACATCGGTTTTAGAGCCAAACTAAGCATGGTTTGTACTATTAGTTCTAGAACGGGGATAAAAACGCGTAAAATCTGGAAATTAACTGGTTTTTTTACAGTCTGATGGTTAGTGATCGTGACTGCTAAGCCCAGGTCCAGGACCAGGACAAATAATTGTGTGATGAGCATGATCATTTATTCTGTGCCTGTGTGTAATTTATCTATAATATGTATGTATTTAGAAATATATAAGTATATATAAGTGTTTATCAGCAGTATGGTTACCATAGTACAGGCTCTGCCTAGTTTGGGATCACATGTATGAAGTTATTATTAAATTATTGTTAAGAATACTAAGAACACTGAAAATAGATATTCATAAACACAAATATTTGAACTGAGCGGGAATTGAACTCGCGATCCCTGACGTTGCAGTTAAATGCTCTACTGCGGAGCTACAAAGGTCATCAAAATCATTATATTAATATGTGAAGAGAATTCTTTGTACCCCTTTTTAAGAAAATTTCGAGAACGTAGTAACGTGAATTTTGGAATATTTACAGTTTATATATGGAAGAAGTACAAAAAGTTAAAAAATTTAAACAATTTGTCTTACAACTTTAAAAATTACGTGAAAATGGCTTGATGAAATTATACGCGTCCAGTATATATGATTACCTGTCATGGTAAGTAAGTCTGTACAATAACAGCTCAAGTTATACTGGCCAATGAAAAAACCATGGTCAATGTGGAAATTCGACTACCACGCGATCTCTAGTACAATTATATCACAATATCTCTGAATGTTCTAAAACAATTGTTGCCAGAAGATTACGACTTTAAAAATTTCATTTATTAGTACAATAATGTGCTAAAATAAACATGCTACCTATATTTTAAACGTGAAAGTTTGTAATGATGTATGGATGTTTGTTACTCTTTCACGCAAAAACTACTGAACCGATTGCGATGAAACTTGGTATGTAGACAGCTAGACACCTGGATTAACACATAGGCTACTATACTATACTTTTTATCCTGATATTCCCACGGCATCGAGACTTACGCGGGTGAAACCGCAGGGCTCAGCTTGTCCTATATAAATATGTTTACCAAACTAAAACTAGAAGCGAGAACTACCTTGCGAGTAATAGTTTGTACAGGCGACACATTCTTAAACAAATAGTTGCATAAATCTTCAAGAAACATCATCAAGTTTCGTTTCAGGTAAGTTACTAGCAGCCGCTTTCAGAGCGTTCAAGCGAATATCTCCTGCAGTCTGCAGACTTATTGCAAGTTGCAAAGTAATATTAAAACAGATGGCGACTTATTTATTTAATTTGTCTTCTGCTTAATTGTCTGGGCATGTCACATAGATGCCTGTCCTAAAATAATTTGTCGGTTTAGGTATATTATCGGTAGATAGTTAGATGCTCATAAAATTATCAAAACAGCCAATAACTATCACTATTAACAAAAAAAAAAAAATCTACATAACTATTGTTTGTGAAACAAAGTAAAGGTTGTGAAATCATTATAATTAGTTAATTATTTATTTAATTATCACTAAAAACTTTAATGTATAAGCATCCTAGGGCTCATTTTTGGGGTACTTCGTCGATTCACACCACAAGCTGTTCGGACCACGGTGTGAATCGCACAAGGCCCCTTTTTGAATTCGTCGTTTTGGACCAGTGGTGTGAATCGACGAATGTCTATTTTGTACTTCGTCGTTTCGCACCACTGTACATTCCTATCTCTTTTGACTTTTATGACCTGACGACTCAGATGATAACGCGCATACTATAGTTCTCAGGTAATAGCAACCCTTTTAATACACGTTGTCAATTAAAAAGTGTCAGTAAAGGTAATACAGGACATTCGGGTACGTGACCCCGGTCTCTGCGAGCTACTGCAGTCTCAGTCCTGTTCCCCATACAAAACTTGCGGTATCCATTACCCTAGATTCCTGTCCCCACCCATTTTGCCTTATACAAATTTATCTTCTCCCTTCTTTCTCATCTTAAAATGACCGGTCATAAAAAGCGCCGACCTCAATGAAAATTGGGAAAAAGGCAGGAAGGTGGTGATTTATATTTAACTCTACCAAGTACCTTGATTTGTAAAAGGCATTATTTCAATATACCTTTTCCTAATTACCTATATTAGTGCCACAAGACCTAAAGAACCATTACCACGTACCCAATCCATTATGTAAATAAATATTTATTGCTATTAGATTAGATAGTATATTAATTTCACTTCGGAACAAGCAAAAAGGGCCTCTTGCCTTGATGAACACTTTTAGTATGGAAGGCAAGGTTTTAGTCTAGAAGAAGTAAAGAAGTAACTCCTAAGTGGTGACCTTTTAACGCATTTTTCTCGGCGAGGTTGGCTGCTGTTTAGTAGGTAATCAACCTCTGTGAGACTCAAAGGTCTACTCATTTCCAAGTCAATCTAGACTCCCAACCATTATCTTTGCGGTAGTTTAACATAACTTATTTAGAGGTGACATCACTTATCATAAGCAAAAACAAACCGGTATTATTTAATATTCTTAAGTAAAGGAATTTTAAAAAGTGACATAAGACTATGACCCATTATTTATGATGTCATTTGTCTGCAAAATGCGAAAGTACTAATACAAAGACAAAAGAAATTGTGTAGATTACGCAAGCCTACTTTATTACTTGAAACTAAATGACGAAATCTTTCAAGGATAATAACAGTACTCGCAGTAGATTCAGTAATTGTAACTTAGTAACTTAAAAAGTACCTAAATTTGTTTTTTATTTAATTAAGAAGGTTCAACTTTCAAATATTTATCATGACATATTAGGCGCATAAGAGAATAGATTGAATTTGTCTAACAAAATTAGCTAAGTGTTAACTTTTTCTTTTATCGTAACATAAAGAAGTTTGGATTACAAGAGTGCTAAAAACGCATTAGTAGCTGCATAAAAAACTTCACACTGACACCACACAGGACATTGATTATTGTACTGTTATGTATTCTGTGGTAGTGCCTAGTTTAATACAAGTACTTTGAATGTCGTGAGCCGGATATCGAACGTTATTTTATCTTCTATATTGGACGTTACTATTAGATTCTGAATATTATAGTACCTGAATATTATACTAAATGAAAATTAGTTCACATGTGCACTATAGAAAATGTTCATTAAACCATATGAAATTAGGTAAAATGAAATTATTTAAAAAAAAAAATTATTTCACGTGATCGTTATATTAAAGAAAAGTATATTAAATGAAGTTACGTCAAATGATCATTAGAACTTTTGTTATTATTTCAAACGTTACATTAAAAAATACTAAATAGATTTCAAATAATAAATCCGATTTCCCCTTATAAAGCTACTGAAAAAATTAAATTTGAAGAGGGCCTTCTTTTTTTCTTCTTGAAATATATAGTCAGCATTGGTCTTGCTTTAGTAATAGAAAAAGAAAAGGCAACAATTATCGGAGTAGATTCTCTTAATCACTACATATTAAAAAACAAAGTCCCCCGCCGCGTCTGTCTGTCTGTCTGTTCGCGATAAACTGAAAAACCACTTAACGAATTCATGCGGTTTTCACTAATAAACAGAGTGATTCATGAGGAAGGTTTAGGTGTATAATTTGTACCCGTGCAAAGCCGGGGCGGATTGCTAGTTACCAATAATTGTGATTTTAAGGATGCAAAACGAGTTACTTAATTGCAGACTTCTTTGGCAGATTCAAACGCTTGTTGAGTTGCGTTTGAGTATATGGGCATTCCCTTACTTGAGCGTAGGGAATAATAATACAATATCTTTCGAAGAATGAACTGTTACTAATACTTATAAAGTAATGGAGTGCTCAATATCTTCTACATTATAGTGTTATTATCGTACCGAGATCGCCGAGTACGTATCCTGCGATCAAACCGATTAAAATCATAAATATTACGATGGGTAATAGCGGTGCTCCTAAGCAGCTTTTCATAAAAATATTTCATTTGGTCAACTTGTTATAGATAAATAAATAGTCTGTAAATTTAATCAATCATATCATAATCAATTAATAATGAAAACATTTCAACTCAAATTGCGTAACATTGAGACCAAAATAAATAAAACTGCAAATCGGTTGCTGTTTTTTTTCTGTTAAGGCATGTTATTTTATAACCGAAAGCTTAATTACAGTCTCGAGAGGCCGCCAGCTAAAGTTTAACAATTAATAATCTAGATTTTTGTCCCTTATCTGCCATGTTACTTATAACGATAGGCGCTAACTTCTCCAATTTATTACAATGGAAAAGACGTCGAACAAGAAAAGTTTTGGCAAGTGCACACTTAGTAACGTTTTAGTTCAACAGTACTAAAGTATGCGTAAATTATTTGAAATTGTTTCGTGTCGTTCAGTGTTTTATATTATAACTTTTAAGCCTTTATGTTTGTGTTAATGGGTATGTTGTACTTCAATCGATCAATCAGCTTGTTGCAGTTCATTGCTCGACATAGACCTCTCCCAATCTGCGCCATAGCACCCGGTCGTATGATGTATTTAATTTAATTAAATTATTATCATTTACAATTACATTTACATGTGAATCAGATATTTATTTCATTTGATGATTGATTTAAACATAATTAATGAAAGAAAACATACACATGGAAATAACACGCACGCAATACGTATTTGCTATCGTAGAAATCAACATTTTACCGTAGTTTTATAATAATTTGTGACGATGAAGGTGTGGTACATACTTACATTAATATTACAACATGGACTGAGAGACTTCTCATGTCCAATAAATTTAAATGTCAGTAAGTCTTTTGTTAGTATCTTACATTTATTAAAATGCATGGTTACATTAAAAACTTACCTACAAGAAGTTATTATGACAAATTTCTTTCAGTGTAAAAATGAAATGATGTATTCAACAGTGGCATAAAAACGATTTCGAAATATGGAATTTACGACGAATAAGCTGGACAACACAAGTAAATATTGACATTACATTGTTGTTGATCAGTGAGCTCTTGAATAAAACATATGTAAAATATATATACTATAAACGTTTGTAAACATTGTTTTTTTTCTATCGTGGATACCGAATCGGTAGTCATTATTATCAGATATTCCGAAATATATCCTCCATAACAACATATTTATTTCTAATAAAACCTCGGCAAGTTCTTACGAGATTATGGCACGATAGTTTATTAGTTGTCAAGCTGTTTGTCAACGGCCGTATTATTGTTATTTGATGGAGAAACTTAACGTTATAGTATTGATGAAATACCATAACAAAAGTAGGTAATGAATGTAAGGCTATGTTCGTTGAAGAACAAGTTAGCTATGTACCTTTTTTAACTGTCAAGAACTGTGTTATTAAACCCCGACGCAAAAAGAGAGGGGTGTAATATATGACGTGTATGTGTGTCTCCCAAACGAATGGACCGATTTAAATGCATTTTTATTTGTTTAAAAGGTGACTTGGTCGAGAATGTTCTTAGATATAATTCAAGAAAATCTGTTCAGCCGTTCGAAGATCATCAGCTCTTTTCTACTCGTTAAAGAGATTCGAGTCGGGGTATTTTAATGGGGGGGTATTTTAATTTATCTTATTTCAGTTTGGTAATAGCAACATTTTAGAGTGAGGGTGAAATTAATTTCTTCTAAAAGAATATCATTAAAATAATGCAGATATACAAACAAAACTTTTAATTTTTATGATTCTTTATTATAAGTGTGTGCACAAAATTTCAAATGAAATTTCAATTAACGACCTCTGTGCCGCTGTAGTGCATTCGACAACCACGCCGCGCCGGGGTCGCTGGTTCGATTCCCGCTCAGTGCATGTCTATTTGCATTGTTCTGGGTGTTTCTATGTACAATGTGTATATATTAAAAAAAAAAACATCCAAGTTTATTTATACGTGTTCTTGAACCCATCATAGGCTTAGTTTGGGTCTAAATAGCGAAAAATGTGTCAAAATATTTAAAAATTAAATAATAAGAACACTTGGAATAGCGTGAAAATTGATAGAACATTACGTTTTTATGAGGAAGTAATAGTTACCAAAAATAAAAAGTGTGTAAAAACAAAAAACCACAAAATTAAAACTACTTCCCTTGTCTACACGCTACAACAACTAAGTACTGTGGTAACTAAGTAGTAAGTTTAGTTGTAGCTTGAGCGGCGAAACGTAAAACAAGGCTACATACATATCATGCACGATTTTATAGAGCAAAGAGAGAGGTTGATTGAGAGTCATAGATAATGCAAACTCAGATAAATACAAATTTATTTGTAAAAAAAAAAAACTTTCGCATATGAAGAACATGAGCCTTGAGCCTAATATCTTATTAATGGAATCAATAATTTCATGATAATGTTCTTAAATACTCTAGAACAGCCTGATGAATATCGCTGGCTAAACCTTGCTTATCGAGTTGTCTATTTACTGAGCAAAACTCTTATATAAATAAAGTATGTTCCATATCAAGATGTTTTTTTATTACAGGTCTGGCTTCAGCCTTAAGGAGTCTGCCCACTACACCGTTCCATACCATGACCGTGCCAGGACCGTATCAGACACAAAAGCAACACGATACGCTCTATTATGCCCACTGAAACGGATCGACCCCGTTCTGTGCCCGTATACATCGCGTATGATGCCCGTATGCAACCCGTATGTTGCCCGTACGTACCTATGTATCCACCAAAACCGGTAGAAATCGATTTCATTCTCGCATGCGTATCAGTGTTGCGTAGACGTCTTAGAGTGCTATCAAGTTTTTAAAAACTAAAATAGGTATGGCTATTAGAAAATTAACGCCCTTATAACGGGCATCATAAGCGGTTACAACCCGTATACTCACCGGCTCGCCGCCTGCGCACACCGGTTTGGCAACGTCGCGTGCCATGCACGGAGCGTATCGGCACCGGCAAAATATTCTCGCCGACAATTATTGACGCTCCGTGCATGGCACGTGACGGTGCTGGTCGGTTACGGTACGGTCTAGTGGGCATAGTCACATACTTTTTAATACAAAGAATATTTTATTATTTATTTTTTGCCTGGCACGTTCCTAGCACGGTCATGGTATGGAACGGTGTAGTGGGCAGACTCATTTAGGCAGAACAGAATCGGGTCAACAAAGCACCGCTCTAAACGTAGGTAATATTAAACTTCACTATCATATAAGATCTCTTCCACACCGCCCTCTCTCTCATTCTTTCGTTGGCCCTTCAAATCAATTGTTAACTTTCCGGTAAGTCGAATACTGAATGCCTTAAATTAGACAATTAAGACGAATAATATATATTTAGGTTAATTACGGTAGTATTACTATTGAAAACTATTACTTTACATTAATTTTGATGTAGTATTTCAAATGCTTTTATCACATTTGGAATCCAAAACAAAAAGGGACCCCTATAAATGTAACATATTTAATCTCATAAGTGATTTTGGATTTGAAATATAATAAATATCGGCCGTACATGGTACTTAGCACGATATTGAAAAAAAATACAATTTCTACCAGACCGAGTTTGAGGCTAAATTCCTCAAAAAGTAGTTCAATTTAATAACGAAACAGTATACAATGTATACAACGAAGCTTTGTTGCCGTCGGCCCATAAGATTGAACGAATTTTCACTGAAGCTGTTAACCTTGACAAAAAGGACAAAGGTTGTAGCATCTGCGGACGTAGCTAAAAATGTTACTACTGTGTCGTTCCACAGTAATAGAGTTTTCGTGTTGCATTTCGTAGCTTTGCCCGAAAACAGACATTTATAACGGCAAATATGCAGTTTTTTTTCGAAAAACCAAAATATCCATACTAATATTATAAATGTGAAACTAACTCTGTTTGTTTGTTTGTTTGTTACCGTTTACGACTTAACGGCTGAACGGATCGTAATTGAATTTGGCAAGGAGATAGATTATATCTTGGGGAAGGACATAGGCATACTTTTTTCCCGGAAAAATGTACGGTTCCCGTAGGATAAATTTGAATTTGTACGCAAACGAAGTACATATATAAAAATATAATAATAGGGTCGTTGACAAAATAATATGTTCATATTTTGTCTGTAATTTGTGTAATGTGTTTGTGTATATGCAATGGTAAGTTGATATTTCTAGTTAAGTGTATTGTTAAAAAAGTTCAAATTTTTGAGAGAGGGTTTCCATACGCCCAAAAAAAGGAATAGGTCGGTAGTGTAAAACCACGGCTGAATGGGGTTCAAACGGAAACTAATAAATTAATTTGAAATTAATGAAGCATTTACATCATTGACAGGATTTTTAACTTAAACTTATAATTATATTTATGGCACATTACAAAAAGTTGTGCAAAGCTTTTTTTGAAGTGATGACAGCTCAACATGCATACTTGTAATAACTTGGCTCTCTTGATTCATGCAGCATACGGCATGTAAACTGGGCAGGTTGTACGAAAAACACCATTTTCTACAAAGTAGGTAAATAAAATAGAAGTAAACCTAAAAATGCTCTTTACGAGGTACTTGAATTTAATCTTCTTAACATCATTAAGGTGTATGGCTCTATTTGTTTCCCATATTCTCTTTAATTAAATTCCTACCGGGACTTACGAAGAGCTGCTGCTATTTCGGTAACATGAATATCAATAGTTTTATATATATTTTTATAAGACAGACAGAGCTCTCCTGAAGTATGTTTTTTAAATAATGAGCGAAAAACCGCTGAAGCAATCTAAAATTCTGTTTTATCGTCTCTGTTATTTACAAGGAATACAAAGCAAATTAATAATGGAGGTTATAGGCAACGGCATATTATTATACACATATAAAGAAAATTACGAAGCGTAGATTTTAGTTTAAATATTCTCAGAAAAGTGAAATATTACAGCATAATAATTAATTAATAATATACCGTCGTACTCACGTGTGTTTCGACTCGATTCGATTTGATTTTGAGGCGACAAGTCGCTTTACCTTGATAAAGAGCCTCTGTTGGGACCGAAACAAGCCGGGTTTCTCAACACAAGAATTACCTACAAAAATATACACTATGAGTATATATTTACTATATACTATGAGTACGACTTACGGAAATTATTATTCTAGGCTTGAAAGTTTTTCAATAAGCAGTCTGTAAAACAGATTACCTAATCTATACTGATCAAATATTACTGAAAACTTATAGATAAAAATTGAGATTTCTTGAAAGTTTTGGAATTGTTTGTTAGATTAAAATAATGCGTAGCTAAAGAGACTTAAAATAGATGAATAAGAATGTATGTACATGAAATACATATCTTAGAAGGAAGTCATAATGAGCACTCATTGCCTAGGGTATGTAACTTACTCATTGCCTAAGGTCAATTTTCAACGTATTTAAACCACTCTTAAACAGAGCTGAAGCATTTTTGGCATTAATTACTCTATACCGTGAAAACTAGCTAGAAGCAAATAACATCCTAACTATAAATAATTAAATTTATGTTTGTATGATACGTTTTCACTCTTTAACCGCTCAACCTATTATCATGAAAGTTTGTATATGTTACGGTTAAAAACCGAAGTAAGGTTACACCTAATAGGTAAGGTCGATAGACGTTGTTTAAACCTAGGTGAATCCTTTTTATTCGCGGCCAATATTAGATGTTCGAGTGGCCTGTTGGCCTAGTGGTTAGTGACCGTAACTGCTACGCCATAGGTCGTGGGTTCGATTCCCACCCGAGTCTGGGTGTTCTTTGTGTCCGTTGTTTGTATGGTTGTAAAATCCTCCGCGACACAGGAGTCATTCCTGATGCGGGAGTTGTCCTTGTTTAGCCTTCTCTCTACTGGCTACAACTAGATATAGCCAATTCCTTGTGGTTAAAACAAGGATCTAGATACTATAAAAAAAAATTAAAAACCATCGAAAGAAATTACATGTCAACTTCTTAACCAATATACCTAATGGAACAATGAGCAAACTACTACAGACTAAAAGTAGTATACGTATTATCCATACTCCAAAAACAAGAAGTTCTCATTTTTGTTATTGGGTAGCTTCTTCAAAAAACACAGACACCAATTTTGACGAAATAGTTAAAGGAAGATTAAAGTGTCATGATTGATAAAAAAAACTGTCAGTCATAGGATTGCACTTCAATAGTGAAAACATAATTTACATATAAGTACACACACACACACGTATGTATCTGAGCGTGACAGTCACGCGAGTTCAGTGCTTTTTCCCAATGTTACATTTACCTACCTTTCATGTTACTGGACGTATCCAGTTACGGGTTACCACGTTAGTATGTCATTATCGCTGTGTAACCACTGAGCATATTGGAGTATTAATTTTCTTTTATATAGCAAGGACCTAGTTCAAACCTCACAACTGAAGGCTGACTCAACCACAAGTGTAAAATATACGTAAATAAATCCTATGCAAAAACATATTTGCTGTGAAAGTAATCTTTGTGTCCGTAAACCGGTTGAAACGGCACATATATCAAAGCTTGCACACTTTATGACCGTTTCATTGACTGCAATAAATTTACGAAGTAAGTTAACACAAGAATTGTTGGGAGGTTTTGGAAGTTATTTATGAAGACAAAAAAAAATCTATTAGTATACTATATATAAAAGTCTAATACGTATCTCTGTGTGTGTCTCTAATAGATTTAAATGTCGCAAAAGCTGAAAAACAATTATCGAAAAAATCTAGACGACAGATGTAAGGTATTAGGGCTAGCAACTTCGAGGTATATTTGACGGAAGGCTGTCAATAGTAAATGAATACATCACAAGGAAAGAAACACAAGAAGTGATACAATTAAACGTCGGTTTTAAGACTTCAGATATATCCAGCGATTGTCCACCATTGAGGAAGAAATATTCCGCACCGCGATCCTGCTAAGATATGGTTATTTTCGTTTCACTAACTTTCTGCGTCATGGAAAGAAGCTAAGTTATGATCATAACTTTCATTTCACGTCTTGTTTCATAATAATTCTTCAAGTGAGTTTTGGTTTATGTAGACCTAGCCGAATCCCCAAAAGCTCATTTAGTGTATAGAAATTTATGAAACTTGTGTATAAAACAGCAAATCCGAGGTCTAAAGCTATTTGACCTCGGCTTCGTTCGCGTTAATGTATATTTTGTCAATCAGTTCAGGTATTCCTTTTTTTCTGGGTGAAAAGTCTGTACTTTTAAATTCTTAAAATTTCATGATGATGACTGAAGGCGTGAAAGCGTAACTAACAAATAAATTCATATTCGCATTTATAATAAGGATACCGCCACCATAACAGAATCGCATTGGTGCCGTATAGGAGCCAAGAGTTTTTGCAACAAAGTGAATATTCGGAACCACAGTTTAGTACAGTTAGACAGTTGAAATCCAAACGTCCTTTGAGTTAGAAAAGGGGCATAATATAATATATATCTTATACAACATTACTTTAAACGCAAATGACAAATTTTATCTTAATGGATTACACTGGTACGATCTACAACACTCCTCTCTTGTATTACATTTTTTAAGACAAACCAATACAAATGTATTGAAGGTGGTACTGTGATGAAGCATCATCACAGTACCACCTGCCACATACTAATGAAGCAGCAGCTTCATTCTAGTGTCTACTCGGCTCCAGAAAGGCGTAGCTACAGTCGGATACTTCATTAGTATGCAAAAACTCGAGATGTCGCTCACATGCACC
This sequence comes from Euplagia quadripunctaria, assembly GCA_963859945.1. Classification (NCBI taxonomy): domain Eukaryota; kingdom Metazoa; phylum Arthropoda; class Insecta; order Lepidoptera; family Erebidae; genus Euplagia; species Euplagia quadripunctaria. The sequence continues at coordinate 9,511,399 of OY982580.1, forward strand.
TCTGGCTCCACCATCGTGAAGATTACGTAATCCATTTACAATAAAATACTATAATACTGCCAAGGTTTTAGTATCAGATTTAGATTAGAAATTAATATTTTATTCCGCACGTCATAATACACTGGCAACGGAACGGAAAAAGTACCTTTTCCTCAGTTCCTTACACACTTTTTACACTAAAAATTTAAATAACTAAAATTATATAAAAAAAAAATTACTTAAGTTACAACGTTTCTTCTATACTACTAGCAGTATGGAAGGTGACGTGGATGACATGTCTGAAAATTCGTCGTACACAAATATAATATAATTAATAATAATTAAAAAAATAGTAACTTTGGAAATTAAAAAAAATATATTTTTAAAGATGTGTCAAGTCACTGACTCACTGTACACTACACTACACATACACACAGAGACACATACACACAGAGACACACGCACACAATTTTTGAGTTTTTTAATTTTAGAATCAGATTTTTTTTTATATATTGGTATTTTTTAAGTTTGCGTTTTCTATATATTTATTTTATTCAGCCACTGCTAAAACTAATTTGAAAATCAGAGAGGGGTGGACCAGGAGTCCAAATATCACAAGGTATCCTAGTTTGGACTCCTGACTCCCACAAATTTATTGGACCTTCAAACAACATCATGTAAACATTTTTCAACATTGTAAAACTTTAGTAAAAATATTTTTGTAACTGTTTTGTGGGATTGAAATAAACATTATTATTATTACTGCGTTGACACAACACCTTATAATTTATTTTCTAAAAGAAAAACTTCTACATCTCGCTTGAAACCACAATATTTATGTTGCACAAAGTAACTATATGAACTATTCTGAATACATATGAGCTTAATAAGTAAGTGAAGTGTGTCGAAGTACTGACAGTGCGAACAAAAATAATTAAGACCAAGTGCGGGTAGTTACAGAAACTCGCTACTCATGGAGGCGTCGCTGAGCTCTCGCCGTCGCCATTCCATCCGTGACCACGATCAGTGCAATGCGGTCAAAAAAGGGATCAGTACTTTATAAATATTATCGCCATTAAGTCCCGATTTACACATCTAATATGTAAGTTTACAATCATATAAATTAGTATTTTACAATAAGAGTATCTAACGCACGTCACTGAACAGAGTACCTAGCATTTCTACCTAGCATGCTGCCCACACTGACATCATTAAAACTGCATTCTGACGCTAACAGATGCAGCACTTAAATGTCAATAACGTCGAAGCAAATAATGCTGAATATATAGTTATTACATGAATTAGCACTTAGCACCAAAACATTAACAGACACGAGCAATTTGCCGTAAATATTGTGTAAGCCAATCAATAACATGTACTAAGAAGCCTAATGAACACATGTAATGGAAAAATTCCAGATAAAATAGTTTTGGCCCGAATACTAATAACCTCGTAAGTGAATACTATACATACCTAACTAAGTGTTGTTACAGGTGTAGTGTTTTATCAAATTGTATTGCTACTGTTCTGTCTCTGTATATTTATACATTTACACCGTGTAAGTTTGAGCTACGCGAAAAACTTAAAATAACCTCTTTCTGTTTATACTTAACACAATACAAAAGTCAGTTCATCATAAAATGCGAGATTAAGGATTTATAGTCATTAGTTTTATTTGGCGCTACGCAATGTACATACAAAATGCGTAGGTATCTTTTTGTGCGGTACAGTAAATTACCTTAAACCAAGTCAAGACCAACTGATTGCATAAAATGTTTAAATGTTGTTTGATTCATTACATTGCAGTTTTTGGCCGTATACGGTATTTATTAAAAATTTTTCGGTAAACTGTTCTGTTTACTCATTGTGATATAACTTTTAAGCAAAAAAATTAAAAAAAAAAAATTGATGTATTCCGGCAGAAAATTCCAATGATTTTCAACTCAGACTGATGGTTCAGACCATCTATTCAGAGACACTATTTCAGTATTCGGTACGGTGTCTTTAACACCCTGTATATATATATTAATAATAGTTATTTATATTTATTTATTGACCAGCAAAAACTAAAAGGAAGAGTAGGTTAATGTCACGCATATTATCCTACTAATCCTACTAATATTATAAATGTGGAAGTTTAGATGGATGGATGGATGGATGAATGTTTGTTACTCTTTCACGCAAAAACCACTGAACCGATTGCGATGAAACTTGGTATGTAGATAGCTGGAGACCTGGATTAACGCCTAGGCTACTTTTTATCCCGATATTCCCACGGGATCGGCAATTACGCAGGTGAAACCGTGGGGCGCTGCTAGTATATTATAAATGATCACCATGCAAACCTTTTATTATACTTTTACAGAGTAGCCCCATTTTGGTGATTATTTTTTAATTGGAAACATAATTTACCTCGATGTTGGTAATTAAACAAAGAGGAAGAATAAAATTTTTTTTTTGTTGAAATTTGGTACATAATTGGTTTCGATTTCGCCACAAAAAATAAATTTTTCAACTATGAAGATGAAAAATGAAAAATAATAAACACATATTAATGTAAATCAATTTTAATATTTAACCTCCCAAACTAATAACTTTCGTTATTATCGCTTTAATTATTTGTTAAAATGCTTCTTTCTTCACTAAACATCTCTATATCTATCTATCTCTGTCTGTTACCTACATAGACAGCTTATCTAACTCGCATAAAAAATAAACCGAACTAGTACATCCTTAGATTACCTTACGCATCCTGCTGTGATAATATATCAATATAGATAAAAAATATAATAGTTGACTGCCAAATCAAATTAATATCTTTTCATTAAACGACATAACAGTAGGTTGAATATAACGTTGTTTGAAATAACAAGGTATGGTTCGTTACAGTTCACCTCAAACTCAATACTTTGTCCACTACCGCCTGTCGCTTTTTCGAAAGAATGGGATGAAATAAGTATATTTATAAAAATCTTTGAAGAGAAAATATCTCATAATACCATTTGGATACAAAATGTCGTGGTTAACAATAATGTGCCTCTGTAATTTTATTCATAAAGCTATCATGGCGACACGTAGCCAGCTGTCAAGGTCAGAATTCAGCTCCCAACTTTTCCCTGGAGTGTCGCGCACAGAAAATGCAGCTTTAATTTTTTTTTTCATCAATTTTCCCTTCGAGTTTCGTAAAAGTTGACATCAAGATTTAGTATGCAACGTCAACTGTTGTGGGAATACTCTTCAGTAACTTTCTCGAGGTCTAGTCATAAAGTTTAATATTACAATAATGTTCAAATCCATATACCGCAATTATTACTTGTTTAGTGGAAACTCAATGGAACTAGTGGGATAGACAGGAAGTTTCAACCTAAATGCTGCCTTTTTTTTTAAATAGCAATTTCGAATTTCTAACAAAATAATGAAAACAAGTTGTTATACTCAAATTCAAATGATTGATAGCACTTATTATTCGCGCGGTTTATGTTTTGTTTTTTGAAAAACCAGTTTGTTGTCTTAGATAAATGTCTGGATGATGTATCTACAAATCATTGGAACGTATGGATGACGCAATAGTGTAAATGGCTACTAGCCACTTGATCACAAAAATAAGATTTTTTGCGAATACACGTAGTCAAATAAGTATCATTTACATTTACAAACAAATGTCAAACGGTAAAACGTAGATTACCAATTACTGTGGAATAGGGCATGAAGTCAATATTATTCTCAGTTTAATATATGAACATTAAAATTGTAGAGAGAAAACAGTACAAATAATATAATATACTATTATAAAATTTAAAATGGTTTTACTATTTCTCTTTAAGAAATCAACTTTGCCGTTGGTGTTTATTAACTTTACAAATCACTACATATTATAAAACAAAGTCCCCCGGCGCGTCTGTCTGTCTGAAAAACTACTGAACGGATCATGCGGTTTTCACTAATAAACAGAGTGATTAATGAGGAAGGTTTAGGTGTATAATTTGTACCCGTGCGAAGCCGGAGCGGGTTGCTAGTATATAATTAAAGTGCACAAAGCACAGTGACACTCAGAACGCTATACCATTATACATGAACATTATACATATTACCATTAACACAGACACAAACCCACATACAATCGAAGCACACAATTGAAGAGATGGTCCCTAAAACCGCTACGCTATCCTTGCAGTCTACTTATTGCTCAACTACCTTTAAATAATACATTTTGATAGATTAGATAGAGAATATTAATATAGATAGGGAATAGTTGTATTCGGAATTTTGATATTACTTCTAAAGAAAACGAAGCGTCTATCGTATAACACTTAGCTTGCCTATCTGTAGTGGCCAATCGCGTTCATTTATTTATACATATACAAGCTTTTAGATTTCAGCAAACCTTAATTATACCTGCTAAATTGCTTCATGAATTAACTAACAGTACATTCGGCGCTCTTAAAATAGCAACATAAAATTCTATTTTCCATCTACCGTAACCTGTATTGATTCACAAAGTTAAAGAAATTGTTGTACTTGTTTTATTATAAAGTAGCCTTCTATATAACTTTTACGGAAGCACTTGATCGGATGTATTGTTATCGAAAGAAGACGGCGAGAGTTGGCTTGGTCGCTATTTCTGGAGACGTCTACTATTATAGAAAAGAAGTTAAAGAAAAATACCAGGTTATTCGAGCACTCTGTTGACTCTAAACCATTTAGGTAACAAATTGCCTTACATCAGGCTATCTGGGTAATCTATAAGCAAAAACTTATCCCTCATAACCCCGAAATTATATAGAATATAGAAGTAGTGACTACAGAACTAAAATGAGTTTTAAGTGACTCTCTTCGCAAGGACGCAAAGAGCCATTGTGGCGGAACGTGTGCTATGTCCCTCCAACGCCAAGGAAGGATCCTCCGACCAGGCGAGGTGATCATGCCTGGTGGACGCCGGCCCAACGCTTGATGTCGGAAAGTTGTATATATACTGATCGGCGCGAGAATTTTCATTGCGTGATACGGTATTAGTAATTATTACGTAGTTCAGCTCATCTTCACTAGATGATGTTGAAGTATGTTTTTTGCTGAATGTGGAAAGTCACCACACCATCTGGCCCCTTTAGATGACACTGTAGGTAAAAAGCCCTCTAAGAAGTATAGGTCGCTTCCAAAACAAGCAATTATTGACGAGGAAAGTAAGTACAAAAATACTGCTGTTTGCTTCTCCACTACAACTTAGAAGGTTCTGGAAGAGCACCTATAGCAAGCATTTTTAACTATTCAATTTACTTTTTAAAAAATATCTATGTTGCAAAATAAAGTAAAGTATTGGGTAAACTTCGAACACGCAACGCAACTACATTTTCTGTATCAAAAATCTTCTAGAAATAACCACAAAGATTCGTAGATAAGGGAAAGTCATGCATTTTTATTTATATATACTGACATTTATGTAACTTTGTTTTTATCTAAACATGGCAATTGTTAGAATAAAAGGTCTGTAACATCGCTCCCACGCATCAAACATAATAATACATTCGCGGCGGTGGCTTTTTATGGTCAGAAAATAACCAAGCCAAACTTAAACTAAGAACGTCGTAACCAGTGTAGCCAATAATAATATTTTAACCGAGTTTAAAGAAGGAGAGTGTTTATCAAAAGATTTTCTTAAGACAATTCCCGCATTAAGAATGACTTCTGTGTCGCAGGGGACTTTACAAACATACAAACAACAGAAACAAGGAACACCGAGACTCGGGTGGGAATTGAACCCACGACCGCTGGCGTAGCGGTCACTAACCACTAGGCCAACAGGTCAGTCTTTATGTTTATTGTATATAATAATGTTAATCAGTGTCTTGGTCTTCATCATCATCAGATGAGATAGAAAACACACATATATTCCAATTATTATCAACTAGCAGCGCCCCGTGGTTTGGTTTGTGAATCCCAATCCCGTGGGAATATCGGGATAAAAGTAGCCTATGCGTTAATCCAGGTCTCCAGCTATCATCATACTAAGTTTCATTGCAAATGGTTCAGTGCTTTTTGCGTGAAAGAGTAACCAACATCCATCCATCCATCCATCCATCCATCTATCCATCCATCCATCCATACATCCATCCATCCATCCAAAATATTAGTGGGATAGTGGGATTAATTTTTTTTTGATCTATCAATGATTGTTATCCTCGTAAGAGGACTCGAATTTCTACTGCATACTAATGGAAAAAAACTACAAAAACTTCATGTTTTAGAATGACCAATTACTTTATAATTCACTATTAAGAACTTCCTTTACATTATCTGATCGACAAATCTATGTATCATGCCTATTTCAATTGCAAGAATTGTGTACAAAAAAGTGTTATCTATCTATTAATAAAAGTAATTTTCGCAAACCGTAGAGAGTTATAATTAACGATGATAAATTAAGTTTGACATACTTATGTGTCCCTATAGGAAATCCCTAACGATATCCTAAGGGAGAAGTTATTAGACGAGTAACTAATGTTGAAGCACGTTTAATATAATTCCCTCCACTTATTAAAGACTTATAACGTACATCTCATGCGACCAATACTCGTTGTTACGTATGAATTGAGTATTTTATCAAATAAATAGACGCTCACGTGATGAAAAGTGGTTACCTAATAATGTAAATAATGCTAATTTGCGTTAATTTAAGCATGGGGACGGTGCAGGTGTATCACGACCTGCACCAAAAAGCATCCTGAACGACTCTTCTCACTAGTGGGAGCACAGCTATAATTTTTAAACGTTTGCAGTCCATTGATTCCAAATTTAAACAGATACCATTTTATTCCAATAAAAACTTTCGTGAGTGGTATTCATATTAGTTAAGATGTACGGTTTTACTCACGTGTATATTTAGGGGATAGCCGACTAGTTTCGGTGCCGACGGGGGCCTTTTATCAAGGGGTGAGGCGTCCTGCCGCGACGATTGCAGGTGCCAAGGTCTTCTTTTTTATAATGATGCTGTTTTATTGATTTCAAATTTAAACGGAATTGATTTTATTTATTCCAAATTTAAACAGATAATCCGTTAGTATTTAATGCTCTCATTAGCTACTCTATAAAATACGGTATTTGACTGTCAAGTCAAATCAGTTCCTCGGATCTTTATTAAACGTCTAAACGGTGCATTCTGTAGACATTTGTATGAAATAATGAGTAGTGACGTTATACGAAGTTATCACCAAATCATTTACTTTTAATATAAACCAAATATTAAAAGTATAATTAAAAAAATGATAAGAAACTAGGCAACAATAACGAATGTAATTTTTCAGTCTATTGTCAAACTTAACTTCATGAGGGCTGTAAAACAATTTATTTAAACCATTGGAATATATTGAAATGTATTGAAACTCATGTATTGAAACGAAGAAGATGTTTCTTAACTTTTACATGTAATAACTCGAACTGCTAATTGCCGCACAAGCTTTGCATACGCTAATACGATTTGCGAACAAATTACATTGGAACATTAGAAATGTATGTAGAAATGTGAACCAAAATTTCGCGCATTTACCTCGGTAAGTTACCACCTTGAGCGGTGCCGCCGTAATTTATGTGGGAAACGTTCATCTTTATCAAATTGTAAATAAAACGTTGAAATTGTCTCACTATTATTTACTTTTAATGTAATAATGAAACCACATGTATAAGTACAGTTTACTTCTGCGTGTTTATCTTTGCAAAGCAAATAGATATCATAGATATATAGGCAGTGTCATTAATTGCGTTCTTATCGCAAACTACGATCTCACAAATGACCTTTGGATGGACTATACTGTATTGTGGGATTACCAATTACCTCTACTTTTTAAAACGTAGATATATAGGTGTAGGTATATAGATAGGTAGACAGACCTATGGGCTATGTCTATTTATCTAACAAACTGCAATATTCGCGTACTGTTATGTTTATGACAGTAAGGATGATTTGGAGAGATATACTTTGCTGACAAAACGATAAATTCAATCCCGAAAACAAAAACCTCTGCCAAGAACAGTACATTAATTATTAAGAAAATAATTAAGTTTCTCAATAGAATTAAATTAAATAAAAAAAACTTTCATGTAATTTTTAATAACTTTTACAACAAAAAACAATACAGCCAAATAATTTTTCATTATAAGGCACGTTATAATGGAACAAATTAATATTTGTCAAGTGTCCTGAACAACTACAGAATTAGACCTTTCCTTTTAACAGAAAAAAATAAACAATATAATATTTTCAATTAAAAAAAAAGTACATTTAAGAGACTAGATAATACTTGCAGATAGATTAATAAGATAAAAGGCTACATTTTCAAAGAGGGTAATTAATAAAAGCTTTGAGAACTCTCATTCAATTTAGCTAAATCATCGTCCCCATAATCATATTTCGTACACTTTCGTTCATAAATCTAAAATGAAAATTGATTGCATCTTCTAAGGAGACATGTTCTCTGCGAATTAAAAGGAACACTTGTTCTTAATCGTTTTTGTGTAATAAATGTGTTACAATATTCTAGCAGCTTTCTAGTCTAGTCTAGCATTCTAGCAGTAAACTGGTAATATTTCTAGCAATGTCATATTAATGTTAATATTTTGTTGTATATTACTGCTGAAATATTATGCTGTATGGAGGAGATGTCTAGCTTTCATAAAATTCCATACTGTAGCCATTCTTATTAACATACATATTTTATACGACATATGAGAATCCGTTATAAATATGTATTTGAAGGGTAAATGAAGTTGTTTGGTAAATATTTGTCGAAATCCTTGTTGAACCATATTTTTGAGCACATCAGTTAGATGAGCGGAGGAAGTTTTTCTTCTCAGTCTCTGTGTTTAAAAATTTAATATGAGTTAATTGTGGTAACTGTGTTATCATTGTAAGGCCTTTTTTTTATTAATTTACGTTATAATACAAATATTGATATCTATTTATTATGTCATCCCACTATCCCACTAATCCCACTATATATATTATAAATGTGAAAGTTTAGATGGATAGATGGATGTTTGTTAGTATTTCACGCAAAAACAACTGAACCGATTGCAATGAAATTTGGTATGTAGATAGCTGGAGACCTGGATTACTTTTTATCCCGATATTCCCACGGGATCGGGACTTACACGGGTGACACCGCGGGGCGCTGCCAGTATCACATATATTATATCAGCTACCAAATTAAGAAGAAGAAATTGAAGATGTTAATGACAAAAAAGTAATGTTAGCATTAATTTTTGTTTTAAGATTCTTATTTTACAGTACTCCATTTACTACAATCCTGGACCTTATACTTAACTCGGTATTGTTTTAATTTAATAACTAGGGATCTATAAATTTAATAAAGGATGATTAAATCGTGTGGTGACGTCAATTCGATTAACATTGTTGGTGACCCCGGCCGAACGCAATGGGATTTTAAACGTAAGATAGAGAACGTAGTTAACTATGTATACCACCTTTTCTTGGCTTATATTTAAGAGTACGTATTTTATTCTAGTCTATTTGGAACACATGAAAAAAAAGAGATAAATTGCACTGAAAATCACATTTCTTTAGCTTGATAGAAGCTTGTCACGCATCTGGTTCTACTGTTCATTTGCACAACTACCTTGTCCTGGAGTACCGGAACACATGGAATGAGACAGATTCTAGAAAGTACAGTAATAAATCGAAAGAGGATGAACTAGTTATTGCACTTTTTTGATCTCACACACATGCGTCACCAACAATTTATATTTTCATTTTTAGATTTTTTTAACTTTTACCGCCATTAAAGACCGTGGTAATTTATTTCCACGCGTATCTGAGAAAAATGGTTTTACCAGGTATGACGGATACATATGTTATAAGGAAGTAGTCATAAACAGGTTTCATTTCTGATTGATGAGCAGAACCCTAAACACGGAATATATGGGTTTATGTAGAAAGAAAATAATAAGTTGGTGAATGCTTTTTCATCGCAATCGTTATTCATTCAATCCGTTTTTACCAAGTTAGTCTATAAAATGCTATTGTTAAAAACTTGCCGTAACTCGTACAATATCGGTATGAGTGCTCGTTGTGCTCCTTTATTTTCAAACTTGGTGGCCTAAGCCACATATAAGTTGGAAATCGAAATGTAATGACTAGTTACTCTACTGCAAAAAAAGAATTAAGCTGTTCATAATATCGTATTCTTTATTGTATCAAAGTATAATTGTCCCAAATTGAGTGGGAATACTAAATAGATCTTTTATAAATCTAATAAACTAGAAAGACTTGACTTCAATAATAATATAGAAACAATTACGTAATAAGATAGAAACAAGGTAAAGCAAGAACATAATAAAACATTCAATGCGAAAATAATTGTAGTTGGAGGCATTAATTAATTAGATTAAGCAGAATCTTCTCGAATTACCGACGCGGCGACGCCCACCCGGGTAGTACCACTATCCTAAAGCATGCATCCTAGCAATAATAGCGTATTCCTATACTTTATCTGCCGAGTAAGTTTCCAGTATATAAAAATCCCAGCAAATAAAAGTGTGAAATATTATAAACAGTTCAAATGAATTTAAATGCGCTTAAGAGGTTTAAAAGGAAGATCAGGCTTTTTAGTTACCTTTTTTGTTAAAAAGGGACAGTTGACGTAAAATAAAATTGTCATTCATTTAAATTAATTCATGGAGAGGTACTTACAATATTATGGTCATATAGACAACCGAAGTAAAGAAATATCAAACACAGAACATTATCTGTCAAATTATTCTAATTATTTTTTACGATTATGCAGGTCGGAATATAACAAATACCTACATGGCAACCTGTGAATTTATCTGATAATCCCGAGAAGACCCTTCTATCATTTCTGGTCACCTCGAAATATAAAATAGTGGGCGTCGCTCCCATACCGACGTACGACCTTTGCATAATCTTTCAGCATGATTGGATATGTTAAACCGAGCTCCTTCTCTGGAGCAAGGGTGACCTCTGTGTGCTGTCGTAGCGGGAATAATATAACCTTATATAATGGGAATCAGTTTTATACAGGTTTATTTTTAAAAGATTATTGCTGACATTCATTGTTCGAGAAAAGGCTCTTTTGATATTTTAAATATTAAAGTACCGTATATAATTAACTATTTCTTAAAGATAACTCTCGCACTAAAATATCAGAATTTCATGCCTGTGTAGTTACGACATCACGCACAGTATCACACAAAACACACAAAGACCGAAGTAAACTTTTATAAAATCCTCGTACACCACCAATATTGTATTGAAAAGCCATTTCCATGACACTAACGACGGTACCAAAACTAGAACAAATTTGATTTTACATGGTTTTAAATGCGAGTCCTCCATTTGCTAAAGATTAATTGTTTATTGCTTTTTTTACTCAGGGCTGGAGTTAGAAAATCCTTTCAATAACCACCGAGTTACCATCCCATTTCATTTTCTAAAAAAGGTCGTTGTTATACTAAATAGAGTACCTATATATCCGGTGTGACGGTAATGCATTCGATGGCATGCATGCACGATGCATTATTGTCACATCACATTGTCGTCGATCGTGAGGTTAATTCTCGATCAGTGCAAATCTTTGTAGGCATGAATACGTCTAGTTCCATTAGTCTATGTTTTTATGTATGTTATGTACTAGGTTTTATCCGAGGCGTCACTCGCTGATAATGTAGCTATATAAAGGTGAAATAAATTTAAAAATAGGTGCAGTAAATTTTCAAATCATTCCTCTTTTTATAACATTATTGTAGATTTATAAAATTAGTGTATATTTTTATTATTAGTGTTGGTATACTCGTATTAAAAATATATATTTAAATATGTTTGTCCATGGTTTAGAACTCATAGTTCTAAAACAAGCTCTTAGTTTAGTTTGGCGTAGATATCACTGTATAATATGTCGAAAGATATTATTATCATAGTATGTATGTGTAAATCATGTTAAATTAAATTAAAAGGATATGTAACGTATTGCCACAAAAAGACAAAACGTACAATGGGTTACGGAAACTGGAGTAACCAGCGCCCTCTATTATTTTGCAAAATTAAAAGGCCAATACTCACGGCCATGGTACAATATTATTTATGGCGGTAATAATTCTCAACGAAGCGTTCTAATTTTTATAAAACAACAAATTTTCAAATAAAGGAGAATGAATGTGTATGAATGTGAGTTAGTGAGATTTACCTGCCATATTTCCTTGTCGACTGGTGTAACTTTTATAGTAAATACAAATATTTTAAGTGGTATCGTGAAAATCATTATTACCAAGGCCTTGATAGGTTTGAGGCTTACTCTAAAGTAAAATATAATTTTGATCTTCGTTACATACATACGTCCCTTTCTTCAGGTGGATAAATAAAAATTGAGCCAGTTTTTTAACTTTGTCAGATATTATGTACAAAAATAAACTAGTGTTATATGTATTATGTAAATTTAGATTTATTCAGGCTGATATTGTTTTAATTTCTCTATCATAAATATAATCTGAAGTCTGTTAAAGAATTTTTCTCATTGTTCAATTTCATTATTCATAGTTAACGCCCACATAACATTTCCTTCATAATAACTATAGCCTGTAGTACCTGCTCATTTGAAATTCCTACTTTTCTTTGTACATATTTATTTTCTTAACTTAAAACAATATAAGACTTTTGAATATCAAAGTCAAAAGGATATATATTTCATTTTAAATGTAATAAAAAAAAGATATTTACAATGACGAGATAATAATTTAAAAAATACTTAATTATTTTTCTAGGGAGTCCGCATTCCTTATTATATACAGTCTCTTAAAACTATAAAAAAATTGTTCATACTTTATAGTGCAAACCAGTTATCTTACCTCCCTTTGATAGCTTATTATTATTTAATGCAATTCTAACATTCAAAATAATTAATCTGTGGTGATCGCAAACCAAAATAAATCAAAAACAAACAAAGTAAAATATGAGGGTAGAAATATTTAATTTAAAATTTAAAACAGCAGTTCGGTTAGAAAGTTATTGTATATTTCAATGTTCTACGACCTGATTGGTTGGAATCATCTTCTTGCAAAAGAAAATGGTTAGGGGAATTTGAATTTCATGTCAATGAAAAAGCCACAAGCGCCGCCACCGATAGCAAAAGTAGCTAAAGGCGAATGTTTCTCGGAATTGCTATTAGTCTTGCAGGCGCCGCCGACTCTTATCGATTTTATCATTTCCAACAACCCGCTTAATCTTGTTGAATAATACTTTTCCACTGAAATATTTTTTACTAAATAGTACCACTTTAAGTTTGAATTACTTTTACTACTAGGTATTGGTATAATAAGTCATGCTGCACCAACAGAATGATAAGTTATTCTGTAAAAATTGTAAACTTGTACAAGTATAATGAAATAAACATAAATTTTGTATATTAGTCTCCAAATAGGCGTTTATATTTTTTTTTTAATTCACCACACGTGTTAGTATTTTTTTAAATGTAGAAAGTCCAAAGTAAAGTTGTCAACGGTCGGTCGAAACATCAAGAAATTAAAATACTTCTAGTTCGTTATTTCATACATACATACTATCCCCGAAGGGGTAGAGGCGTGAGTGTAATATTGATATTTTAATATAAAAATGCAAAAATAAAAATAATTTATAAACTTTTGTTGTGACTGTAAAAACGCTTTTAAAACATGATAAAAAAGCCTTTAGGTGCAGTTGAAAAATACGGAACTATGCTTTAGACATCCAAAGGAGGCATGAAATGTCGTGCTTTCGATAAGTATAATAATTTTAAAAGTTTTTTTTTTTTTTGTAATATGTAGCTTGTCTGTCTGTCTTTATCATTTTCGCGAGCGTGCGTGTGCAGTAGGAACCAAGAGTCTAATGCGCTCCGTTATGAACTGTAAGTAATAATGCAGTTTTTGCATCAAACTACTACAACAACACATTCATTGTATGGTCTGGTTTATTATTACGCAAACGAAAACGTTTTGGTTTTGACTACATTCCATCCATTAGATTATACACGGAAACTTTAGTGGAAATTGTATGAACTTCCATTTTACTGGACGAGAAAGTTTCCTTTGAGTGTTATTTATGACTTCGATTTCCGTTTTATCCATACTAGACTTTAACCACGTCTCCACCCGCGGTGAATTTAGTGCCTGCGTCTCTACTCTTCAGGATCAAAAAGAAATCAAAGTACGGTGAGACCTTTATTATTATTTTATATCCTGAATGATTTTCGGTAAAAACTTCAGGAAAGCTTTTTAGAAAACCGTTTGTTTGTGATCCAATAGTAGTAAAGAAAAGAAACAATGTGTAGCAGTACAAAACTTAATGATGTTTGTTACCCACAACAGAACGAGAGAGAAAGAGAGGTTCGTTTTCATCTAGGGCTCGACCACTGGAATTTAAAATGTTTTTAGTTTGAGATCCCATTTATTAAAAAAGAGGACGGAAATAACGCGTAAATGTGTAACCCTGAAACTGTGGGGCAGGGTAGGTCTATAATAATACTAAAAAAGTGGTGATAGTTCGTTTGTTTATTGAGGATTAGGTGGATGAGGAGGTTGTTATAGCCTTTACAAGATGGCGCTTAGGACTTATAGGTGTTACATTTAGATAATGTAATATGTATTAGGGCATACATGCACTACCTCTAAGAAATACATCTAAGAAGTAATGATAGGTCAGGCCTGAAACCTTAATAAAAATCTTTAAAAAAAAGTAAAACATTCGTAAGCTAAACATTGAACTAAAAATTATTTGGAATCAAAATTGTACCGGGTTGGTACAATTTTGATTCCAAATAATTTTTATTTTATGGTACAATAATCATCTCATTCCAAGTCTTAACACAATTTTCTACAATGTAAAATAAAACAAAGAATTTTATCAACCTTTCAATTTAAATGAAAGAACTGGTCTTAAACGCTAAGTACTGCACACATTTATCTACATAAATACTGGGCAAGTATGTTTGTACGGGGTCTGTGTAAGTCCCGCAAATAGATCCCCCGGGAGCCTTTAGATCCTCTGATCTTTACAATATTTGCACAAGGACAAACGTCACCGTTTTGTCAAAGTGCCCAGACCGTGTAACGAGAAGCAGGACAATTTAAATAATGTAAACTGAAGTTGGCATATATACCGTGTAACGAGAAGTCAGGACAATTTAAACAATGTAAACTGAAGTTGGCATATTTTTGGCATATTCAGACTTAGGAAGTCAAGATGTTCGTATTGAAGTAGACATGTGATGCGGAGAGATTAGCACGTGAATGAGGTTATGACTAGAAAGGGAATATTCAATAAAATAACAAATGGTAGAGAAGAATGTAAGAAGAAAACATATCAATCCCAAATAAATCTGGGAAAAAAGTAGAAAGATGATGATGCAGTAGATTTGCCCTTCGATCTTAGGTATGCGCAATTTTTATGCCCTTTATATTAATGGTCGGCATTGAAGGGATAACATTATTGATGTCTTCCAAACTAAATTATCAGGTCATAGACTAGTATCCTGCATTTAGTCAGCAGGCCCAAGGTTTGAAGCAAGCGTTTTAACGCACTATTTCACATTACTGACCCTAATCGAAAGATTAAATTACGATCCAAAACGCAATCGCGATGGCGTTCAGCGTCCGCCAATAAAATAAGATTTAAGTACAATATTAGCCCCTGGACAAATAATGAGATATTAGTTTAACACAACTAGAAGATAATATTTGCGGGTAGTGTAATATAAAGATATATCTGTAAATACGCTATCACCAAAAGATTTCTACGATGTTTGAATAAGTTAAGCACGAAATCGTCGATAAACTGGAAAGTAAAGGAAACATACCGAACCTGAATATCAAATTGGAACATGCTTTCAACCGAAGAAGTACTAAATTAATATTTTCTTTACGTCGTCACAAATAGATCTTATTTATATTTTTTAACAAAATGTGATGATTTTAATTATAATCACTACATATTATAAAACAAAGTCCCCCGCCGCGTCTGTCTGTCTGTCTGTTCGCGATAAACTGAAAAACTGCTGAACGGATTTTTATGCGGTTTTCACTAATAGACAGAGGGATTCATGAGGAAGGTTTAAGTGTAGAATTTGTATCCGTGCGAACCCGGCGCGGATTGCTAGCAAAGTATAATAAAGAATTAAGCAACTTATGGATTTATACGAAGAAAAAAATCTTAAGTTAGAGTAGGGGGTTTGGTCCTCCCGGGAATAGACAGTTCGAGATCTATGGCTTACACTTCCCATAAGCAATATCCTTTTCCTTCTATTGCCTTCCCTTCTTACATACTAATATACTCCTAATTTTCGTATCTATTTTTTCCAAATGCCAGGTTGGCGACAATAAGCTTGCCCTCTATTACGTAAATGGGACCAATAACAGTTGGCAAAATGTGGGTGTTTAATACATCTAAATTAATAATAATAATAACTTCACACAACTCACATACGGCCGTCTGATCCTAAACTAGGCAGAGCCTGTACTACGGCAACCGGACCGCTGATAAACATACTTATATATTTCTAAATATATACATAATAGATAGATTACACTTTAATAGTATATTAACGGTACAAAAGCGTATATTTCCAAAGTAACTTAGTGACGTTGGGAACGAGTTTGTCTAGCCACAGAGCGTAGGTTGAATTTAATAATCATATAGATATGTTATTATTACCTAGTCGACAGGACTGTTATTATCTAGATAGATAATAACAGTCCTGTCGACTAGGTATAAATAGATGAGGCCCATAGGCATAGTGTGTAATATTACTAAAGTAGGACAATTGGTCTCCCATATCTCTAGATATTTTTTTTCGTAGGAATAGGGTAAATTTACTAGTTCGTATTTTTGTTTCGAACTTAATATTATTAGATATTAGCGTTATTGAAGTAACTTAGTAAGTTAAATTATATTTAATGCAAACCTTCCACGTGTGCGTAGAAAACGCAACATTTTTCGCTAAGACAGTATTTGGAATCAAGACTCGAGAATGTTTAAAAGTATGAAATGTTTACAATTACAATATGAAAAGTTTACCTACTAAAAATATAATCTTGATTAAAAAAAATGATAATTACAATAATTCAAACAGATATAATACATATTTAGATTATAGAATATTTTTGTATATCAAAATAAAATTTACGCATAGAAATAGTACTAAACTGTTAAAGAAGTAAATTAAATAAAAAAGAAAATAGTTTAGTTTCCTTAAATAATTTTCATTTTTGTCCATATTAAATACTTTCTTCTACATGTTGCATTATTAAAACAACTATTTGCCCTGCAGTCTAGACTTTCTACAGTATTAAGTCACTCTACTGGCATCCACAAGCAATTCCACATCCCTTTTTGCAATAACAAAAGAATATTTGCAATATCTGATTATTCGAATACTTCTACTTCTCTGATTTAATATAAAAACTGCAGAAAGCACGTACAATAATTTTAGCATCGCCATGCCCGTGCATGGCGATGCTAAAAGGTTTGGTATAGGTTTTGGACTATAAAAAATGTAGTATTGTCCCGTGACAATACTACATTTTTTATAGTCCAAAACCTATGTCGTTCTTTAGCTTCACAGCAAAAGTTTGCTTCTTTGGCGATCACACAGATATCGGAAACTATTGACTACGCCAATGAGCTGTTTTGGTCCCTTGCACACATGATTCAGGGTTAACTAAAAATAATTTACGTCTATAAACACGGTCATAGAGGAAGGAAATTCCAAACAATATGCGGTAGAGATTTTAGGTTGAGGGCAACTGGTCATCCACCGAACATATGTCCTCTGCAACTTTGCAACGGCACTGGGCTGAAAGCCACAAATGTCCAACAAAATGCTAAAAAATGTAAAGGTTACGGAGCCGGTGAATTTGTTTTTCTTCCCAGACTCATAATGAATCCTTTTCCGTTCGGTTACAAACATGTGTAATTCTCATTCTAAGTATGTGTATTACGCCATGACTATTAACCAAGCTCAGAGACAGACATTATCTGTTGTGTTGGTTGGTTGGTTTAGTTGTACTGTACGGTACGGCCACCGCCCAAGGAGGATAATGTTCCGCCCGTCACGGAGGCGGAGGTAGGGGCGGCTGTTCTACTGATCCGTTCCAAGAACACCGCCCCCGGGCCAGACGGGATCCCTGCTCGTGTGTTGGCCCTGGCCCCTGACCACATGTCCGACCGCCTCAGGGAGCTAACTAGCTAGCTTGGCGTCAGGAAAGCATCCAAAGCTAGTACTTTTAAGGAAGCCGGAACGGTCTACCGACTCGGTCGTGGCCTACATACTCATCGTGTTGCTGGACGAGGTCGGTAAACTATTTGAAAAGGTCCTCTCTCCCCGCATCATCCGGCACCTTTACGAGGTCGGCCCCGATTTGTCAGACGCCCAATACGGTTTCCGAGTGGGGCGTTCGACGATCGGTGCTATTTTGCGCTTGAGGGCCGTGACCGGGGAGGTAGTGAGCTGTGGTGTGTAACCTGTTTTACGGAAGTCAGTGTCTTCGCCGATATTATATAATTTACATGAATTTAAATACATAATTACACAAACAAATTCAAAAATAAAGCCACTAGAATCTGGGAACAAGAAAAAGTATAAGTAGTATATACCTATAGTCATCTCAACAACTGGCGTTATCCGAAATCAACTTCTTCATATCCAAAATTTACTTGACCTTAAAGAAACCGTTTAAAAATAACTACAAAAAGCCGCAATCTTAAATAAATGTATATTAGTTAGAAAATTCATGCAGATTGACGAAAACGAAATAGGCCCTCACCACAAGACGAGATTAAAGCAAAAAAGTATTAAGACACCAAATGTGGTATAAAGCCAGCAAGAGCTGACCTTGACCAATGATTTATTGTAAAAAGCTTGAGTGTATTGTCAATAAAAAGGCACGCCAGCCTGTCCTACCGACAGACGCAGGACCTCACAAGGCACGCATGCTTCGGAAAGTATCTGTGTCGCATAGGCCAAGGGACCACGCCTGTATCTCTTGACTACGGGGACTGTCTTGAGGATACTGTACTCCATACCTTTGTGTTCAGCGTGGGTCGACGTAAAAGCCACGGCCCCAAGACGGTTATCACTGTGGGAAGCCTCTCTTTGGAAACCATTATGCTATCTATGGTACAAAAGGGCATGGGTGATGTAAGTCAAAGGTGTTGTACGAACCAAGTGTGTAGAGAAAGACATGGGAGCATAGGCATAAACGTGGAATGGAAGCTTGGTTATCCATAACACACGTATTCCACCTCGCTTGGAAACCAGTCTCCCACTATTGTTATGACAACATTATGTATGTGTTTAAACTTATAAGGGAATTATAAGGGAAGCGATATATTTGATACACGGGTAGCACTCTCTCGTCCAGGAGAAGTCACGCCATAGAGGACCTAACGACCGACGGCCTTCATATACACTTACCTGAGGTCAGGGTAAAGCTCAGCACACACTATACCGTCACGGTAACGGCACGGCTCCACCCCAGCAATTAAGTTGTCATTCAAATCTGAGCTTTAAAACGTGGTCGTATAATACATTTCATAATGTCAAAATGAAAAAACCAACGGCGGGCAGTAAGCGCGCTTGCTACAACCATACAACTCGACTCGCAGTCG
This sequence comes from Euplagia quadripunctaria, assembly GCA_963859945.1. Taxonomy (NCBI): domain Eukaryota; kingdom Metazoa; phylum Arthropoda; class Insecta; order Lepidoptera; family Erebidae; genus Euplagia; species Euplagia quadripunctaria. Next base: position 9,531,038 of record OY982580.1, read on the forward strand.
TTAGTTATAGCGCGCTGACTGCAAGCCGCAAGCGAAAAATCTTCGCGTCATGTCGCACATGAAGACGATGAAATTAGCTGGCACCTCGCGGGCGGCGCACGAACTGTGAGCTTGCACCTCGCCGGGATACGTGGTAAAGTACGCTCCCGGCCAACGGTAGCCTCAATTTCAGGTGGCGCCGCCGCGCCATGCTGTAGCTGTGCCGTTGCAGTGCCGTTATAGTGTGTGATGACCTTTACCCGGCGAATAAGCAGACTCCTAAAAAAGAATTCGCGCTAGACGCGAGAGGTTTCTCGAGCGTCTTTTTAAACCGTAGCGCGTTACGGCTCCTGCATACAACTTAGGAACTACCTGTTGTGTCGACAGGTAACTAAGTCGGTCGAGTATTCAGAGAGTATATTTCTAGGTTATGCTTAAAACTGAATGGTTAATCAATGTATTACTTACTGAGTACAATTAAGTGAAAGGGCACTGTCCAATTAGATTAACTTATAGCATCGTGCCAAAGCAATTTGTAAATTGTTTTGACGAGTGTAGCAAAATTAAAAATGTCATCCATTGCCTTTAAGTATAATTTGTGAGGAACCCTTAAATGGTTTCGTAGGTCAATGTACAATAGATATATAAAATTTTTATGATGAGTAATATTTCTACAACATTACGAACTAGTGTTATATCTTAACCCTACCTTATATCATAGATCTAAAAGTATGTAATGGTGTTTGTTACTCAAGGACTAAATTTAACGTATAGTAAATATTATTTAAAGACCCATAAAAATACTAAATAGTTTATAATTATGTATAAACACAACGTTAATGTATTATAAATATTATTTGTTTTAAAGTTAGGTATATCAATCACGCCTTAACTACCTGAATGGATTTCAATAAATTTTCCAACATTCGTTAGCAAACTCACAGCTAAATGCGTTCCAAACTATCGGTTTGGCTCTTCGGAACTTACTCTCTCAGCACTCCCGTACCAATACGACCGGTGCATCAAACCATTCGGACACTTTTACTGGCAATGCGGAGTGGCGTGTTTAGTGTTTCTTGGTTATAAAAGTTTTGTCTAACTTCTACAACTTGATGGACACTTTGACGGAGTCTGTAACCGCCTTAACTAGTTTTGTAGCTACAAGTAACAAGAAGAAGCGAATGATGTCATAAAGGAAAAAAGAAAACCTTTCACTTTGTTGTCCGTCTTTCTATCAAGACCCTTTTACACAGGAACCCATAAACGTATCAAATTGAAATTAATAGTAAATACTTATGTCTGCGTCCCCTGAAGCTATAAAAAATCAAGCTTCTAAGTCAACGGAATCGGAAGATACTATGCCTTAGATTTGACCAAATTTGAAATTTAAATTAAAATCCATAGTGAGTACAGTTTCATGATTTTAGGTTAATGGGAAGTATCCCATTAACCTAAAATCATGAAATTTGGTAACTAGCAAGGTCTCACAGCACAAGTGAAGAAAAAAACTCCGAAAGTTGTTATTTTTTGTTATATCTGTCCATCTGTGTGTCAGTCAAGACCTTTTTCCTTAAGAACCAGTGGAGGCATCAAGTTGAAATCAACATCAAATACTTATGCCAGCGGTCGCTTAAAGGTGTAAAAAAAATAAAGCTTCTAAGTCAAAGCAATCAAAAGATACGCTCATTAAGTCTTAGATTTTAACCAATTCTAAATCAAAACGTATAGGGTACTTCCGATTGACCTAGATGAAATTTGGTAAGAAGCAAGGTCTGACAGCAGAAATAAAGGAAAAAATTGTTAATAATTTTTTATTTGACTATAATATTGTAAACGAAATTTAACTTTGAATTCTTTACTTAATAATTATAATTGTATTCTGTAATATTTGCACACCAGCATGGTAAAACAAGGTTTGGACTAATGTATATGTATACTGTCATTGTTAATATCCTACAATGTACCCGTGTTTGAGCAAATAAATATGATTTGAATTGATTTGATTTGAAAAAATCGTTAATTTGTTGTTATATAACATGAAAAAATTGTTGTTGTAATTACAAACTTATATTTTGCGGTTGGAAAGTTGACTTTGTCCTAAATCAATATATGCGAGTATTCTTAGAACTGTTAAGTTAAGTTTGTCTTCCAGAAAAGACGGACAAAAATCTTCGAGAATTGATTCCCGAGATGGACGTACTATTTACATACAAGTTTAAATTATTTGCTTACGGAACCCACGCGACCTCGGTGCGCGAGTCAGGCTCCCACTTGTCTGGTTTTTATTGGTAATTTAGTTTTATAAATCAACGTTGTCAACTCAACTGCGTCGCCTATATTCCAAGCCGTTATGTTTATTTACACGTGCGTCCCAAGGGTAGTGCGTTGCGATAACGATAGACGAGAAAGTGCTATTTCGTCATGATGATGTAACATAACTCTGTTTATAATAGTGGCACCTTAAGCATAGTAAAAGGAGTGACTGAAATTTAAAACAATGAGAACAAACTTCTTAATGTAAATTACTAATAATTTCGCCCAAATTTTTAATGCACTAACTGCAGAAAAAAGGATAAGTCAAGTCCTTCCAGGACTGTTCTTTGACCTTTAAAAAAGTATATTGATATACTGACATTAAAACTATTTTATTAATTAGAGAACCGCAATAAAATTCTAATGGTTAAAGTTGAAATTATTTCAAATGAAAGTAAAAATGAAAGTATTTAATCGATAATAATGACAAGATGTATAATGCTACCGTTATGAGTAATAACATAAATTCAAGCATCTGAGGGTTGGTTTTAGTCAGCCAATAAATTATTATTAATGAAAGAATAAAAAGCTTACACGGGTATTGGAAAAGAGCTTAAACGCGAAAAAGAATCACACATCACGATGTGCGCTAATTTTTTCACAGACGATTGCGAATCTGACCTTCGTAAAGGCCACAAAAGTTAAAAAATACACGGATTTTTTGTTGTAATGCTGTTTAAATGGATAAAATTGACGATGTCCAAACATTTATAAACTTTTTTAGTGAAACAAATTACAACCTTGTACTTCATTAATAACATTGCCCGCTACAAAACCCTATAGTTAGTTATTTAGTAAACTAGATTAATATTCATGTTCCATAAATCATGTTCGATACTTCAATAGTAGTTTAGCGAGAGTTGATAGACAGCGGAATGGTCAGTTATTATTAATGGTTTTGCAACAAGCGTCATAGGTGAAAGTGATGAAAAGAAGATAAAATCAGTATTTGTCAAAGGGTGATCTTATTGTTAATAATACATGTATGGATATTATTCATAAAATGGTCAGACACATCATGAAGTGATCAATTTTAAGATCTGGCCCGATATATATATTGAACAAACTGACCCGCGCAACTTCGCCCGCTTTTTTTTTAAATTTCCCCATTTTTGCAACATTTTTCATTGATGCTCCGCTCCTATTGGTTGTATCGTGATGTTATATAGCCTATAACCTTCCTCAATAAATGGGCTATCCAACACCACAAGAATTTTTAAATTCGAACCAGTAGTCCTAAGATTTGCCCGTTCAACCATACAAACAACTCGTCAGCTTTAATATTAGTCCGTAGCTATCAAAGTGCGATTTAATGTAGAAAATAAAAAAGGAATTAATATTGAAAAGTTTATATTTAATTATTCGAAATATTTATCGCATGCACTTTTGCCATTTTAGTAGAAGTTAATTGATGTCTCTGCTATTGAAATCTCAGAGATAATAAACTCTTTAAAGCACTTTTCATCAGCACATTCAATAAAAAAGAACTTTTTTTAAATAATAATGTTTTTAAAATTCTGTCCTTTCGTTTGTAGAATGCACTACCGGTACAAATTCGGTAAGCTGAATCCCTTACAGCCTTTAAAAATTTAGTCAAGCAACATTATCTGTCACTATAACACTATCATTCTATTTTTACCATAACTAAGATCTAAATTGCTGTATATAAGACTATGATGCTATCTCCACTAAGTAACTGTATATGTGTATGAATGTATAAATATGTCTATATCTCGAATAGCACGCCATCAACTACTATGTTTTTATTAAATAATTTTGATATTATCTCCATCCTAACGTTGTCTGGTAGAGGTCGCTTTTAGCGATAAGACCGCCCATTGTACTCTGATTTGTAAGACAATTATTTTTCAACTGTATTTTATTAATGGCGTACAATAAAGATTCTTCTATCTATCCATCTATTTATCTATAATAATAATATAATAAATTTAGCTATGTAAACGTTTGTGCCAGTTACGTGCCATACGACATATTATGCATAAGTGTTTCAGAACCCATAAAGTTATCACAGTGAAAGATCAACTTCTACTTTACAAAATCGATTCAGGTAGCAATAAAACAAACATCCATTTCGCAATAACTGCAAGTGCATGTCGCACGTCAGATTCTATGTCAACTCTGGACATACATCCTATGTGAATACACATCCATTTGAAGTTGATGGATGGAACTGTTTGTATTCCATCCAGCCTGTCAAAGGGACCAAGATGCACCCTGAAAATGAGTTTAGAAACAAAGGAACGTCAAATATGGCAAATGTCAATTTATAAAAGTAATCTTACGACCCTACTCGTAGTTTTCCTTAGACTAAACAAAAAGTACCCAGCAATAAATTTATATTCATTGAGAATTGTGGTGTCTCTTGTATAGCATAACAACACTACTCCTTTATATAAGTAACACTTGAAATCTAAATATGTTTGTTTGTTTTTCTTATGTTGTCTGTTCTTCTTATGAACTAAGCAATGTCCTACAAAACGACAAAAAAAAATTACTATGACTATGGTCAGCTACAAGTTATGCCATGAGTTTACAATATATTTTCGGTAGTTTTGTATTTTAATATATTTTTTGTAATTGACTTTACTCTTTCTAAGATCTAACTACTCTACTAGTCTCATCCCATTACATATTAGTAGTGCCTTCGGATATAACTAAATTATCTAAGGCCATTGCCACCTCGTTATATACGTTAATTACATTTATTGCCAACTTAATTTACACCACTACACAACACTATTCCCGTGTACTAGGTGTTAATAGGAATTCAATCAGGAAGACATAATCACATTTAAACAATTTGTAGTGATGAAAGAATCTTGAATCCAAGATAACCTATTAAGTACCAGGGAGGGTATTTACCAGGCAACTCAGAAAGTTTTGCGAGAAAGGTTTTTATTTAATTTTTTTTGTTTTTTTTTTCTTTTCTAAAAAAAGACAACTCCCGCATTAGGAATTACTCCTGTGTCGCGGGGGACTTTACAAACATAGAAACGCCGGACACAAAGAACACCCAGACTAAGGTGGGAATCGAACCCACGACCTATAAGCATAGCGGTCAGTGTCACTAACCACTAGACCAACAGGCCAGTCATATTTATGTATTGAACACTGGCAGATTATACTTTATTTTAAAAATCAGATCATGTACTTTGAAAAATACAAGAAGCAACTTCAAATTTCCCTCCACGTTTTATTACAATTACAAACTAAATATAATTATCGTGTCTCACTGAAAAATTAACCTACCAAATACAAAAGTGACCTAAAACTGAAAGAATTGTTCCTATGGCTCTTCTAACACAACTGTGTACCTATTTTTTAGCGAATTTAAGCGAGGTTAGCACACTTTGGCCGATGAACGCTTACATCGGCTTTACTTTCACTGAAACCGTAACAAATCTTCTAATTCCCCGAATTTTTCTTTCTATTCTAAAGTATTCTGTGTTCATCTTATGGTTTTGGTAACAAAGAGTCAGCAGGAATGACCTGATTATTTACATTGTATTAATGGTATCACAACAAATAATAAATACTCAATTATAATAATAGCCCGACTGTGGAATGCATTGCCTGAATGTATTAGGCGTGCTCAATCGCTAACCACATTTAAAAAAACTGGTCTCTGATTATTTTCTGTCATCATAGTAGTATTCTCTTTAATAGTAGTAAAATAGTAATATTAAGTTATAATTTAAATTTAAATATACATTTAGTTAAAATTGGTATGTAGTAGGTACATGTATTTGTGTTTGACTGTAAATGTGTTAAATAGTTTCTATGTAAGGTATAAGTTCTTATATCCAATTATTGTGTATTCTTCCTCTTAGATTCATTTACTTAGCTGAACTCATGCACCTATTAACTGCCCTATAAACAAATCCATTGCATCTGTCCATCTAAAGGTTGTCTGTGAGAAATCGCAACTAGCTAGCGATAAGACCGCCGTTTGTACCATGGCTTGTTTTTATTTTTTTTGTAATATTGTAAATTGTTTTATAGTGTACAATAAAGAATATTGTATTGTATTATTTATTTAATACCCAGACACATTAGTTTACTACGTCTACTAAAACAATGTATGTAGGAATCAATAATAATTATATATTTATCTAACATTAAAACATACCGACCTAGCGACCATGAGGCGCAAACTCACCCGAACGGAGCGCGATATGTCATGAATACTGAGTTTCGGTGCGGCCGAAGTTTCGGGTGATTTTGGCTGAAAACGAAACAATTTGACCGTAACTGGCCGAAACCGAATCCGAAACAGTAACTTCTTTCGGTCACTAGATAAAATACTATAATTATATAAAAGGGAAAATTTGGAATTCGAATTTATCCGTCACATTCACAGATTTGGCAAAAAAATAATTTGGCTTGAAGCCAGTAGACCACGCTTGCTTATATTGAGGACAGTAAATCTCTCAGTGACGTTACATACGCGGCCTTCTCCACTATCTATTGTACTGATAAGATTACCCCTAAAAATAACATTCTGTTGTTTTGAACCTTTGCATTCTGAGCGAACATAATTTAATGTGAAGTTTTTTTTTCTAAGAGCTAGAACACAGCACTGAAGTGCAAGCAATAGTAAGCTGATCCGAAATGGTACGGGGGGGTTGTTAAAAGACTTAAACCGCTAAACTTAGGTCTCCCAGAACTCGTTTAAGACTGAGTGAGAAACTAAATGCCATTGTCGTGCCTGGGCACTGTTACCGTATTCCCTAGTAAGTGCACCTTCCCAGCCCCCATACCCATACTGCATTCTTGTATAGATTTAAACGCAAAACTATAACCAAGATACCGCTTGTCACTTACTTCAATCCATTCACCTTGGAATGCCCCAGTACGTATATTAAATTCCTGATTTTAAGGATTCCGTTATCAAAAGAAAAAAAGAACCCTTATAAGATCACTTTGTCGTCTGTCTGTCGGTCTGTCAAAACCATTTTTCTCAGGAACGCGTGGAGGTATCAAGTTGAAATTATTATTAAATATTTATATGGTGGTCGTGGCATACACGTACAATCCGCAGGCGAGATGGTAGTTTCCTTTGTTTTTTATAAGCGTCACTAAAGCCAGTAATTCATTTCGAGCAGTATTAAAATGATTCCGTAGGCGGTATTCATAGTTATTAAAGATACATGGTTGTAGATACTCACGTGTGTTTCGGGAAAGACCGACAGGAGCCCCTTACCAAAAGGTGAATCGATCTATAAACTATTCAAGCTTCTTCGAAACATACACGTGAGTATCACAATAAATATTTAATAACATAAAGTTAAACTATCCAAACAAATTATTGTATTGGTATACATCAAATTTTAATGTTTTCGTTTTTTTCTATAACATTCTTAACCACAAATCAAGGGAGCTTTAAAAAGCGAGTTAATACAAAGCAGCAAACGCGTAGCGAGACAGGTACGTTCGAGTTTCGTAGCACAATTTTGCCATTAGACAATCACGAGCGCGCACCGCAAGGAGCGATTAAAACCGTCATTCTTTTTCGTCCAGCATTTCTGTCAAACATTATAAATGGCTAAAAAGTTAAGAAATTAAATAAACACTGGCAGTATAAGTAAAGGAAAAGATGGCCTTACCGACAACCCGGCTGTGATGATGACTGCTTCTTTAAGGAAATCCAATCTTGTTGCTGCTATTTTGCCGGCGTTCCCAAGCTCAAGTTCAAACTTCGTAGTTATTATGCCTCTCTAACTATCTCATTATTCGAAGTACATCGTAAACATCATTTTAGTAGTCGTAGTGACACACTAGGTGTCCGTCAGTTTCTTGTCACACCATCCTTAAAACCGTAAGATGAACACAGAATATTTTGTATAAGAATATCAAAACAAATGAATGGCAAAGGGCCAGGGATCTGCTTGATTTGCGGAGATTTATAATGAGTCGTAATAAAACTTCTTGACATTCTATGTATGTGTAAATGCTTTATGTTAACCTATGCTATGCAATAATATCTTTATAAAAAAATCGGTTGTCTGTAAAGTCGGTTTACGGACGATAATTTTGCGTGATAACGTCATAAGAAAACAGTCGAAGAGAGATAAATGCTTCACAAGCCGAACACTTAGGCCTATCGTGCCTCTCTATCGCTTGTTAGACTGTATCTAAAAAGAGCGCGGAGCTCTCGCTTGCACGCTTGGTTCAGGAGGAACGTGACAATGAGTCATGCTTTTTCGTGCGTGCAGCCGGCATTCATCGATTTACAAGACATAATCACATTAAAAAGGCGGAACAAGCCTTGGAACATGCTTATTAATGGATATTTAAGAAATTCGATAAGAAGAATAAGTACAACTAAATGTACTTAGGTAGCCCACACATTACCCCTAAGCACTAGGTACTCATAAGCACTGTCATGATCCATATTAAGTATATTAAGGAATTTAAACGTGTTGTATGTTTTGTATTTCTGTTAGAAAATGTTTTCTAACAGAATTTCTAAATGATTTCAAATGATTGTTATCAATTAATTTTGTGATCTTGATTTTACTACTACTATTGTGCAATAGTTCAACTTCAACTTTTGGTTTGTGGCTTTGTGGAGTTACCACAAGTGCAATAGTTTAAAACCATACCTAAACACATCACAACATACGAGCTGACAGAGACGATGACGTAAACATATACTGCACATAAATATAATATTATGTTGTTAACTCTTTTTGACACTGCATGTGTTCCTATTTTTTTTTATTTGACCTTTTATTGCAGAATAATACAATAAAAACTTGGTAAGGCCAGTATCGAAAAGAATTATTCAAAAAGTTATGTTCTTAAAATATATGCAAAGAATAAAACCTATTTCAAATTCTAATAACTAATTCAGAGCTCCGTCCCTCGACCGTTTGGTCTCAATGGGATGAAACACAGAATTCTAATATGTAATGACATATTTTTCATGCAGTGATTTATCCCATTTATTGGTTTTATTGATTTTTAAGGTTCCGTGCCTCAGAAAGAAAAAGACCCTTTTTCTCAGGAACCCATTGAGACATCAAGCTGAAATAAACATCAAATACTCATGCCGCCCCACTCATACGCAGCCCCTTGATGCATTAGAAATTCAAGCTTATAGGTCAGCGTAATCAAAAAGAGCTTAAGCTTTAGTAACAAATTTAAACATTTCGCAGGTAAATCAAAACCACAAGCAGAGTACAGCATAGGAAAAAATCCGAAAGTCGTTAATTACACGAAAAACATTTTATTTTTTGTGATTACAAACTAATACTTTGCGGTCGGAAAGTTGACTTTGTCGTATATCGATGTACGGAAAAGGTTTTTTTGAACTGCAATGTTAAGTTTGCTTTTCGAAAAAAAATTGATTCCCGAGATGGACTTAATATCCATATACAAGTTTAAATAATTAACATAAATTAATTAACCAACGAATTTTAATATGCAAATGCACAAATATAACGTGGTGTACGTTGACAAAAGACAAAGCTTATAGGAAACACTGATACTTGTATTCTATCTCATTCTCTTGCAGGCTAAATCCTATTTATGAATATGTTTGTCTCTTTTCAAAGATTACAAGAAACACTGTATACTTGCATTCTATCTTATTTTCTCGCAGGCTAAATCCTATTTATGAATGTTTGTCTCGTTTATCTCTTTTCAGTGTGAGTTTTTCGTTCCATCGAATTTCCAATCACAACGATTCTAAACAAGTTTCACATCAAAAACACACTTTAATAGCGAACTGAATTAAAAAGTAAAAATGAGTTTCACTATCCATTTTTACCAAAACCAATCTGTTGGACTCTTCAAAGCACATCATAGTAGCCCAAACTCGATGGATTTATTAGTAGCCACCGAAGAGCTTCACTATCCACCTCCTGTCTTCATGATTAGATCAGCTCCAAGATGCCAAATTATAGTAGGTTTTGACATCGGAACTACATTCATATTAATACAAAGTTTCATTTCGGCACGACAGTTATAAATATATAATACTTAAAGTTTAGTTTCAAGATTGTATATTTAAGATGTTTTTACATTGTTAGTTAATAGCAAGTGATGCTAATAAAAGATTACAAAACTAAATTTTCGTTTATATATAATATATATTCCTGTGTAAGATGTGGTTGTCGTATGTATTTATAACATTACATTTCAATATCAATCAAAGAACGGATCGAAATAGTGAATGAGAATAAACATAGTTTTTAAATACTGTGATTCGTCCACTGGGACGAAACGGTCGTGGGACGAACCACTGAATGAGTCCCGCTCGTATATCTATTGAGAAAACTGCAAACGAGTTGTTTGGAGTTTAACCTTTCACAGATATAACTCTAACATTTCAAAAATACATCTACCTATCTGATATTACAAGATTTCTTTAGAGAAAATTATCTTTTCATGTGCTTGAATGGTGAGATCACGATAAAAACAATCACAAAGTACAAAGGTTACAAAGGGTGAAAAATAAACTGTCCAGTAAATATATCCAATAGGGTCCCCTCAGGTCGGTAAAATGGTTAACGTTTAAGAGCACCTGCACCACCGGAATAACCGATACGTTGCCGACCGTGTAAGACCCTTTTCACGCTTAAATTTTTAACCGTATTATATATACATTTAGTCAATTCTTAGCTATTGGTTTTAGCAATTATTTAAGAACAATTGCAATAACCTTTCAAAATTTCACAGAAATTGTGTGTGTAAAAATTATAAGATTGATATTCATATTGAAATGTCGCATTTGCATACTTTTTATGACAATAATGAAATTTATACTCGTCAGAAGTATCCATATAAGATTCAAACATAGAATGTCTATATTCTAGACAGATTAAAATATCGTTAATTATATTACTGACAATAAAACCAACAATTTTATTTTCGAATGTAATTTTTATCAAAATCACTATGTAGTATGAAATAAAGTCCCCCGCCGCGTCTGTCTCTGTCTGTTCGCGATAAACTGAAAACTACTGAACAGATTTTCATGTGATTTTCACTAATAGACAGACTGATTCATGACTGGTTTAGGCCTATAATTTGTTAAGATTTTGTGTAAATAGGTTGATGATTGTTGAAGATGTCTCTGCTACCCGTGCGAAGCCGGGGCGGGTTGCTAGTACTATAATAATATTATGATAGAGGGTACATCACTTAAGGCTTAAATTATTCGAATTTTAAAAGAAAGTGTATTTTGTGCCACTAGAGTAAGAGCGATAAATATCCTTTGTATGTCTGAAGTAACAACCCCTAAAATTTACTACACATAAACCTAAGAATAATATACCTAATACAAACATTAAAAAGATTGAAGTCATTACAGAAGACCATAGTAGCAATTTATCGAGGTCGTTATCATTCTTATAATGCGTATGTAGTAATTCACTGAACCCAAGTACACATAATGCTTTGTATATAAACTGCTTCCAAATGGATGAACCGATTTGAGTGCGGTTTTTTTTGTTTGAAAGGTGACTTGATCGAAAGTGTTCTTAGATATATTTCAAGAAAATCTGTTCAGCCGTTCGAAGGTCATCAGGTCTTTTGTGTTGAAGGGATTTTCGAGTATTTTTATTTTATGACCATTTACATCAAGGGATATTTGTATTGTATACCTAACAAAAAGGACTAAATACAATCGTTTATGGTTTCTTCTTTCTGAATTAAATGTATCAAGTACATTGCTTCATAGACAGTAACATATTTCTATCAGGTATCAATTATGTACTAAAGATCCGACTGGTGATGGAAAGTAAAGCAAAATTCACTTTTTTTTGGAGTTTACTCCTTAAGAATCGATTTTCATTCGTCGATATAGGCGCCCGGTATGAAAAAAATATTAGAGATTAATTATTAGGAGAGAGAGATAGCCTCTATTACATTGTAAACTCCAGTCGATTGCGGAGCTGACACACACCTTTTTTTCTTCAGCTTTATTTTCAGGTATAAATTGAACTTTCATTGTTTGACTGTTCGTATCATGACAGGTCAACATATATTTTTATATTGGAAACGTATAGCTCGATGTAGCCATTTTCACGAAATTTTTAGCTTTACTTTCTGCACTTCTTCTATATAAACTTTAATTATTCCAAATATCACGTTCCTCCTTTCAGGATTTTTTTTTTAAATGCGCACAAAGAATTCTCTTCACGTATCAAATCAATTGTATAAATAAAATATGCGTAATGTCAAAATAATCGTTTTTTTTAAGCTCAAACAGTTATTTGCACACAGTAAAACACAGTTTATTTATTTTTGTCTGTCTGTCTGTTGGTTCAGGCTAATCTCCGGAACGGGTAGACCGGTTTTACACGGAACTTCCACTGGCAGATAGCTGGTGATATAAGGAGTAACTAACTAATTTAGTAACTAATTTTGGAAAAAGAATTAGGGTTTCACGCAAAATATATAAATATGTAAACGCGAGCGAAGCCGCGCGGGAACTGCTAGTTTTTAATATATAGATGTACGATAAACATGTTAACCAAGCTTCAAACGCAAGTTATTTTCGTGCATGTATTTTTGAGATCATTAGGTGTGTAAATCGAATAAAATCACACTCAAGTGCTTCAAGCACTTATGTCTAGTATGCTTTTAAAAATATATGTGCTATAAATAAACTTAGTTTTTCTATTATTACTATAAAAGCAAAAAGTAAAACTAATAAAACCGTATTTAGAACTTGAATTAAAAATTCTCATGAAAAGTTTTTAAAGGGTATACTAACGCAAAAAGACAGGCCTTGTGGGCAAAACAAAACTCCACAAACACTCACCATTTAAAATACTTTCAGACTCGCCTAAACCACACTCGTGACCGCTTTAAATCGAGAAATTCAGTTAAGGGTACTTTAAATTTTACAGGATTTAAATATGGAACCGAATACAATTAAAAATATTGTTTTTGTTACGAATTAACACAAACATAAAGGCAACTTTTACGTTCTATCAGTTACCTAAGACTAATTGGTTGAGCAATAGTGCTTTGAAATAATTTGAGTTGAGACAGAGCCGACGGACTGGGTCTAAATTATTGTTAGCTAACTGCAATACAATAGCCCGCTTAACTCCCTCTAAACTTTCTAACTTTAACCATTAGAACGCCATAACTCAGCACTGTTTTCGTTGCTTTAGTTTTCATTTCAACACCCAATTATAATTAGAATTGTGAATTTAAATGGCCCTAAATTAACGTAGTCATCGTACATCTGATACATAATATCATATAGAACATAGTACTTCTTTTCTAGTTTTACTTCATTTATCAATTTTCATAATGTCACATATTTTTGTAAAGAGAAGCGACATTGCTCTCGGAAAACACAGGAACTTCAGTATAAATTTAACTTAAGTTACTGTGTTCTCAAATACGTGCAGTGTAATTCGTTTAAATGTTAAAAATCAACACATTGCACACAAAAAAAATATTGATTTTTTAATGGTATTATGGGGTATAATGGGGGCAAACGAGCAGACGGGTCACCTGATGGTAAATGACTACCGCCGCCCATGGGCACCTGCAACTCAAGAGTCACAAGTGTTGCCGGCCTTTAAGGTAGGGGAAGAGGGAGGAATAAGGGGAGAGGCCGGGACAGGGGGGATGAAAAGGGAGAGGGAAGGGTTAGGGCCTCCGGTAACCTCACTCACTCGGCGAAAGCAATGCAATGATTGCTTCACTACTGGTTTTCTGTGAGGCCATGGTATCACTCCGGTCGAGCCGGCCCACACGTGCCGAAGCATGGTTCTCCCACGACAATTAGACAAATTACGTGTTTTGTAGCAGTTCTATAAATGACACTGTAAAGTGTACACTATATTATTATCTAAAATGATTTAATACTGATTTTCGTCAACACTGATATTTTACTTACGCCAAAAGGGGAACTATATATCGATAAAACTTGCTAGGATAAATTCCTATTTAGAGTTGGTGTAAATCGTAATAAAGAGTTTATTACTACCTAATCACCAGGCTAATGTAAGAACTGTTTATTTTTTAACAGATAATAAATAAAGAATGTCAAACGGAATTTGCAATCTAATGAGTTGAGTTAGTCTTGAATGGAAATTTAGGGAATAACGAACTCTATAACTGGCTTTAATTTAACGAGTAATAAGTACCTTTACAAACCAATTCATAAAAGACTACTTGTCCAAATATAATAAAATTTATAAAACCTTTTTCAGACAGTTTAAAAAGAGAGTCGACCAAATCGGCCTCTTAGCAAAATTGAACTGTTTTCATTAAAAAAATACCGATTGAAATGAAAACCTCATAAGTTGGTTTATTTTTGAGTCAATAAAAACCTACTGGAAATGTTAAAGATTAAGGAGTTTTGTGAAAGACTTTTTCTTTATTTTAATTTTGACTAACATCACTTGAACATTTTCAGCAGTCTGGTTACCATAGTACAATCTCTGCCTACTTTGGGATCAGACGGCCTTGTGTCAATCAAGTTATTATTATTATAATGAATTATACTTACTATTTGCACGAGTCTGGGTGTTTCCAAACATGGAAAATCTAATTATTTATGTACACATAGTATACAATATGTGTATTAATCACTACATATCACCACATATTATAAAACAAAGACCCCCGCCGCATCTGTCTGTCTTTTCAACTCAATAACTACCGAACGAATTTTCATACGGTTTTCACCAATAGACGGAGTAGTTCATGAGGAAAGTTTAAGTATTACTTTTCCTTTACCTTAGATAGTTTTGATATATTCGATATTTAAACGGGAGTTACGACAGCTGATTACTAAATATTTTAGTTTTAATTCTGAATTATAATTTAATTAATTAGGTTGAAAAGTGCTGTATATTTTACTGTCAAGATATATTACCCTACATCTTGGACCAATAATATAACGAGACGTGCAGTCTTGGTTACTTAATTTCAGATCTAGGTTGTCTATGCGTTTTACAGTCATATATTCATTATGGTTTTGTGTAAAATGGCTGAAATATGACGATGATTGTTGAAGATGTCGGAAAAAAGACAATATATGGTTTGCTACCCGTGCGAAGCCGGGGCGGTTTGCTAGTACAAATATAAGTAATAATACAAATTACGAAAATAGCATAACTATCTAATTTAGAACCCATGGTACGTTAGTTTGGAGGCAAGATAGCTCTGTGCAATATTTCCTAGTAAATTTGGTGTATTATTATTACTATATCTAGGAACCAGGGACTTTTAGAAGCTGAATTAATTATAATAATAATTTGACACATCTCACACACGGCCGTCTGATCCCAAACTATGCAGAGCCTGTACTATGGTAACCAGGCTGCTGGTAAACATACTTATATATTTTTAAATACATTTATATTATAGATAAAAAAATTAAATTGAGGGCATCCGGTCATCCAGCGAACATACATAAGTCCTCCCTAACTTTGCAATGGCACTGGGCTGAATGCCACAAATCTCTAACAAAATGTCATTTAAACTAAAAATGTAAAGGTTGCGGAGCCGTTGAATTTCTAAAAAATGAAACTAAAAATGTCTTTTTTTTTAAACACATTTGCTAAATTATGTTCTAAGATCTAGGGCCTTAGTTTGGTTTAGATCTTTAAATAGATAGGCTTGCATTTTTATTGTAGTAACTTCGTATGAAATTACTATTATTTTATGGATAAACCTTGTTCGATGCTGAAGTTACACAACTTACGCCAGGATTTTTAATATAATAATATGCAATTTATTTTTTATTCGATTTGTCATCGATTTGTTTTCTTTAGTTATTAGTTTTAGAGAATATTATTTAAATGGTCTATTTAAATAATTTATAAATAATCCAGCTTAGAAGGCAAAATGTAATAAAAATGTGAAGACATTTACTGCCGTGCTAATCCTGACTAGGGGATCCTCACTATCCTTTGTGCACGAGTCGGACTAGAGTTGAGCGCTCACTAAAATCATACTATTTATTGAAGATATTATAAATTACGCGTATACTGGCTGGCTTAGTAATACGTTTGAAATACTTATTAGTAGTTCTCCAGTTGCATGAATAACAAACTGAAGCCGCGTTTTACAATATGTGAGTAAAATTCAGAATTTATTTTTATAAATCGTAATTACTTTATAGTCTTTGGCCGGATATTTTCCATGTGCACATACTTTTCCTTTACCTTAGATAGTTTTGATATTTTCGATATTTAAACGGGAGTTACGACAGCTAATTACTAAATATTTTAGTTTTAATTCTGAATTATAATTTAATTAATTAGGTTGAAAAGTGCTGTATATTTTACTGTCAAGATATATTACCCTACATCTTGGACCAATAATATAACGAGACGTGCAGTCTTGGTTACTTAATTTCAGATCTAGGTTGCCTATGCGTTTTACAGTCATATATTTTTACAAGACCATACTTCGGGTTTCATAAATTTCGTAATGGCACTCAATGCACTTTTATTGTCATATGTATTGTATTTATACTAAATAATATAGATATACATATATTTATTATATAGTATATTATAGTATTATATTGTTTTTTTTTAGTAATATGACGTCACAAGCAATTTTTAGCTAATTTTCAACTAATGAAAGGCCTGTAAGTCTTATGATTTTTCTTTACTCTGTACTCCTACAATACTTGCACACAGATTTTATAGTCATTTTACTTTTTATTATAATATTTTGCAATACTATTAATATACTTACCTTACTTTAACGTCACTGAAGTATGTACTTTTCCTTAAGAACCTGTCCCATACACTAGTCCGTGACACTAAAACTTCTGAAACACATAACATCCTTAACACCACTTTTTTATACTTTTATTTTTCATTACCTACTACAAGTATTGCATCAGAACTGCACAGATTTTTACCCATTGTTACAAACTATTTTCAACAACATGACATATAATTTGAGAAAAAAAAAGTATTGTTTTAAAAGCGGGACACGTTCGTTTTTCAAACACGCATTATTATTTATTGTCTTTGATAAGTTTTTCGCGGGAAAGCTCGGCAATGGCAGCAAGCGGCGACGCAAGGACGACGCGCTCGCTTTCCATGGAGGTACTAGCGGGTCGAGCGAGGGTTAACTCGCTACGCTCGTGCGCGATTCGATGCGCGGATAGACTGAAATTTTGCACTTTTATGTATAGTTCTGCATTGTTTTTATAATTACTTTATAAATGGATTGTATATCAAGTTTCTATTTATGAGATTAAGCTTAATCTTTAACTTTAACAATGGCGTCAAACCATATCTATTATAACATACTCTTGAAATTTCTGGTTGCATTAAACAAACCTACTATCACTTATGTTGCAGTTTAGCGATTAAGAAATTGTGTCTAGTTTTCAGGGTTATCTGGAATTAAGTTAAAATAAATAGAATATTATATGACGCGTCTTAGTTATTATTAATATTGTTTTAAGTGCCTAGTGCTACTTCGACCATTTCTGGTCTTTTGTAGCGCACTCTAGCTTTATAGTATACTGCTCAGACTTATGGCTTCTAGAAACCTCCAGATCCTATCAGCAGTGATTGTTTGTATTTCCTGCGGTTGCATGATGTGCAATCCTAGGTTAAAACCTAGGTGCCGCATTAGTGGGCCACAATGGCTTGCTTTTCTTCTGCCTCTCGACAGAATCTGCATATTTTGTTTTCGTCCAACTTTAGGTTGTTTAGTTTGCAGTGTCCGGTAAGGATCTGTGTTACTGCACAGGTTTTGTATCTTTTGAGATCCAGGAGTTCTTTTGATACTTTATTATCATAGCCCTTTATTAAGGATTACGAGTGTCTTAGACCAGCTGTGGTCTTCCATCTCTTATTTGCCATTGATGTGTATTGGACGTTTATGATTGAATAAGCTCGCTGTTAGGTGTAAACTTAAAAAAGCTTACGTCACTACCTATACCCTGTACTCTGTGCCAAAACGCGCTTATTTGTGTCAAAACTGAACAAATGTTAGGCACTAGGTCTTACACGTATTGCAGGAAACAAAATAGATCTTTTAAAAGCTACCTTATGATTTACAAGTTATGATTAACCATTCCCGGGACAGAAAGTTGATTAAAGATTGCTTCTGCATCGCAAATCTTTTAACAAAGAAACGATTTGCAGTGCCCACATGAGAAGCTATACCGTGTCAGTCAGTAAAACACAAACGTACTAAGAATTGTCGTTCGAAAGTTAACACTTTCGAACGACAATTCGAACGAACGAGAATACGAATGAGATTTTGCCAGAATGCTTTTACGACAAAAGATAATACGGAGAGACGGCAGTGCGATGAACGATGCAATCGAAGAACACTTCTTCGTTCACTGAACCTTAAGACTTACAGAAACACATTAGGTACTGAGTAAGAATCGATAGGTAGTCAGAGCAAATAAAATATTATAACACGAGATATTTGACAACATTCTGTTAAAACAGATGAATGGCGTTAGATTGGTCAGATTAAAAATTAATAAGAAAATATATTTAATTTTTATTCTTTTCTTTATTTTCTTTGAGTTGAAAGTTTTTTGCAGCTGAATGCAATGAATCACGACAATTATCAGCTTGGCAACCATTGTCTTTTGGAATCTCCTACTGTAAAATATGTATTAGGTACAGGTTTTATGTTTTTAGTGATTCCAATTACTTCAGTCAATTAGAATTTTTAGATTAATCTAAATCTTACAGAAGATGTGTCAAAAAAGAACGCCTATATCAATCGCGTATCGAGTGTTAGCCAGTATAATATTTTCGTTTTGTAATTCAGCTAATATATTTTCATAAACTTTAGGCTATTGTTGCACATTAACCAATTAACCACTTAAATATATTTAAAAAAAATCTAAAATGGTCGCGAATTTTAGCTATAAATACTGGATTCTTAAATAAAATAATAAATGTATTTCTGTTGTACACTATACCAACTGCATTTGACAATATAAAATAAAATACATATATCTAGTCATATACAAAAAACACTTAAAATAATTGACACCTTTTACTTTGATCAACCCTACGATTATAACATTATGATTTTTAGGGTTCCGTAGGCAAAAGGTACTAGGAAGCCTATTACAACTCCTCCACTATCCGTCTGTCTGTTAGCGGCTTATCTAATGTAGGTTAGTGCCGTAATAGGTAGAAATATGAAATTTTCACAATGTGTAATTCGATTACTGCTATAACAACAAATAATAAAGAGAATATAAAGTTAATATACCTACAAAGGGGCCCCCTACAAGAAACTTTAGGCTGACGCTTAAAATATTTACAGAGTGTGTATTTCACACTCTGACACTCTCTCTCCACAGAATACATAGTATTACTGTAAATATTAATATATTATATTGTTAAACCACTTCTCTTTATCCTGTTAGGAAAGTATTTAAAAGTACATGGTGTTAAATCTCGGTCGTAAAGCGTCCGACATGTACTTAGCTGTTTTTTTCAAAGTTCCTACTTAATATATCAAGAAACACATTTGTTGATCCCTAAATCGAACTCTTAAAAACAGTTCAAACTGTGATTGTTATCATTGAATGTTATATTTATCCGAAAATTAAGTATACGTTTGTAATTGTTATTAAATGCGGTCAAGTAACTTACATGACCGTACAATAATAATTAATTTGTTTAAATAATTAATCCCACTAATATTATAAATGTGAAAGTTTGGATGGATGAATATTTGTTACTCTTTCACGCAAATACCACTGAACCGATTGCTATGAAACTTGGTGCGTAGATAGCTGGAGACCTGAATTGACGCATAGGCTACTTTTTATCTCGATATTCCCACGGGATCGGGACTTACGCGGGTGGAACCACGGGGCGCTGCTAGTACTATAATAATTTTCATGCATGCACCCTGTCATTACTTACGCAATTAGTTTTAAACTCTGTCTCAGTTGCAAATGTCTCAATTATATTTTAGGGTTTATCTGTGGGATCCAATCAGAAATGAGGAGATACGCAGACGAACGAAGATTACTGACATAGCCCAACAGGTGAGCAAGTTGAAGTGGCAGAGAGCAAGCCACATAGCACACAGAACAGATGGCCGAAGGGGCTGAAAGGTTCTGGAGTGGAGACCGCAGCGTAGGACGTCCACCAACAAGGTGGCCAGATAACCTTATAAAGATCGCAGGTCGACGGTGGATGAAGGCCAGTCTATGTCCAGCAGTGGACGTGCTATGGCTGAAATGATGATGATGATACAAATGAGTAACTGTTAGTGAAACTAACAAATAAATCATTAGCATTAGTTTGATTAGTCAATAGATTGATTGATTTGTCTTCGGTTAATACAATGCGAGACTTAAATTTAGCGATTCAAATCAAATAAAGCCTTCACAACTATTACTACTTGCCCATTAAATTCCATTTATTCATCGTGAATAAGTTATAAAGTGGTATAATTTTTCACTTCGTAAATACGCAACCACTCTTCTAAATCCGATTTAGGCTTAACCTTATAATGAGCTTAAGCACAGAGTTTCATGAGTAAAACTATTATATTTCCGCATAAAATTAATTATCTGACCCACCCTTATTATATTTTTGGTCAGGAAAATGAACATTGTGATGAAATGTTGCTCTTATTTCTAAACTTTTTACATATTTCGTCTACTCACGCAACAGCATGCTAGGCATTTTGTTTTAATATGAGTTTTCTTTTTATAATATATACAACTTTACGTGTCACGAAGCAGGGAGCATCCGTTAATTACGTGAGCGGTTTTCATTTTAATTTGTACCGGGGGGTTCCTCCCGTCTTAATAAGATTTTGTAAGTTTTTTTGCGACCCTCACCATCACATTCAATTTACGCTATAGTTATCAAAGGATTAAATTTATTGAAATAAAACTGAAAACTAATACAGTGCTAAGGCGTACTAATATTATTCCAAGTTCGTGAGATCTTTAAATTGTCTCTCTCAGTTAAAATTGAGATTTGATGGCAATTTCTTTGACCCTTTTCCCCAAATGAGCTCACGTAATTAATGCATACCCCCTTATGTGTAGCTTGTTAATTCCGCTGATTGTTTAGTGATTTCAACTACTGTGGAGAAGGAACTACTGTACTGTGTGGAGGTTTCAATTCCGGCGAGGAAATAATTGTGTTGAGTGTGTATTACGAGGCTTTACACTTTACTAGAGCGCCTCGAAAAAAGTATAACTTCTCAGTGCAAAAAGTGAGTAATGGCTGAAAGTTATGTATATGTATAAATAAATATAATGCCGAACCTGGACCGCCTTCAAATGACGTATATAAGTAATATTTTCATATGATTTAATTTGTACTGGCATTAGTTAGATTGAATACCATTGCTTTTATAAAAACGGACTGCACGGATGGCGCACTGTAGACAAGTGCTCGCCTCACCACTACTTCAAATCCCACACAGAACAAATCCACAAATATTTGTCTCGAGTACGGGTATTTTTTGTGTCCATTGTTTTAATGTTCGTGAAGCCCCCGCGACACAGGAATATTCTTGTTAAAATGCAATGTAATATTTTATTTAATACCACATGTCGGTTTATTTTATAAGCTGGCAATATTGTGGGAAAGAGACTACATTTAAAGTACTCTCCCACTCTCTCTCTCAATACCTTGTAAAATGCTGTAAAAACGCAATAATAAAGATAGTGATAAAAAGCTTAGATTTTTGTGATTCTTGTTGTAATAATATAATATTCTAAAAATTCTTAATGCGGGAGGAGTTGTGTTTTAAAATAATATTTTTATTTTATTAAACATCTGTTTACATTAGCTATTTACCTATTCTTACTAGTCCTTAGTTCATAGTCATTACATATTATATAAAACAAAGTCCCCCGCCGCGTCTGTCTGTCTGTCTGTTCGCGATAAACTCAAAAACTACTGAACGGGTTTTCATGTGGTATTCACCGATAGAGGGATTCATGAGGAAGGTTTAGGTTCCTTCCTCATGAATCGAATACATAAATTATCAAATTTTAACGCGAAAAACAACAAACTGATTAATTATCTAAATTTTATATGTACGTAGAAATGGAGTAGTAATTAATCATTTTAATTAAATAAGCTCAATACTCAAGACTTAAAATGTTTATTTATATTTTGCTTTTTAGTTCTTTTCGTATTTTTAATTTTTTGTTAAAAGTTTTTATATTATGATTTTTGTGGCTTGTGTCATCTTTTATTACTCTGACAACTACTGTGTTTCAATACATTTTATACTTAATACTTTAAAACGCTATCAAATGTGTTTTCTTCAAAGCATATTAAGTGGTTTCTGTCACTTAAACTACAGTTTTTATATATAACTTCTGATTGTTTAGGAAAGGTATGGCTTCCATCATCATAAACGCAAATACCTGATTAACTTATGAAAAGTAAACAGAAACACTATTCGTTCCTAAAATTTTCGAGGGTTTCTCTCAATTTTATCAGGATCCCATAACCAGATCCTGACTTCCTCAACATGGGTGGTCTCATGCCAAGGAAGTCAGGATCTTGAGGTATACCTTATCTAAAGAAAAAGAATCATCAAAATCGGTTCATAAAGTGAGTGGGGGCTGAATATACACAAAAAAAAATACAAACGGTCGAAATGTTTTTGTCGGTTAAAAATTAACTATCAAAGTGCTTTGATTAATTTTTACAACGCACCTGTTATCAATAATATTTAGATAACAAATATAAATATGAACGTATGGTAGCCAAGATTAGAAGCGGTTGATAAATATTGTTATCTACAAATATATAATATGGTATTAATACTAGCTGCTTCGTCTGCGTAGATTTAATCCTTCGAGTAGCGTATTTTACATGCCCTATTTCCAAACGGACAAAAACCGACAAGGTGCGGGCACACCCTGAGCGTACATACTCGAGTTTGCTCGGCCCGAGCGCGCTCAGGCATCTCCACTTGAGCAGCTCGACCAATTGAGCAGGTCATTCGCCTGAGCGTGCTCAATTGGCAAACAAAGCTTAAGCCGACGCCGTAGAATAGAATAGAATAATCTTTATTGTACACTAAACAACACATCGCTTAAAAAAATACACAAAATGGATATGTACAATAGGTGGCCTTATCTCTTACAGGCCACTTTTGGATGGACAAAATCGATAATAGATAAAAGAATAACTATAAAATATCGTGTAGTTTTGATAGAAGTAAAGAGAAAAAGGTATTTTATTTGTAGGTCCAGGAGTAGGTCTTACTTAGCTCCAGTTATTATAAATGCGGTTTCAATGTATATGAAAGAAGGACGCTAGAATGCCAGCGTGGTGTGGTCCTTCAATGCATTTGTTGTACTACACAAGGCTGAACCATTTCGAAACGGGAGGTTATAGATCGACACAGGCATTATCTGTTACCTTTTTTAGGGTTCTGTACCGTAGAGTAACCAACGGGACCCTACGGTATATATCGGACGATAAGTCTCTGCTGTCCGTCAATCCGTCCGTCTGTCTGTCAGCGGGCTGTATCTCATGATCCGTAATAGGTAGACAGTTGAATTTTTTTACAGAATCTGTATAAATTTCTATTGCCGCTATAACAACAAATAATAAAAATTAAAGCGGTTTTCCCTACTAGAAACGTGCTTTTTTTACTCGATCTTAATATTTTGTTCGATGATGGTACGGAACCCTTCGTCTAACTCGCACTTGGCCGGTTTTTTTTTTTATATTTTACATTTGACACATATTGTTGCAATGATTTTATGTGATCTATAATTTTTATTAGGTGTATATTTTATTTAAATAATAATCATACACCTTCACACATCTCACACACGGCCGTCGGATCCCAAACTAGGCAGAGCCTGTACTATACCCAAACTATGTAATGTATGTAGCCAAACTGCTGATAAACATTATTATTTTTTAAATACATATATATTATAGATAAAGTACACCCAGACACAGAACAAATTATCGTGCTCTTCACACAATTATTTGTCTTGGGTGGGAATCGAACCCATCAGTGACCATGACTGCTAAGTCAGAGGTCGTGACTTAGCAGTCATGGTCACTAACCACTAGACCAACAGGCCAGTCACATGATGGATAATTCTGAATATTTGTTGAGCAACTTTATGAAATAAATATTGAATTGAATGTCTATGCATCGTCCCAGCAGAGGCAAACCCAGGCTGACTGCAATGTGAAAATTGCTTCCCCATCTCGTAGTGTGTCTAACTTTTTTTAAAAGTAGATAACTTTTTGTTAAATATAACTATGTAATATATGATAATTATGAAGTGTTGATGTTACTGTTTGTCGAATAGTACGAGCTTGTATTAAATAACTTTGATTGTTCTTTCGCGGTTCTTTAACGTCTCTTATTCAGTTTCTTTTGGGCTAAAACATTTTTTTTGCGATCACGGTTTGAGATTGAAAACTTAGTTATACTATAGTAAACAAAATCGGTTTTCCTAATCCCACTAATATTATAAATGTGAAAGTTTGGATGGATGAATGGATGGATGGATGTTTGTTACTCTTTCACGAAAATGCACTTTTATATCGACGGCCACACTTTTTAAAGTAACAAATAATAAAACAATGTGTGTTATTATTTGACATGTCCCCAACAAGAAGACAGAGCTGTCATGCACTATTAATGTAACTTTTTTTTAATAAACAATTCTAGTAACGTGGATCACACATTCATTCACATTCCTTCCACATTCTTGTTAACCCCTCCAGCTAAGCTGAATGCTTGTGTTAGAAGTGGGTTCACGTCGGTAGTGTACTCGGTGGGGTTCGAACCTGCAACCACTTGATCGCAAGTCCGACGCCTTAGCCATTACGCTACCGTCGCTTATAACAGAATAATATTAGCTGCAACTGATTTCCTAAGTAACATTGTGCATAAATGTCTTAAACTGTTACCAGTAGTTACATAATGGGTGTTAACTAAGTCTTATAATTTAATCGACGCCCTAAGATACATATGACGTCATCTGTGCCCACCCAAATGTTCAAATTCAATTCAAACACTACCCGAATCCCTTAAACCAATAGTTCGGTTAAGTGGAATGTAAATGTACTACTGAATCAATAATGGATAACTAAATCAGCTGTTCATCTAGACAATATGGTATATTTAGTAACAAGGCTATGTAGAGCACCATTGTTTTATGATCTCCATTTATGTATCCCTGTTAATTACTTAGATCATCTCGGAACTCTCACTCATTCACTTGCCGATATGTTGAGCTAGAAAAAGAAACTGTGATCGTTGCATGACTATAGTGAAAACAAATACACGTTCACGTATAGGTGTGAGACTTTCTCTTTTAAAAGTGTGTTGAATGGTAAGATTAGTAATTTGTGGAATTATACCAGCTGGCTCGTTGGTCTAGGGGTATGATTTTCGCTTAGGGTGCGAGAGGTCCCGGGTTCAAATCCCGGACGAGCCCAAATGTTTTGGTATTTTTGCAAATTGTTGTTATTGTCAATAATGCTTTTTATTGTAAAACAATCTTAAAGTCATCATTACTTAAAGTAATTTGTTAATTTAAATATTAAATCTACCGTCTTCTCACATCAAATACACATTACTATTTATCACTATGACATTATTTTCGTGAACCGTGTGTTCTATGTGGGAAAACTTGCGACTTTAGACTAAGATGTTTTTATAAGAGAGATATGTAGATAGGTTGTACGATAGTCATTGACACTATAAATTCTCTTTATAAATATTTCAAAAGATCTATGACAATACTCGTATGAGGCGCGGCAAAATTGCAGTCACAACGTAAGAGGTCGCGGTCGATTGCCACTGTGTAAATGCACGAATTCTTTTTTAATATTTTGCTTTTGTCTCTGGTGTCTATAAAAGTGCCAGATAGACCACAAAATACGTATATACACATTCATAACTATCTCTACATAGTATAAAATAAAATCACTTAACCCCATCTGTCCCTTTTTAACCAACTTCAAAAAAGAGTGGAAGAGGTTCTATATTGCATTGTATATTTTTTTGTTTTATGTATGTTCACCGATTACTCAAAGACGCCTGGACCGATTTGGAAAATTCTTCTTTTGTTTGAAAGGGTATACTTCCCAGGTGGTCCCATGGTCATCAGGTCAGGATCTGATGATGGGATCCTGGAGAAATCGAAGGAACTCTTAAAATATTATAGGCACACTTAAAGCGATTTGGGTATTTTAAAACGCATTGATGTCGGTGATACTTTTTTTGAAAGATTATTAAATTAATTATTCTCTTTAAGCTTAGATCTTTTAAACTACGCAACGGATTTTAATGCGGTTTTCATCAATAGATAGAATTATTTAAGAGGATGGTTTATGCGTATAGTTTAATATTGTTTTGAGTTAATTTGTTGAAATATGACTATAATTGTCTACCACATTAGTATCTTTATTGCACCCGTGAGGAACCGGGGCGGGTCGCTAGAATTAACATAAATCAATAGAGACCATCATCTTGTTTCTGCTTTCGTTAATACTGTCTGAACCAGAATATCTTCATCCTGTTATACCTATATCCCAAACCCAGTCACTCATATCACAGAAATCTCGTTATTAATATAAAAGACTATTATTGTAAATAACAATCATTGTTTTTGTTCCACAGTCATAATACAAGCACAAATTGCTTTGTTAACCACGATAAAGCTACTTAACCATGTGATTTTAACCGTATGAAAGTTTATAATAACATTAAACAAAGTAATTCTGCGAAGCGTAACTTCGTAACGTAATACGATACGTGAATAAAATTTCGCGTAAGTCAAGAATGAGCTTCACGCATACCTACTTAAATATTTTTCATTTCATATCAAGATTACATTAGGCACTCCTGGTAGTGTCGAAGTAATTCAGTTCATATTGCTGCATGTTTAACCTAATAAATAGCTAAATAATGACGACGGACGTCTAAAGATATCAGATACGGGGTTTTATGCAATATACCGTAAAGTCTGCAGATATTACTAGATAAATAGATATTATTAGTACATGATCTACGAAGATTTAAACTTCTGCAACAGCCCTTGAGCAGAGCAACTATATTTATCTACTACGTAGGTGTAAAAATTTAAAAATACTCGAATTAAATTATCAGTTTTTTCTATAAACGTAACTCCGAATTTACTTAAGTCGATAGTGCAAGTCGGTTATTTTATGTGTAAAGAAGTCTAAAAGCCCACGCTTTGTAACGAATTAATTAATGCTTAACGAAGTGTTAAACTTTGTAACGAGCTGCGAAAACTTTGAAGTCGTGAAAGAGGAGCTGTTCACGATATAATCGCGTAGACACTCCTTGTAGTCATTCTGTTAATGCAAACACACCTGTACCTTCGCTTACATAGGTACTGCTCAAACAGGTACGTATAGGTTTAAAATTACGCTAAACTACTTTTTTTTTATTTTCATTATGCTTAAGTCGATATTTATCTGTCTAATGTTTAATAAAATGGTAGGTCAAACTTGTGATTCTCTCATTTTAGTGCACTTAAAGTAGTGAACAAATGTCATAAAAGTATGTCGTACGCGTAATTGAAAATATGCATATAGTAAACTATTTCTTTTTTGTGAAAAAAATTAAATTTTCATGACATAGTATGACTTTGTGCATTTTGTTTATCCTGAAAGTAAGGAGACTTTACTATTGGTAACACCAGAGTTACGCTTGCTCTCCCTTGTTATCCTGTAAAGCTGTCCTTACCGCAGTATCCAGGGACGAATCCAGCATTTCGAACAACCATAAAAAAATAATTAATAAAAGCTAATAATTAAGATTATTAACTACCTACACGTTTTTAAAAACCGTAGCAGATACTTTCAAGAACAACTACAAATTTTACGAAGCATGTCTGGACACATTTCTAAAAAAAACTTCTAGGTAGAACATGTAGAGAAGGTTATTAACAGTTTTCATTGACAAGTTATTTAATACCAAAGCCCTACAGTTTTCTTTTAAATACACCATAAAGGTCAGGTCAAGAATACGTGCATCAGAGGCGAAAAGGGTTAAATATATTTAACTGTAAGGGACATAAATAATTAAGGTCGATCTCGTTTAAGGTCTAAAGGGTTCAAAAGTGTATATTTGACACGCGTTCATGGATTACCAGGTGTCAGTTATACTAAGCCAAGGGTCAAGATTACAATATCTAATTTCGGAACATTTTTAACCTAATTGCAGAACCTTTTCTCTTTTATTATTTACCTAATTTAATTAGATTTTACCAGCACCTTTGCTATAATTTGCGCAAATAATTTATAAGCACTCTGGAACTAAATTTTTACCAGTTCCACCCAGTGCCTAAGCTCACCCCTAAAACGTGGGAATAAAAATGTAGCTAGGAAAATGTGGATGCAATCAAACTTAAAAAAAATACATCCGATCGAAAATTTTGAAAGAACATGCTCATGGTGCTAGTACTCAACAATAGTGTGTTACCATAGTCATTGTCTGCCTAAAATGCGGAAAGGTAGCTATAACAAGTCCACAACTTCACAATACCCTGTCATGTATGGACTCGAGTTCTATCTAGAAAAAAATGTGCTACCTGTTAACTACGAATTTTATTGTTAAACACATTTTCACTAATTTAACGCTTTGTTGTGCTTTTTGTGCTTTATTGGCGACAGAGAGATAGAGCCTCCAGTAAATTATAAACTCCAATCGTGCGTGGGAGCTGACACACACCTTCTTTTTTTATTGAGCGTTTACATCAACAGGCAAAAAATTTAAAGGCAAATTGTTGAATTTGCTTTTACATACCTATGTAATAGTCGCAAGTAATGAACAGCTTACAAAAAATCTTCAAGAAAACAATGGTTATGCCAAACCATTTAGAAGATATTCTTAACCACTTCTGAGATATTGATTTAACCACTAACTAAAAACTGACATAACTATATTTTTTCCCAGCACGATTTTACTTAATAAAAAATACGCCTGATGCTTTTAAACAAGCAATATGATACAAAAGAGCGCTATTTTAAACACTAACCAATTGCGCAGTACATAGGTACAACAGTTATCTTATTTCGAATCTAAAAGAGTATTAAAACACGTTTTTATTTAGGTTACCTATTAAAAATGTGTTAAAGCGATTATACAGCCCATTGTAACGCTTTAACTATCTCCAAGTTACTAAATAAATAAATACATCAGCAAACATTTGGTTCATCATTATTTTAACAACTGACAAATTATATCCGTTGTAACCTGGAGCTGATCTATTTTACTCTTCTCTCGCATAGCTTTCTACTTGTCTACTTCTTGTTCTGTCTGCATACTTAGTTATTCTATACTCGCTGTACACTTTTTAGATTCATTAGCTTTCTAACAGTCCCTACTCTTAACTCTTCCTTTGGCTTCTTGGCTTAAACAATCATACTAAAAACATTTTTGCAACTCCATCCATATCATTAAAGATACTCAATTAAATTACTTTTCCGTCACTTCGAGAAAGTTATTTAAAACAAAATATCATTGAAATATTTTCAACAAGCCAAACCCACATTATTTACTAAAGCGTATTGTAAGCTAATGGTAAATACTAGGTGAACAAATCATATTAATTTGTTAAAGAACAAGGATACAAGATAGTTCCAAAGCAACATAGGGGTAAAAATAGGAAAGCTCCGAAGGTATTTTGCATAATTTATTGTCTTAAAAATATTATAATAAATAAATTAACCTAAGAGTATTTAAGCAAGCGACCACTCGCGACAAGCGGGAGAAAATTCATTTAAATCCTCCGAAAGCCGAGAGAGTCTAATTAGCTTCCGAGTCGAAACAAATTTATAAAATAAATACAATTCTGCCGGCGTAACTTTATAACAGTTGCTGAATACAGACATCAATGGAAACTTCAGTTCTTTACTAACTAAAATGAACAAATCAAACGGTATTTTATCGCAATTTAATCAATATCCTGTCTACAATAATAGAAACTAAACGATATCAATAAAAAGCTGACCTTAAAATATTTATTTTTTTCTTATTTCTAATTAATGCAGTCTTGTACACTACACGACACGTTTTAAAGGCAGTGTTTTCATGTTTTCTATTTTATATTCTGTCACCCAGATACGAAGATCTGGAAATGATTACTAAACTTCGGAGTCTCAACTATAGTAAAGTCTAACCTTATATTTTTATTTAAAATTCAACGGTCTCCATAGAGACGTAAACTTCATTTTTACTTGAAAAATATCTTAACTAAAAATCACACAAGTCCTATTAACTTATACATAAATATTAGATGTAAAGAAAACATTGTCGTATTATGTTTTGACGAAACAAAATACGACAATATTGTTAAAAGTTTTGAACTTAACGTTATAATTCGTGAGGCGGTCTAGACACTCTTTTCCAAAATACCCATAAGCATAAGTACATTTTTAGTAATGTTTGATACATAATAAATCATCAGCATGTATGCATTATGCAAGCAAGACACGAGAAACATGTGTAAATCTGGCAATGATCATAAATACTAAATATGACTATTTTACATTTATTTCACTTTATTACCGGACACGTCAGCTGCAATAAATATCTACCTAATGCAATATTGGTCCCATCAACCACAAGGGCAAAACATAATTTATCAGCTGTCTTGCAAGCAGAATGCGATTTTGATCAAAGAGCATCTCTTAAATGACCTCTAAGGCGTCCTGTTCACATTCCGGTTAGTCTATTTCTTGCAATCGTCACGATCAGCGTTATTGGGCCAATCGCAAACATTTAACTTGGTGTTGAAAACCGTGCCTGGTTGACAGGTAAATTGTACGCCGTCACCGTTGACACACCTCCAGTACTGAAAAGAATAGTTACTATATTATTTACATGTAAAATAACGTTTCATTGTCAAACATATAAATTCATATCTTAATTTTTCATCTTCGTTTATACGAATGAACCAATTAACTATAATGGTTTGTACAAGATTTATAAAACTTATCCACTTTCTTAACTTTTAATCAAAGTTTTGATTATCGCTAAGAGCGCAAGTTTACCTTATCGCAGTTCTTCTTGTCAGGCACATAGTCCTCCTCGGAGTTGCAAATGTCGGGATTATCGATTTCGTTCTCCTGTAAAATAATAAACTTTTAATAACCTTCACACTTTTTTCTCACTACTTTTATAAAAACGGGACTGACTTAAAAATAAATTGTTAAAGAAGTTTGTTGTTAGGAAAATAATACAAATAGATGCTACTTCCCGAAACACCGACCTAATTTTACTTTGTAAAACTTTATGACAATATGCAATCAAGAAATGCACAAAAAATTAAATTATGTTTTGATAACATGATTACTTACAGTTGGATGTTCAGGAACTTCGGGTGGAACCTCCACGGGCTCAGGATTCTTAGGAGGTTGAGGTCTAACATCAATATCATTCTCGTCATCATCTATAGGGTGCACTTGCGGCGCTTTAGTCGTCGTAGTCTTCACAGTAGTGGGTGGTTTTACGGTAGTAGTTGTCGGGATCGGGTCACCCTCGGCCGGGTCAGATGGCGTCGACGGCGGGCGCGCCCATTCAGGCTGTACATTTATATCAATATGAGTAATGGTCGATCCATTTGTTTCTGTTGGGATTTATTACTCTTCCCCATTTTATTTGAACCGTCAGAAAGTTTATTAGTAAACAGTATTTGTGATTTCAAAGCTAATATTAATGGTTGTTGCATTTGGAACGAATGGGAAATGTTATACACTGATTAATAAAAAAAATAGTGCACACGATCAATTTTACAAGGTTTGGGAAATAAGTGATTTAATAAAAAACTGGAAATAAATTTGCCAAAATCAAATTGAATTAAAACTTTATGTTTGAATTGAATGTCCATATCAAAGGTTTATCATTTACCGGGATCTATTTATAAAAAAAAAAACAAAATAT